>OY755236.1:105867787-106462237 GCA_963576725.1 Azorinus chamasolen
CAGACAGTGAAAAGCAAACACCCATAACGTGTTACGTAAACACAGAGGAATATTGTTTCTTTCCGCATAGGTGACATAGCTGTTTGTTTACCGATTTCTATCTTTACTGTCAATGTCGAATCTATGAACGCCCATCCAAACAGTTTGGATCTATATGGGACGCCGGGCAACTCGGTGACTCATGGGTCGGCATCCAGATTGTTTGCTACTTATATTATGTACGATACATTTTTCGGACAACAGCACGTCGTGGTGAAAGAGTTAAACCTTTGTTTGCTAACCATAACCTAATTGGCATATGTAACCCTGCGTCTCATAAGGATCCAAGTTGTTTGATACTATGTTAATAGTTTCTCAAAAGATCGAACATAAGTGAAAAGTGTAGCAGATCGAAGATTAAGCAGACATCATTTTTATAGCAGGCTTAGGATTAAAACGGCTTATCTTCTTTATTAGTTCTGAAGTGAAAAACAAACCATAATCACAAGTTAACCCTTTCCCTCGTAGGCTATTTTTAGATCCAACCACTTTGAATAAATCTACCGAAAAGGAGCATTGACTACAGAAATGAAAACAGTAGAATTTCGTAGGTTGAAACCATTGTGATCAATAGAGCATGTGCTCCTATAGAAGCAAATGCTCTATTTATCACAATTGTTTCATAAAGTGACTTTTACAGAGGCGTAGAAAGGCGTATTTATGGAGGAAAGGGTTAACATACTGACCTCTGTAACACTATAATGTCTAAAGAGTACGTTTACGAAAATTTCTTTCGCTTCTGTTTTGTGAAAAGAGCGCTATATAACTGCATTACTTGAAACATGGCGACATTCATATAATAAGTTTAGCTCCTATTCTACAGAACGCTGCCACTGCGTTGGCCTGATATAGGAGTATTTTCAAAGGTCGGCTATTTAAGCAAACAGGAGCCGCCTGATCTGGGTCTACTCTGTATGCAAAGTCGTAGAAAAGCGTATTTATTGAGGAAATGGTTAACTCTTTCAGGGCAATTTCGACTGCTTTCAATGTCAGCAAGATTTTGCGAAACAATTGACCGTGGGTCCACGGCTTTGATTCTGATGTGCATTACTCGGCGTCTCATCTGGATCGATACTGTTTGCCAATGCGAGTGAGGTTACGATTAGCGGGATAGGGATTAACCCATTACCTCATAGACTATTTTTAGATACATCCTATTTTAATAAATCTACCGAAAAGGAGCATTTACTAGGGAAAAGGAAAATTTTAGAAATGTGTAGTATTGAAACCATTGCGATAAATAGAGCATTTGCTCCTAAGGAGCAAATGCTCTATTTATGACAATGGTTTCAAAAAGTGACTTTAACAATTGCGTAGAAATGCGTATTTATGGAGGAAAGGGTTAAACGTGTGTCGAATTACCAGATAGCTGGTTTAGATATTTGTAAAGAATATTTACATCGCCTACTTTACCATTTGTTTGACTACGAAATCCCCAGTAACACTAACTATTATCAATATATAATCATGTTCCTTCATTAGCTCGTTACCCGATTTTGACCCATTGCAAACCGAGTAGACCGAGATCAGACGGCGCTTATAGCAGCCGTCTAATCGGGGTCTGCTGTTTGATTACTGGATTATATAGGTCTGATTCTGTGGTTTCTACCATGACTCAAATTTTCTGTGTTTATATTAATTCCATGTGCATGTACATACTGTGATACTTTTTTTGTATGCCCTATGTGATATTTTCTATGTGCATGTTCATACTTTTTATTGTGGCACATTTGTTTTTCTACTCTTGTTTGTCGGAATAAAAACCCATCAGGGCTTATGTTATTATGATATGAATATCCGACGTTGAATAAAATTTGTCTTATGTTTTATAAGCCGTTAAATTCGGCTAAGAAGTATTCATAATGAACTATTGTACATGAATATTCACTAAGTAAAGGGTTAACGTATTGAATAATCTTTACGGTAACACGGTCACAATATTTTCACTGCCAGTATTTATTTCCATACTGGGCCCCTGTGAGTTTACAAATCTATTCAGATAGTGGTATCTATGGAGCCATCATATTCTTTTCAAGGTTCGCTCTATGGCTGTCGATATTTGCTTTCGGCAATATCTGTTCGGAACATCACAATAATTCATCATAATCATGCAGGAATCGTAACGCTTTGAACACTGAATGTTCAAAGTGAAATTGCCCATCAAAGCTGAACAGTAGGATCCATTCAATATGAAAGGAATATATT
Organism: Azorinus chamasolen; assembly: GCA_963576725.1. Classification (NCBI taxonomy): domain Eukaryota; kingdom Metazoa; phylum Mollusca; class Bivalvia; order Cardiida; family Solecurtidae; genus Azorinus; species Azorinus chamasolen. Next base: position 105,870,032 of record OY755236.1, read on the forward strand.
CGCCATGGGAATTTGTATGACAAACAGTGCAGACCCAGTTATGAGTGTTCCACCATGAACCTCTGGTCTGGGTGTACACTGTTCGCACATGCCAGTTCACTCGTTTATCACATTCATAGGATTAAGATAAACACAATTTTATATTTGTCTCTTGACGTTTGTGACAGTATTTTGTTTGGTTATACAAATGTTGTTTGGTTATACAAATGTTGTTTGGTTATACGTTTGGTTATACAAATGTTGTTTGGTTATACAAATGTTGCAAATTGAGGTGCAAACTACCGATAATCCAATGGGCAAGCAGTGCATCAGTTGTATTAAGTTATACCACTTGGGTCGTTTTTAGATTGATTATACGGCAGAAACTATCCTCAGCTCTAACAAACCACCAGCGCAACTGTATCGCCGTATATTAGATACCGTGCAAATATTCTGAAAGTGGGAGATCCTTCAAAATCAAAAGTAGCAAAGCGAAAAGAGAACATTGCAGACTCGGTTTTATTGAGTCTGTTCATGAGTAGGAATTAAAAGTTCAACACTACTCATGCCCCCTAGCACCGGCTTAAGCAGTATTCAATTTTCAAAACTAATAACACCAAACAAATGATCACGAAGGGCCAGAAAGTGTAACAACACTAAGAATGAAGTACGGGGCGACTTTTTACGGCCGCCACACAAGCACTTAACATCTGTTGTTGTGAAGTATATGTACATATATATACGTTGACATTAATTGTAAGAACTTGTGATAATCCCAACCTTGTGAATAGCTATGATTGCCATAAATAAGGACTTGAAACACCGAACCCTGATTTAAAGAGACTCAATACCCTTCAATCGCAACATGCCGGATTATAATTTAACCAGCGCAGCCATATAAGTCTATACAGGAGTTTGTAGTTTACATACGTTGTAGTTTACATGCATATAAAACCTACGTAGTGAAAGGTTTCCATTCTTGCACATGTTTATATACATACATTTACAAATCGGTCATTTGTTCAATATTTAGCCTTAGCAAACTTTTGTCCATAGAAAATGTCATCTATTGCTGTTGTCACAACGGATTTATATTGCATTTGCTTTCAACATCACGATCAGAGTACCAAACAGTTTGAATCACGACAAGACGACCCCGAACTACTTGACGACCAATCAGTATCCATGCTTATAAAACTTTTTAGTTAAGTCTGAGTTCGTTCTCAAGTTTTTGATTGGTCAGATTTGAGCCAATGGCTCAAATCTGACCAATCAAACGCTTGAGAACGAACTCTGACTCAACTAAAAAGCTTTATAAACATGGACCCAGGTTCCAAAGTGTGTTCATAGGTATCATACTAGAGGTAAACCCTGCAGTCATATAGATTTATCCCAGCGCCACATCGATATTACATTTGTTTGAACCTTTTCTATATGTAGTCCATCGAAGAATGAAATATGTGTACAGAGGTCCAAATAAAATGCGTAAATTCAGGAATAACTTCTTTGTTTCTCCACCGAAACCTATGTTGTGACCACTCTTTAGAATTAGAATCGTCTCGAAGAGACGATTCTAAAGAGTGGTCACAACATAGGGTCACAACATAGGGTCACAATATAGAGTTTGGTGGAGAAATGATGATTTTGCATTTGAGTTCGCACCTTTATCTGTTGCTCTGTATATACTATGTATTGCCCATTTTTGTTCAGCGTGTTTAAAATGAGGATACAAGCCATTGGCCCTTCATTTACAAACAAGGTACAGTATTGGCTTTGCTAAATGAATATTAAACCATTTAACCCATTAAGACGATTATTTACACATACGCAAACAGAGTAGAACCGGAACAGACAGCTCCTGTAGAAGTTGTGCTCTACAATGTATTTTGTTATGAAGAACTATATCTGAATTTTTGACATGGCCTCACATTTTTATGTTTATTTTCCAATATTAAAACGTAGCTAATTAATAACCATAAGGTAAGTACCTCTTACATGAATATTCATTTAGTAAATGGTTAACTATTCAAACATTATACATTTATAGGATTATTAATGTCTTCTTTTATCTGGTATCTGAAGTCGTTAGGTGGCTCTGTGTCTTTCTACAAATCGATTTTTACAATTTACTGCATGCAGTGAGATGAATCGACCAATAAATGTGTCTGAATTCACATTGCTTCTCTACAAATTTTAACTTGGTTGGAGGTTTTTCATCTATTCACTACAGAATGCAAAAACTGTGACTCAGTAAATCGTTTAGCCAGGATCCCAGTATGAAACTGCTCTGAGCTGCCGTCGTGCTTGATGGAATTGTGCATGTACTGTCAACAGGGTTTTACATAAGATGTGTACTGGTCTATTCAAATCTCTTATTTTCTCAGCCAAAACCAGTCTAGCTACAATTTATCAGAATCGCCTCTTTGATAGACTTTGGCTGAGAAATATTACATATTATTTTAATTAGAATTTCTAAATACACTTCTTATCTACAAGTCGTTGTCAACCAAAATGAATCTGCGGCATGTGCTCGATGTAACTAGTTGCATTTTTAGCATGTGCTCGAGATAACAACATGTAATTGCATCTGTAGAATGTGCTCGAGATAACTAGTTGCATCTGTACCATGTGCTCGAGATAACTAGTTACATCTGTAGCATGTGCTCGAGATAACTAGTCTGTAGCATGTGCTCGAGGTAACTAGTTGCATCTGTAACATGTGTTCGAGGTAACTAGTTGCATGTTGGTGGCCAATGTATGATAACCTACGCAACCACTCTCACTGAATAACTCACAGTCGCATCAGGATAAATATTGTAATACTCCTTTTTAAAGAGAATAAAACATAAAATGAGTTTCAGAATAGATAAAAAAAATATTGATTATTGTAGTAGACGAAACTTATTAAGCATGCAAATGAGACAAGATTTTTTGGGGTGTTTTATTTTGAATAAAATAAACATGCTCGTGAAGGTAGTGTCAAGTAACGCTTGTTTGAGCTCATGAGGCTGCATGTAGTAGTCTGATAGTGTCAAGTAACGCGTGTTTGAGCTCATGAAGCTGCATGAAGTACAGTCTGATAGTGTCAAGTCACGCGTGTTTGAGCTCAGGGAGCTGCATGTAGTAGTCTGATAGTGTCAAGTAACGCGTGTTTGAGCTCATGAAGCTGCATGTAGTACAGTCTGATAGTGTCAAGTAACGACTGTTTCAGCTCATGAAGCTGCATGTAGTAGTCTGATAGTGTCAAGTAACGCTTGTTTCAGCTCATGAAGCTGCATGTAGTACAGTCAAGTAACGCTTATTTCAGCTCATGAAGCTGCATGTAGTACAGTCAAGTAACGCTTGTTTCAGCTCATGAAGCTGCATGTAGTACAGTCAAGTAACGCTTGTTTCAGCTCATGAAGCTGCATGTAGTACAGTCTGATAGTGTCAAGTAACGACTATTTCAGCTCATGAAGCTGCATGTAGTAGTCTGATAGTGTCAAGTAACGCTTGTTTCAGCTCATGAAGATGCATGTAGTACAGTCAAGTAACGCTTATTTCAGCTCATGAAGCTGCATGTAGTACAGTCAAGTAACGCTTGTTTCAGCTCATGAAGCTGCATGTAGTACAGTCAAGTAACGCTTGTTTCAGCTCATGAAACTGCATGTAGTACAGTCTGATAGTGTCAAGTAACGACTGTTTCAGCTCATGAAGCTGAATGTAGTAGTCTGATAGTGTCAAGTAACGCTTGTTTCAGCTCATGAAGATGCATGTAGTACAGTCAAGTAACGCTTGTTTCAGCTCATGAAGCTGCATGTAGTACAGTCTGATAGTGTCAAGTAACGACTGTTTCAGCTCATGAAGCTGCATGTAGTAGTCTGATAGTGTCAAGTAACGCTTGTTTCAGCTCATGAAGATGCATGTAGTACAGTCAAGTAACGCTTATTTCAGCTCATGAAGCTGCATGTAGTACAGTCAAGTAACGCTTGTTTCAGCTCATGAAGCTGCATGTAGTACAGTCAAGTAACGCTTTGTTTCAGCTCATGAAACTGCATGTAGTACAGTCTGATAGTGTCAAGTAACGACTGTTTCAGCTCATGAAGCTGAATGTAGTAGTCTGATAGTGTCAAGTAACGCTTGTTTCAGCTCATGAAGATGCATGTAGTACAGTCTGATAGTGTCAAGTAACGCTTGTTTCAGCTCATGAAGCTGCATGTAGTAGTCTGATAGTGTCAAGTAACGCTTGTTTCAGCTCATGAAGCTGCATGTAGTACAGTCAAGTAACGCTTATTTCAGCTCATGAAGCTGCATGTAGTACAGTCAAGTAACGCTTGTTTCAGCTCATGAAGCTGCATGTAGTACAGTCAAGTAACGCTTGTTTCAGCTCATGAAGCTGCATGTAGTACAGTCTGATAGTGTCAAGTAACGACTGTTTCAGCTCATGAAGCTGCATGTTGTAGTCTGATAGTGTCAAGTAACGCTTGTTTCAGCTCATGAAGATGCATGTAGTACAGTCTGATAGTGTCAAGTAACGCTTGTTTCAGCTCATGAAGCTGCATGTAGTACAGTCTGATAGTGTCAAGTAACGCTTGTTTCAGCTCATGACGCTGCATGTAGTACAGTCTGATAGTGTCAAGTAACGCTTGTTTCAGCTCATGAAGCTGCATGTCGTACCGTCTTATATAACTCTTATCCCGCTGAGAAGAACATAATGACAGTTCAAATTTGGATCTGGTACAATTTTGAGTACTTCCGATTTAAACAGCTTTTGAGAATAGAGTGTCAAACAGCTTGGATCCGGATGAGACACCAAATACTCAAATTGTTTGCAAATGCGAGACAAGTAGCGAATAGCAGTATAAAGTTAAAAGCAACATGTGAGAAAGCAGCTTCAGGTAGGACTGATAAAATAACTAACGTATGTGTACATAGTCAACTTCAACGAAGAGCGAAATATAAGCGAAGAGAGAGCAGCCATATTAGCTGTGGTTTTCAAACTATATATACCCGAATCAATGCAGGGAAACCCCTGTAAAAATCAGACTTTTAGTAAAGACGGATTTCCATCCCTTGTAGGTAGATTGGCTGCTAAATGCAGGGTGAACGTTCATTCGAGGGTTTTTTGTATGACTTTCACCTTGCACTAAACTGACATATGTCTTAACCATTTCCTTCATATACACGCCACTGAAAACAGAGTAGACCAAGCTCAGACGGCTCCTATTTGAGCGATCTGATCAGGGCCTGCTCTGTTTGTTTATGCAATCGTAATAGAGTAGATTTAACAGTTTCTACGAATATAAAAAACTCCTGCTAATAAATATTTGTGGTGTCATTTTTTTCTAACATGAATGTTCAACAGGAAGAGGCTCAAGACAGACATTGATATCATTTTCAAAGTCCGACTGAGAGGGGTTTTACCATGCTTCAATATAATGCTAAACAATCGCTCAGATGATGATATACACAATTCAGTGTTCTGCCACCTTTGGAATATTACACATTCCCTGTAACTTTGTCAGTTTCGCTTCACTTCTAAACCTATTGGTAAAGATCTTGCAAATTTCGACGCAACATTTCTGCACAAACAACTTTATTACCTCATTTATGAGATGGGCCTGTAATATCAATTCAATAACAGAGTGAGCAAGGGCTATTATTGTTCATAAGGTCAATTTCAAGAAGTAAGAAATGGGAAAATCATTCTGAAAATTTTGTTTTGAATGAGTTACATACAGAGATGTATACAGAGTAACAGATAACGGTGTGTACCCAAACGGTGTGTACCCATTTCTCCACCCAACCCTATACTATGATCACTCTTTAGAATCGTCTCTTCGAGACGATTCTAAAGAGTAGTCACAGTATAGGGTTTGGTGGAGAAATAAAGAAGCTATTCTTGAATATGTTTAAATTTACGCAACTTATTTGGACCTCTGTAAATACAAGTGCTTAGGAAATGTAGATGAGATAGTTCTATGTATCCCGCCAAACCTTATCGTGTTGGTACCCATTACAATTACATGTACATCACCGATGCGATTCTGATAAGTTCCAACAAGATGTGATTTGACCAATGGATAACAGATTTAGACATTAGACATTATTTTATCTCCAGCTCTGATGACAAATATTCCTAGTACAATGCCTTTGGAAATGTAAACAAAAATACTTGTTGCAGTGCTAGCATGCAGGGTCGATTGCGAGTAAATAATTCTTGTACCGCGTCTTACTAAAGTATTGAAATTTCTACAGTATTTCACCGAAACTTACATCTGTTATAGAATAGTTTTGCTGCAAAAACAGAATTAATGCAGAACATTATGGTAGCGACAAACGTGGATTTATCTTATCTCCTTCCACATTGTTGTCTCATAAAAGTTGCGTTAACCATTTCCTTAATATAAACGCCCTTTTCCTGCTTTTTCAAACAAAATAGACTCAGATTAGATGACTACTATGTTAGCAGCCTGATCAAGGTCTGTTCTGTGTGCCTATGGATTTATTATAAATCTGACTCTACAGTTTCTACCAATAACATAAAATTATGTCCATTATGCCATTAAAAATTAAAACATCAGCTAATATATATAATATGCATTATTTCTTATATAAATATCCAGCAAGGAAAGAGTTAATCCTTTATTCCTAAATACGCCTTTCTATGTCTTTGCAAACAGAGTAGACCCAAATCAGACTGCTCCTGTAGGAACCGTCTGATTAGGGTCTGCTCTGTTTGCTTAATATATAATATAGACATGTTTTTATACATTTTACAGTTTCTGTCATGACAAAAACTTCCCGTGTGCCTGTGCTATTATAACAATTAATTTTCATGTGTCCCTGTGCTATTATAACAATTAATCTTCATGTGTCCATGTGCTATTATAACAATTAATCTAATTAACATCTTACGTAAATATTCAGTAAACGGGTTACTAGAGCTTTAACAAATGCTCTAACAGTTTCAGCGGTGTATATGGCTCAGGTCTATACTGTTTGCAATTATGGCGTATGAGATAGTAACGCGCTTGATAAGTGAAAACAGTTTAGATCTTGACCTGACATATTTGATAGTTGACATGACGATTGATCTGAAGAAAACAATATTTGATAATGTCTGAGGGTACTTGTTTCCTGCTGCGACGGTATCTTCAATAAGAGCGAAACACAAATCAAATCCTTACCTACAAAAGGCGTTAAATATAATTCCAGGGTCACAATAAACAGAAAAAACAATAATGTCCATGAGCACGCTGGTATAACATCCACTAACAGTCCTATATAACCAAGCATCTGTCTCTGCTGAAGCTATATGGAAACTCTCTCCACTGATCGATGACTCGCTCAGCACTCCATCAACTAAACAAGCAGTTGCAGGGATCAGAGGCGGTCAGACGCTTGTCACATGGAAACCACGTGACCCATTTGATTATCGACGGCAAGAAAACGGGCTGTAAAAACAGACGAACCATAGAAAATTGGCAATAGTCTTCAATGTTGATTAAATTGTAATGGCGTTAGACGGAAATCCTGTCTAACATTGTGTTGGTTAAGTACAATCGGAAAATAGATGCACTATATATGATTTGCAGTAGTCCGATGCTGATAAACACAGAAATATTCCGATTGTCTGTAGATGGTTTCATTTATATAGGACAAAATCATAATGTCGATCAGAGTATTTTTTATTCTTGATGTACCAGTCTAGACCGGATATTCCTGTGTATTTATATGGCAGCGGATTTTCTTTGTATCGTTTCTGAGAAAGAAAATGTATAGATTCTAAACAAAACTTTATTTGGTTATTTTATATGTTTTTGAAATACCGCAAAACGCAATTGAAATTCCAATTGCAACTGTATATCTTACATGATGATGATAAATGGTCGAATATTACCCATGGCTCTCATTAAAACTGTCCACGTGATCAATTGCAAACGGTATCGGACAAGATCATCATACCAAAGCCTTGGATGTCTGTTCTTATTTTGAAATTTCAGAATGTATCTGTTGCCCTGCAAACAATGCCGACACTTCGCTGTCTACATAATACGTTTAGTTATATTGACCTTCCCAACACGTACGGCATTCACTGTTAATACAAGATAGCAGAGACCAAACATTCAAATAGGAGCAGAACAAGCATGTTGACATAAGGTCGCGCAGACGAATCATGTTGCCATGTAAATCTTGGACGTGCTAAAGTGACACAAAATAATAAACCATTCTCCGCCTCTAAATTATCATAGAGGTTCAAGGTTTAACAGAGTTTCTGACTATCCTGATATAAGTAGAACCTTTCTTAAGCAACCATTAACATCTAGTCAGTGTCTAAAAAGCATTAAAACGGGTCTAAAATAATGCAAAAAAAGTTTCAAGCTTTCTGCAATGCTTTCGACCTGCATTGAGCAATTGCATGCTCATTAACCAACCCTTTACTGCATAAACACACCTTTCTACACCTTTGCAAACGGTGTAGACCCAGACCAGATGGCTTATGTAGGCGCCTTCTGATCAGGAGCTGATGTGTGTGTGTGTGTGCTTATGAAATACTATAGATATGATTCTACAGTTTCTGCTGTTGACAAACATTCTGTGTTCATGTCTCATTAAAACATTTAACATAATTAATAAGCATTATGTCATTATTTCTTACATGAATATTCATAGAGTGAAGGGTTGGTTAACACTCTTATGTTCAGTCAAGAAATTGTCGCTTTAGACAGAGCCTCCTATATATGAGAAATAGGCCTTGCATTGCGCCATAAATCTCTACTATGCTTCATATTAACCCTTCTCTTGCTGAATTTCAAAATACATTTCTTCTTCTTTACCCATGCCCTGTTGTATAATTACATATATATTTACTGTCTACAATTATTTCTCTGTGCAATCACTGGTTGCACAATCAATTTGTAAATAGTGCAAACCCTGATGAAACAGCTCCTGTAGGAGCTGTCTCATCTGGGTCTTCACTATTTACAGATAGGTATATTGACGTGAACAGCAAGTGAAGGGTTAATAACAATCTTGCTCTTTTCATTCATACATGCCTCATAGAAAAAATCGTATGACTAGGTTACATAGAGGTTAGATGTGTTTCACTGTATTTTTAATACCAACCTAAAAGTTGATTATTCTGTTTATTATATACATATTGATGAATTCTAAGTACAAAAGTAAACTCTGAGTTAACTATTTTCCTGTTCTATGTTTATCCCAATACCTTCTGAATATTCATGGACAAAGTAGTTATAGTGAAATATGGGAAGTTGAACATTGAAGGCATTTTAAAAAGTTAAGAAACAAATATGTCAAATTCCATTAGCAAACAGAGCAGACCTTCATTAGACGGCTCATTTGGTAGCCGTCTGATCTGGTTGCAAATGCGTGAAAAGGTGTTTATATGAAGGAAAGGGGGGTTAAAACAATGATACTGTCACTTGAATCGGTATCATCACTAGGTGACGATATCAAATATACCATTTATTTTATCAAACTAAACAATATCTAAAGCATTGCTATGTATTGCATAATAAAACAAAATATATCCAAGTAGGAACATATCGTTGTTTCAACGTTGATTCAAAGAATGAAAGGCATGACGTCAAGAAAATGTGTACAGTAAAGTCTCGCCGCTACTATGATCACTCAAAACCAGGTTTCTAAAACAGGTGGTAGCTTAATGCAGGACAAAGATTGTGCAAAAAGTTGCTATAGGTGGTTTTTGCATTATTATTGCATGCATTAAGCAACCACCTACTTATAAAGACTCCTATGTTAAAGCATGGGATGGAGACATTAGTGTACCTTAAATTTGATTCACGGTATAGTTTTAAAGCTTTACTCTATAAATACGCTTGTTGTAACAGCGTAGACCCAGATCATACGGCTCCTTTAGGGACTGTCTGATCAGTTTCTCATCAGTTTGCTTTTGGAATTATTTAAGTTTGATTCTTTATTTTCAGCTATGACCGAGATTCCCTGTAAGCGTGTGCTATTATATATTGATATTCATTAAGTCATTATGCCCTACATGATTATGGGTTGACAAGCTGCTATCTCTGGCTTGTGTTATTCCTACAATGTTTTTGTAAATGATCCGCCATATATTCTGTAAACAAATTGCAAATGTTTGATAAATTGGGTTAAACGATCCGTTCTACTCAAACCAATTAATACAAATTAGGTCATGCAACGTCCATGATGGATGCTATGGTTTGTGTGATAACAGGAAGATCTGGTGACAAGAACATAATGACATTTATCAATAAAGCCTGTACTGACAGTGTCTTAAGCCTCTAACTTTGATAATACATAATGTACAATCGACATTTGCTTCCCGATCACAAACCAAGACCCTTATGTAATGTGCCAGAATGCCAACATAATTTCGACACATTTGTGAAATTACATATTCTTAAGGGATGAAAACAAAACATTCAGTCCATGAAGCACTAAAGGGTTGAAATCAGATTATAAAAAAAATTTTTTTTCAACATTGTCATATGTCACTTTTAATATATTGAAAAGAATAATCCATCAATGAAGAGAACGACATAAATGTTACATGAAAGATTAATGTACGTGCTTACTTACCTGTTTGCACCAGGCGTGCGAGTCTATCATAACCGAGTCAGTGGAAACCCATATCTTGATAACTAGATCTTTCATCAGGATCAACACTGTTTGACATCTTGTTCTTGAAAGGAAATCTACTTTGAGAAGGGGAGCTTGTGACAGGTTTATTTCAAGATGAATAATTAATCCTTTACTTCATGAATATTCATGCAAGACATAATGATATCATAAGTATTAATTAGATGCATTTCTACAATGGCATGTCTACACAGAAAATTTGGCGACATCAGAAATTGTAGAATCTAATATTATTCTATATACAGCCAGAGCAGACCCTGAACAGACGGCCCCTTAGGTCTAAACGGCGTATTTATAGAATAAAAACTTCATGGCAACACTGAGTGGGTGTGTATCTGATCAGGGTCCATGCTTATAAAACTTTTAGTTGAATCTGAGTTCGTTCTCAAGTTTTTGATTGGTCAGATTTGAGCCTTTGGCTCAAATCTGACGAAATCAAAAGCTTGAGAACTCAAATCTGACCAATCAAAAGCTTCAGAACAAACTCAGACTCAACTAAAAGCTTTATAAGCATGGGGCCTGATCTGCTTATTTAGTTGACAGAATAATGTGTATAATATTCTCTAGTTGTTGTTTAGTTGATCAAATGTGACAAGACGCAATTACCAGGAGCTGTAGATTCAGTATCGATTTTTACAAGTAATTGTAGACTGGGGAAATATGTCAGCGAAGACAGTGTAATTCTGTTGCCAGGTGATGTCTATCACATTGATTGGCTTCTTTATCGATCAAAGGATCTCAAAACAATTAGTATCTTGATTTCGCGTGACCTTTGGGCCATGGTAATCAGCACTTAAACAACTACCAGTATCTGATTTATGGTCCTAATTAAGTGTCGTGCAATCATTGCAAGAAGGAATGTGTTTTCCGTAATCTTACGATGTTAGAACGATGTCACCCTCATGACAATCTAGTTATTTTGTGTTAATGTCAAGTTTTCTCTTGTCACACATGTTTGTATTTAATGTTATTGGCATTGGTCGCTGTTCCTTCGCACTCACAAACATACACACGTGCACATGCGCGCACAAGTACCCCCAACACACACATACACACGCACACTCACTAAGAAACACACATATGACACCCAAAAACCAACTCCACACAACACACAACCACACACACACTCAAACTACAATACACAAACTCTTGAAAAAAGAATACTGTTAAGTGCATTGTATTTGGTTCGTAGACAAGTATGTAGGACTTGATGGCCATGTTTTCCTGAATGCTAGTGTGCAAGAGTAAACAACTTGTCTATATTTAGAAGACAGTTAAAAGAACCCAGGGAACCGGAATTCGGGGAAAAAAGCATTCTAGTCTCGAGTGACAGATAGTAAAATCGTTCTGTAGAATGTGATCTGGAGATCTTGAGAATTTCTTCAATTTGTATGGGCGGGTACTGTCTGTGGCACAAGTTCAGACAAGTGTGCAGAAGAGGGTCTATTGGCCATTCTTGTAGAATAGAATTGTTTTCTGTTTTTATCTAAAACTCTATCGAGTTTGCAATTACAATTTCGTTTAAAGGATTATTTAAATATCCATATTTGAGCGGTCGTGTTTTTAAATTTGTGTTTCGCAGCTCGTACAACTGGTTCCTGAGGGGCTTTACGCAGCTCGTACAACTGGCTCCTGAGGGGCTTTCCGCAGCTCGTACAACTGGCTCCTTTGTAGGAAGGCGTATACATGGAGGAAAGGGTTAAGTATCAACTTACAGTAGGCTTCATGTGTATAGTATTGGTATAATAAATTAATAAATGTGTATATGCAAAGAAGAAGAGACCATGCTGTTTGGGGAACTTCTGCCTCTGACCAGTTATACATTGTAGAAGAAGGGAACAACTGTGCGTATAGAAAACACTCTCTAAACTAGACATTCAGTTTGGTATAAATATAGGTCTTGGAGACATGTGGCAGCTAAATGCAGGGTGAAAGTCATATAGAAAGCTCCTTTGTTTACGTAAGAAAAACCTTGATTCATTTATACTGGGAATTAATATTAAAATGATGTCATTATCTGATTTGTATGATCAACGACCAAGTAAAGACTAGTTTCAATATGTTGATGTGGATGAGTAAGAGAACAAAGTAATAATTGAAAGTTTGGGTACACTGGTTTTTGTGTGTGTTTGGGTTTTTTTTGTTGGGTTTTTGTTGGGGTTTTTTGTTGTTGGTGGTGGTTTTTTGGGGGGGTTTTGTTGGGTTTTTTTGTTGGGTTGTTATTTTTTTTGGGGGGTGCACAAACAATAGAATGCAATGGCACCAATTTCTCGGGTCGATTCTGGCAACTATTGCGGACGTGACACTATAGTACAATTTATTTATGTGTATTCGATGGATTCGAAAGGCGTTTGATAACATGGCATCGGGAAACAATCACGGTCTACTATTTCGGACACGAAAATGTTTATACATACAACCTTAGCTTTGACTTAGTATGCGGAAACAGTCACAAAATATAACACTGTATAGGAAGAGCATACGGATATACGCATATCAGTCAAGTGAATAAACCACGTCACCATAACATGAATGAAAATATTTCCCCAGTGGTAGTTACCCAATGGATAAAAAAAACCGTGTCGGAGGACCTTATTACACAAGAGATTAGGTATTCATGCCCATATATATAACGGAAGCACCTGCGGCGAGTGGTCAATAAGACAATAAACATAACATTGCTAATTACACAGCAGGTGGCTCAAAGTAAGGCTTCATGACTAAGGGTCTGATTAGGAGCAATGATATCCCAAATCACTACACAATCCCACACAAAGAATACAACAGTGTCGGCAATGTTTGGTCTAATTTAGTTCCAGTTAGTTAAACTATAGTGAGTCCAGCTATTCTTTATGTTATTAACCCCTCTCTTGCTGAATTTTAAAATACATTTCTCCTTCTTTACCCATGCCCTGTTGTATAATTACATATATCTTCACTGTGTACAAGTATTTCGCTGTGAAATCACTGCTGTGGAGTGCACTGGTTGCACAATCAACTTGTAAATAGTGCAGACCCTGATGAGACAGCTCCTGCAGGTATTTACATGTACGTATATTGACGTGAATAGCAAGCGAAGGGTTGGGTCTTCATCTGGGTCTTCACTATTTACAGGTAGGTATATTGACGTGACTAGCAAGCTAACGGTTAATGACCCACTTTTCTTCACTAAGAGTAGAATATCAGGTACAGAATCCGATTGATGTACTTTTTACCGAACAGAAACACTTTTAACGTATTTTGATCACGATCTGATCTATTTGCTTATGGAATATAATAGACATGATCATACAATACATGTATCTGCCAAAGACAAAGTGTCCTATGTTCACATTGCATTATAAAAATAACCCAGTTAGCATTCATGAGGTCAGTATATGCATGAATATTCATGATGTAATGGTTATAGGAGGACATTTCAAACTCTTACCTAGATAAGCACGCGGTGTAGAGTTCAAGTATTCACATAGAGTTCAAATTCATTTAAATGGTTGAGAGGCAAACATGTTAAAACTTTGTGCGTTTTCCATATTATCCTCGAAATTGTCCTTGATGAAATGAATGATGGAACATAAGTGTATCGGCGTATGAGAGAAACGATTAAGTATTGTCAACCATTCCTCCCGTTTTCCGGAGAAATGACTTTAGTTTGAAATTTATTTCAACGATTATCGTGAAGATGGTTTGTGAATTAGAAGTACGTTAGAGTCTCGCTAATACGGCCACTCCAAATAAGTCTATTTCGGGTTTTTTTTTAAAACAGATGGTTATTTATGACAAAAGGCATACAGTAGGATGTAAACTATACAGGTTCATTCGGTTTAATCCACACGGTTTATTTTGAATTTTTGAATACTTAACTAGCTTATTTCAAATATAGTACAAGTTGGCTTCCTTTAAAAAGAAGCCAAAGAGAGATCTGCAGCAGTTTCTTATCAAACAGTTCCTATATACAGGCACCGTTTGACAAGCATTTGGCACCAGATCGTAAATAGATTTCTATAGATAAATAACTATTGTAGATATCAAATAGTATGTGCGTTATAATTAGAACGTGCCACTGCCTAGGAAATAAAATGCTTTAATACAAAGTTACGGAAAAGGATCTGTGTGACAAACGGCGTAGGACTTGTATGCGTTCACTTTTGGATAGTTGCATGTATTCTGTGTATTGAAATGTATCCAGTCACCAAGCTTCTCTTGTGACGTAATAAAGGGGATGCGGATAAACTTAGGTTTATTAGAATAGAGTAAAATATAGAATAGAAAAGATTTTATTTTGCAAACATGGACCCCTCGGGTTACATATCAATACATACTAAAAACATTTATGATTTAACATAATTGACATGAAACTAAAGCACATGTATCATAAAAAACTTAGGCACATATTGACAAAATCATATATAAACAACAATACTTGCTGCCTCATGAAGATCTA
Source organism: Azorinus chamasolen (assembly GCA_963576725.1). Classification (NCBI taxonomy): domain Eukaryota; kingdom Metazoa; phylum Mollusca; class Bivalvia; order Cardiida; family Solecurtidae; genus Azorinus; species Azorinus chamasolen. The sequence goes on from OY755236.1 coordinate 105,885,096, forward strand.
AGTCATACCGAACGCCTGTCAAAACATTGGTTTAGATATTAAGCAAGCACCTCCAAGTGAGCCAGATCCTTCTATTAGATTACTGCCGTTAGTAGAAGGTTTATTAGATTAGTAGTCGTTTCTAAGGCATACTGATTCTATAACCATTGAACTATTTTAAATTTCTGTAAATATGCATATATTGACGGAATACCAGAAAATTCACCAATAGACGTATACAATTAAGAGAAAAGAAAAACCAATGGGAAGAAAACAATGTTTGGTTACAGGTGGAACCCACGCCGGATCATATAAAAGTCAAGTTGAAACACTACAGCCCGTACCTTAGCCCACAATGACACAAAGTCTACGACAACTAACAACGCTAATTTATCAACTTTATTAACTCAATACACCGCAAAAGAAACGTTTTGCTTTTAATAAGAATCAAGTTAGGAAGCAAAGTTTAATGGATAAATAGTAGTTGTTTTCTTTTAACCGGCAATGATAATTTGATTAGGAGGCTCTCAAAGGAATGGAAAATGACATAGACTTAAATAATCTGTTCAGCTCCATCGATTTATGAGTAGGCCTATCATAATCAATAACATCACCATAAAATGTCTATTTGAATCAACACATCGACTTTCTCGATTCAAATGATGTTATTTTTCAAATTCAATCACGTTTTCTATAAATATATATCAATATTCAAACTTCGTATTGGTTAGTGATAGTTATGACTGCGTATTTTTATGTAATCAAACCTTGCACATGCGTATAGCCATTACGGTAGACGGTGATACTCTTTTTACCGTCCCCATTCAAATCTCCTCGAAATTAATTGTAAACAATCCCAGAATAGGCCGACATCCAATTCCAACACTGTGGAGGGTTCTTATGACCTCCTCAATTAGAAACATTTGTAGCGTATAAACCAAAATAATCGTTCTTAAAAAAGCAATGTCACCTTTGCCATACTTCGATAGGTTATATGGTTGACAGAGAAAATTAAAATATGGTGAATCCTGTAATAGATCGACTCTTGTACAAAGGGTGAATCCTATAATGGAGTGTTTCCTATAATATAGTGAATACTGTACACATAATGAATCATATAATAGACTGTATCATATACATAGAGTGAATCCTGTACGCATAGTGAACCATATAATAGAGTGAATCCTGTACACACAGTGAATCATATAATAAAGTGAATCCTGTACACATAATGAATCATATAATAGACTGGATCGTATACAAAGAGTGAATCCTGTACGCATAGTGAATCATATAATAAAGTGAATCTTGTACACATAGGGAATCATATAATAAAGTAAATCCTATACACATTGTTAATCATATAATAGAGTGAGTCCTGTACCCTTAGTGTTTCCTACAATAGAGTGAATCCTGTACCATAGTGCTTCCTACAATAGAGTGAATCCTGTACACATAGTGCTTCCTACAGTAGAGTGAATCCTGTACCCATAGTGCTTCCTACAATAGAGTGAATCCTGTACACATAGTGATTCCTACAATAGAGTGAATCTTGTACCCATAGTGCTTCCTACAGTAGAGTGAATCCTGTACAAAGAGTGAATCCTATACAAAGAGAAATGGCAACTCTATGAGGAAGCTCAAGCATTAAACAGTTTTGTGAGACAGTGTTAACATTGATTTACCCATTATAGAAATTCAAGTTCGTTTGTATCATATCTGGAAAATGGAATCGGCTATTTCGAAACACCCTAAGCAAAACAACGACGAAGTCTCCAAATAAAAGAAGACAAAGAGCCAGAGGTCGATAAACCCTGGGAATCATTCAAACTGAACGGTCTTTTTATGTCGTGAGTGATTTATTTTGTTGGTTTGTCGATGGCGATGATAAATGCATCAACAGTCAAGAGCAAATGATTGGCATTTCTGGCAATTCCGAGAAATATTAATGGTACCCTTTTTCCGGAAGAGGCGTATTTAGTTTGTATTTCCAAATAGAGTAGACCCAGATCAGTTTCTGAAGAATCTGTATAATCTGCTCTGGATGCTTATGAAATCATTTAGACCTGTTTATACGGCTTCTGCCGTGGTAAATTATTCCATTGTTCATAATGCCATTTTAAAACCTAAGCTGAGTAATACTCATCTACATACTCTTCTACAATACTCATCTACAATACTCATCTACAGTACTCATCTACAATACTCATCTTCAACTCAGCAATCAAGAGGCACTTAATGAGCAATATTATTTCTTAGTACAGTTTATATTTACCCAGCATTTTAATGAGCTCGACCGCTTATGAATTTTATAAATTTCGGCAAACAACTTGTTCTATCATGCACTATTATCAATTACTTTACTGGTGCACAACTTGTATTTCTAACGTTTTAAATTAAGGGACTGTGATACAACAATTATGTACTCACTTTTGTCTGTGACTGTGATAGTATTTATAAATGTAACTGCTTTTGATGCCAATTTTAATATTCTATTTAATAGTATGACTTACAATTTAATTCATCTGATATAGCATCCACTTGTGATAGTATTCATATTATATCTTAAAACCTCTCTATGTCATGCCACCTGTAATAAGGACCACAATGGAAATAAGAGCATGCTCTTTATTGTGTTATCCTTGGTATAGAAAGCATGCCATGGTTTTTCACTATGCATCATTTTACGAATTATTATTTATTATGATGTGATGCATGTTTGTGAACCATATTATGTTTTCTGTTTGCCGAAATAAATCTATCTATCTAATATTCATCTACAATACTCATCTACAATACTCATCTACAATACTCAGCTACAATTCTCAGCTACAATACTCAGCTACAATACTCATATACAGCTACAATACTCATCTACAGTTACAATACTCATCTACAATACTCATCTACAGTTACAATACTCATCTACAATACTCAGCTACAATACTCATCTACAATACTCAGCTACAATACGCAGCTACAATACTCATCTACAGCTACAGTACTCATCTACAATACTCAGCTACAATACTCAGCTACAATACTCATCTACAGCTACAATACTCATCTACAATACTCATCTACAATACTCAGCTACAATACTCATCTACAATACTCAGCTACAATACTCAGCTACAATACTCAGCTACAGCTACAATACTCAGCTACAATACTCAGCTACAATACTCATCTACAGCTACAATACTCATCTACAATACTCAGCTACAATACTCAGCTACAATGCTCAGCTACAATACTCATCTACAGCTACAATACTCATCTACAATACTCATCTACAATACTCATCTACAGCTACAATACTCATCTACACATACAGTACTCATCTACAATACTCATCTACAGCTACAGTACTCATCTACAATACCCATCTACAGTACTCATCTAAATTACTCATCTACAATACTCATCTACAATACTCATCTAAATTACTCATCTACAATACTCATCTTCAGCTACAGTACTCATCTACAATACCCATCTACAGTACTCATCTAAATTACTCATCTACAATACTCATCTACAATAAACCTGTCTTATGCGGCCATCAAACAGAGATCTAATTATGGGTCTGTAAGGCAGGTGGAGGTAGGTAAATGCAGATCAAAAGTAATGCAGAGAGTTTTAACGGGGAAACTATAATTTATTTTGATGTTTTGTGTAAAGCAACACTTTTCTTGAAAATAGTATAGACTTTGTCACTTTCTCGAGTCATTCTCACTCGCTCTTTAATTGATCAGAGGTTTGTCTAAAATACTCGCAAAACGTTATTCAAAACTTCCAGAAAAGCGTATCCAATATTTCGACCACTACGGGCCTTTATCAAAGGTTGTCATGTCAAAATATATTATTCTCTTTGATTTTATGGCTGAATGCATGTACCAAAATTGCGACGTGTATTTGAACATGACAATCTTTGATAAAGGCCCGTAGTGGTCGAAATATTAGATAATAGCTATTTTAAGTATTGCTCTATTATCCTAATTACCGTTTTTAGAATATTATCTTCATTGTCATTTGAAATGTTTGGACTATGAATATGCATGTTTACATCATCACTATTTGTGACCAACTGTTTACAGCATCAATTCTAAAGTTATACTTACAGTAAACCCCCCTCTAAACTTGACGAAGAGTTTATTATCAATACCGGCCTTAAAGATAGGTGGCAGCTGAATGCAGAATGAAAGTCCTCAGAAGGTTTCTGTAGGAGCTTTCTACATGATTATCATCATGTATTAAGCAACCACCATCCTTAAAGACATACAGTCCTCTTTATCAAAATTCCGCTTCGGAGGGGGTTTATTGTATTTATTATTTGATACAATTTGAACACGGAACTATATCACTATATAGATATGTACCAATAATTCGAACAGTAACCCCTCGCTCGCTAATTCGAACAGTAAAACATTACTAGCTCGAACAGTAAAACCTCTCTAATTCGAACAGTAAAACCTCTCTAACTCCAACAGTAAAACCGCGCTAATTCAAACAGTAAAACCTCGTTAAATCCAACTGTAAAACCTCGTTAATTCGAACAGTAAACCCTCGTTAGTTCGAACAGGTCCACCTCTCTAATTCGAACGGTAAAACCTCGTTAATTCGAACAGTAAAACCTCACTAATTCGAATTATTATCGGTTTTCAATACAGTCGACAGCTTAATGCAGGTGAAAGTCATGCAGAAAGCTGCTCTAGGAGCTTTTTACATGACTTCCACTCTGCATAAAGTAGCCATCTGCCTAAAAGTTTCTCAATTATTCTTTACTAAATTCCAATCAGCGAGGTATAACAGTACTTCCAATCAATAGCTGATTGTTTTCTTGGATGTACATTTACATATAAAAGACTAGCTGTGCCCGTTGGGTACTTTGTGAACACTTAAAGACCATTGGTCTCGTAAATATCTTGAACCAATAAATCTAACAGATAAATGTCAGCTGGTTTGCCCTGCTATTGTGATAGATAAAAACAAACAAATGGATTCTCCGCGGGCCTTTAAATGGTCGATGGTCCTTCAATCACAGTAATGACGTGCTCCTTGTATATTTCCACTGATTTATTTGAAGACAAAAATGATTCATTTCATATATCGAATCTCGTACAGCGACAGCAACAATATTGCTTTCCGCTATTTTTAACAATAACAAAGTAGGTACATTACTGGGTGATATCTCTTAATGTTTGGCTTAATTTACATATTTAAATCGTTACCATGAGAATAACAGTGTGTTAGTACACGGGTTGTTTATTTTGATCATGTATCATATATACACCAAAACCTCTCAAATACGGTCGCATCACTCTTTACTCGATAGATACTACCTTTAGTGCATTTGTCAACAGAGTAGACCAAGAACAGACGTCTGGCCTGCTCCCTTTCTTATGGGTTTATATAGATCCGATTCTACAGATTCTGACATGACCAACAATTATATTGTCCATGCACCATTGTAAAAAATAAGCTAAATTATATCCACACATACATGTGTATTATTTCTTATATGGGTATTCAGTGACTAACGATAAACGAATAAACAGTTGGTTTTGAAAGCAGCTGGCTGCCTAATACAAAACGAAAGTAATCCAGAATGTCCAAGTGGACTTTCTATATAAGCCCGCCCTGCATTGAGTTACAAAACATTTTAAAATACCCAACATCATAAGTTCTTTTAAGCGGGCGCTAATGAGAGGTTCTGCTTTAGCTTTATTGTTTCATTGAATAAATGAGTCGACAAGATTGAACGTCCCACATCCGCCGACTAAAGTTTAAATACTAAATCTTGAACCCATTCCCTCATGTTGACAACTTTTGACGACTCTGTAAAAATCACTTTATGAAACCATTGTGATAAATAGAGCATTTGCTCATATAGGAGCAAATGCTCTATTTATCACAATGGTTTCAAACTACAAAATTATAAAAAAAAATCCTTTTCTCTAGTTAATGCTCCTTTTCGGTAGATTTATTCAAAGAGGCTGTATCTAAAAATAGCCTATGAGGTAATGGGTTAAATGGGTTACTTACTGAAGAAACACGCGTGTCTCTGAACACAGACTGGTGCTTGAACGAAAATAAAACATTCATTCTGCATAATCTTACCAGAATAAACCTTCTTTGGAGTAAACATTATAGAAAGACTTAACACTTAACATGTATTTCAAAAGGACGTCCGTTTTCGGCACAGAACCGTGGTGAGCCCTTTACTGCACTGTACAATCTAATGTCGGCACAGAACCGCGGTGAGCCCTTTACCTCCACTGTACAATCTGATGTCGGCACAGAACCGCGGTGAGCCCTTTACTGCAATGCACAATCTAATGTCGGCACAGAACCGTGGTGAGCGCTTTACTGTACAATCTAATGTCGGCACAGAACCGTGGTGAGCCCTTTACAGCACTGTACAATCTAATGTCGGCACAGAACCGTGGTGAATCTAATGTCGGCACAGAACCGTGGTGAGCCCTTTACAGCACTGTACAATCTAATGTCGGCACAGAACCCTGGTGAGCCCTTACTCCACTGTACAATCTAATGTCGGCACATAACCGTGGTGGGCCCTTTACTCCACTGTACAATCTAATGTCGGCTCAAATATGGATTTATGACTACTTCTGATTCGATCAGGCTTTCAATAAATCTACAGACCGAGTTTCAAACAGATTGGATCATAATGAGAACCCGAGTTACATGGCGTCTAATCTGACCCCAAGCTATTTGAAATAGTGAGTAAGGTGACGGATAGCAGGACACTGATTAACAAACATGAATTAATGCTAAAACAATTACATTATTATACACTAATGTTAATCTGACCAAAGAGAACATTTGCAAATTAAGGACATCCGTGATCCGATAAAGGTACAAATAGATTGTATACAAAAAAGTATTACGTAGAATCAGTACGTTTAGACTTTACTCGTATTTTATATATAAATGCTAAAGTGGGCGATATTCTGGTTTTATTTATTGTTGAACATTATACTTGGAACCTCCAAACATCGCTAAGTGTAGCATTAAAACGGGTTATAGATTTGTATGTCAAGTGCTTCCATTACAAAGTGTGGTAGAACATATTCGTCGCCTCGTAGCTGACTAATCAAAATGTATGATGGTCGAGTGTGATTCCTTAGGACTACACACCAGCGAGTTAAGTTTAACCCTTACCCGTACAGACGCCTTTTTGCACCTTTGCAAAGACCATTTTTTTGCATTCTTGGCATGGGTTTTTTTCTGAAATCTTTAGGTGTTTTGCTTCTATTTTGGAAATAGTATGTACAGAGGTCGAGATGCGTACATAAAAACATTTCTAAGAATAGTTCCGTGACAAACAATCTAAAATTAGGAGATCTTTCGAAAGCAAACCGAGGGCTTGGTGCAAAATTATTCTAACTCCTTCACTAAAGCTTTTGATTGGTCAGATTTGAGTTCTCAAGCTTTTGATTGGTCAGATTTGAGCCTTTGGCTCAAATCTGACCAATCAAAAACTTGAGAACGAACTCAGACTCAACTAAACGTTTTATAAGCATGGACCCTGGTTTCATTGAGTATGTTTATGAGCAGTTATTAAAATGTAATACTACCCACGCCCACTAGTACCGGCTTAAGCGGTGTTCAATGTTGTAACTAAAATCAATGAATTAATTATCCCGTAGGAACAGATTAAAGACGATTCTAAAGAATGGTACCAACTTAGGGTATGATGGAAACATGATTTTAGTATTTGAATACGCACATTTGTCTATTGCTCTGTATATAAATAACAGAAACTTAAATGTTTTTGATTATAAATTATTAAAAAACAAGACAGACTTAAATACATCGTTTACGTGGATTATTACGCGTTCTACCAATGTAAACAACTGCAAATATATAAAATGATGTAACGTCACGAAGACAGTAGTCCGAAGACTGTAGAAGATGCCAATGTAATAAGCCACAGTGCAAGAAAGTGGCTATCTGCGAGATATAAATCTGAGACTTTGTGTCTGGAAATACCTACATTACCATGTTATATATTGTAATTATTTCATTTATTGCTTTCTGGCAGGAACCATCCAGCAGCAAGATGACACGCTAGTCTTTTAGCACTTTTAGTCTCCTCTTTGAATATATTTTAAACGTGGTTATACTGCAGGTCAAACACGCATTGCTTGGCCGCACATGTCTAAGTTGGTTAATTCTTTCCTTCATATAACGCATTTACACGCATTTTCAAACAGAGTACACACAGATCAGACGGTTATTATACGAGCCGTCTGATCAGGGTCTGTTTTGTTTGCTAATTGAATTTGATAAATTTGTTTCTTTAGTTTCTAAAATAGCTACACTGTTCCAACTTTCATATTGCATTATAACTATTTTGTCTAAACATAAAACAGGGACATTGTTAAACCACTGTCTTACTGAAAACATGAGTACTGCTTACACCCCGATCTCATAAAAAGTTTATTTACTTTCGCCTCAAGCTTTTGAAAAAGTATTAACCCTTCGCTTGCTATTCAAGTCAATATACCTACCTATAAATAGTGAAGACCCAGATGAAACAGCTCCTGCAGGAGCTGTCCCATCAGGGTCTGCACTATTTACAAGTTGATTGAGCAACCAGTGCACTCCACAGCAGTGATTGCACAGCGAAATACTTGTACACAGTGGAGATATATGTAATTATACAACAGGGCATGGGTAAAGAAGGAGAAATGTGTTTTAAAATTCAGCAAGGGAATGGTTAAGTGTCAAATAGTTTGAATCCTAATGAGACGCCGAAGTACTAGGCGTTCCATCTGGACCCAATCTGTTTGGTAATGCAAGCCAAGTTGTGCCTATAATAACGAGGGTGAAGCAAGAGCAGAGTCTGAGCTCATTTTTTCTCACGTGAAATATCGTTCGATCATTTCAACACGACCTCCTCTTCAAGACAATAAACCCTTTGTTGTATAACATAAAAGCAAACTGTGATAGTTGTCTGCGATTTTCATCAATCTCAAAATGCCCATTTAGCCATCCTTTAGATACCAGAGGCGTGTTATTCAGACATATGGGAAGCTAGGTAGGATAAGAAGAAAATATAGCGATCTAGAGAACCTTTTGCTTGCTTTGAAATTGATTTATTGCTTCATATCCGACCTGTTACAGTTGTTTCCTTCTTCCGATTCGTTCAAACATTTAAGAGAATATTTACCGAATGTCAAACAGCTTGGATCCTGGTGAGACACACGCACAGTTGTTCCTCGGCGTCTCCTCTGGATCCAAGCAGTTTGTAAATGTTAGTTATATGGCGCGTAGCAAGTAATGTGTCAAATGTGTCCCTAAATAACTACTCTCGGTGAAGAGCATTGAATCTGATCCTCGCGTGCCCATATTGTTCAAAACAGCTAGCCGAAACAAACACTGCCAATTTACCTTACCTTTCCTAAGGTTGCAGCCATGTTGTCTTGTAGCTCTAAAAACGACATCTCTATCATATATACATAGCGCCTAGGTTGGGACTACTTTTCCTACATCTGAAGGACCCCAGTTGACATAGTGATTTGTAGGAAATACATCAATCTTAAATGTTTTTCAGAGGATGACTACTTTCTTACTTGAGTCTTACTCGAACGAGACTTAAACGCTGTCTAATATTTGATGTTTTTGTTGGTGTCTAATTCTCGTGTAAATATTTCTTAACACATTGCTAATAAAATATAGCCATTCGCTAAATAACACTACTTGTTAATATAAGCTAAACATAATATAACATGTATAACACCAGACAGTTCCAAAATTGTTTAACCCTTCAACTCCCATAGCTACGTATGTGACATTTTAGATATTGAATTTATTTTAATCACGATTTTGATACAAAATAAGTAGTTTTAGTATGTAGGCCAAATATTGATACGTGACTTAGTAATAGTACAATGTATGCCAGGGAGTGGGACATTCATACTATCAACCCTTGAAGCGAATTGTCATGGTTCGGTTCTGTGGTTGACATTAGGAATGCATTTTATGTGATTTGTTTCAATGATCAGACCTGATATGCACACTATGGAAATATTAAGACCAATTTAATGTCTGTAATTAGGAAGACAAACACATTAAGGTATGATACGCGGGTGTATTCACTTCACTAGTAAAACGTGTTTAAAGTAATGAACATCATGTCTGACTTTTATTCTATTTTTGTACTATTCCGGTGTCATCTTCTCCTGCTATAACGCTGGCAAGTACATTTATATGTTTTGATATCTTCTTGCCATCTGATAGAAGCATAACACTTCAACATTATAGTTAAATCACCTGCAGTAACTAGTTTGAGATCCCGCTATCAGTTACTCATCAGTGTCTGAAATTAACCCTACGCTTGCTAGTCACGTCAATATACCTACCTGTAAACAGTGAAGACCCAGATGAGACAGCTCCTGCAGGAGCTGTCTCATCAGGGTCTGCAATATTTACAAGTTGATTGTGCAACCAGTGCATTCCATAGCAGTGAATGCACAGCGAAATACTTGTACACAGTGAAGATATATGTAAATATACAACAGGGCATGGGTAAAGAAGGAGAAATATATTTTAAAATTCAGCAAGAGAAGGGTTAAAGCGCACACATAACCTGAAACAGACTTCCTGTCGACTCTTTGTTCTCTAACAATGACCTATGACCATTTATATAAATTGTAGCAATTATGCGGACACTGAGTGGCAAATTGTTAGCCACATTGAAAATAAATATGCTGATAGAATGCGAATAGTCAATAAATCTTTAACGTGATAGCACAGTTTTCTTTTATGTTGTTGGGTAATTTGTGCGATGGAAATAAGTAGGCAGTAACGAGGCCACTGCTTGACAATAGTTTCTCTGACAACCAGACACAAACAGAAAACATATCATTACGGTGGCACGTACTTTCCTTTGAACAGGTGACTGTTTGTCATACAAATAGACTGTATATATTAGGGCTTCAGATGTACTGGCACGAAACAAGCAGATGACTTATAACATTCAAATACCTGGGTGTTTACATATCCCTTTCCCTGTTCTATGTTTATTTCAAATTTCAATACCCACAGAACACTCATGGATAAAACAGCTAAAATGAAATATGACAGCTTGAACATTTTAGCCATTTTAGAAAAAAAGAAACAGATCGATCAAATTTCATTAGCAAACAGAGCAGACCCTGATCAGACGGCTCATATACTTCTGTATATTGTTTCTTCCTGTTTTCACTGCCTGGACATTTTTTAAGTTTATACTATGTTTATTGTATACCTCATGGCACATAAGTTAGCATGTGCTGTGTGTAACTGAATAAATGAAATGTAACATGTCACCTTGCAACTGTCCAAGAGGCATGTTACTGAGACAATAACCGTTTTAAAAATGTGTTGCGTATCTATGTCTGAAACTTTTATTTAATCTAGGTATTATTAAATAGGCTTACTTGAACTCTCCAACAAGAAAACGCTATTCGTTAAAAATACTTGTTACTAATACTTTACTACAAGACGTAGCAAGTTAATACAACTACATATGTGTAGATATTTTGTGTCATGTTTGCTACTTGGATCTTGTCGGATATCGACATTTAGCATGGGATGAAACTGGAAAGATTCCATCTTGTGAACTTTTATAAAAATAGAATAAGTCTGAAATTAAAACAATATGAGTAAATATGCTATGTTACATTTAAAAAAATTGAATAAAAGTCAGACAGGACATCAGGAAATGACACGAGAAAGTGCACAGCAACACGAGAACCACAAATGCAGTGCAAGCTCACAAATACACATCCAACCTGCATAGAACTGGACATAGTCTGTTCCGCACCGACATCATGTTAGCAGTGCCGTAAAACTAAACCTCAACCAAACTCAGCGACAACAAAAGTCAAGATGTGACGTTACAACTTTTGCATGAGTATGATGGTAAAATGTCACAAAACGTCATACTGAAAGTAATTCTAAATTAGGCTGCAACATTAAATTGGATAGTTCGGAGTTTAGAACACAGTGATACTGAAAAGGTCCCATAGCGCCAATGGATGTTGAACATACAGGAACTATACAAACATCGATTTACGACTAGTGAAGAGCACCCATACACATATGTTATACACATAGCAGTATTAAGTGAAATATCAACGGCGATAAGAAATTAATTGCGCCGCTAAACCAAAACTTGAACTCATAAAAAGGCAAGATGTTACAACTTCTGCAAGAGTATGATAAGTCATCACAAAACGCCTTACTGAAATATATATCGGTTGGGCTTGGTCACTGGCACACAGACATTTAATATGACAGTTTAGAGTTGAGGGCACAGCGACACTGAACATGCCACGTAGAGTCAAGGATGTGGAACATAAAGAACTCCACAAGCATCGAGTCACAGCAATTAAAGAGCACTCATAGACACATATATATCACTCAAAAGTATGAAAGATTCATGACAAACACAAAATAAGGATGAAGACAGGAGCACAGCCTTAGAATGGTCAGTGGTAAGATTCATCCAATCATACGAACCGTGTAAATAGATATAACCCCTTGCCCGACAAACACTGTTCGACAACAAAAGTGTAGGCTAACACAGCAGTGTATACGTATGTAAGTCGTAGTTTGAAATTAACCCTTCGCTTGCTGAATTTTAAAATACATTTCCCCTTCTTTACCCATGCCCTGTTGTATAATTACATATATCTTCACTGTGTACACCTATTTCGCTGTGCAATCACTGCTGTGGAGTGCACTGGTTGCACAATCAACTTGTAAATAGTGCAGACCCTGATGAGACAGCTCCTGCAGGAGCTGTCTCATCTGGGTCTTCATTATTTACAGGTTGGTATATTGAAGTGAAAAGCAAGCGAAGGGTTAAATATGGCTTGAAGGAGGGTAGATAACAGTTTGTCAACCGTACAGAAGTCCTGCAGTCAGAATTTAAAATGTCGTCTAAATTGCTCTTTGCATGTTCTCCTGCCATTTATGACATATGCAAACAGTTTGGATCAGATCAGACCCCACAGAACGTGGGTCTGATCTGAGATCCAAACTCTTTGTTACTCAGGCTCAGCTTCTGCAAATAAAACTCTGAGAACAAATAATAGTTTGGACAGTGTTTCAGGCGACAGATGAGCAGACGACACAATTACTTAGCTTGCAAAGAGATGTTATACGGGTTGTAACCACACATGCCCGTAGACGATATGCAAAATGGCTCTCAAATTTGCCAATCATACACACGCTATATCTTTTTTTCTCTACACCATAACTATCTTTTCGTCAAACCACTGCCTCAAGTTGTAATTTTTGTCTCAATACCTACCTTGAATTTAAAGTAAGTGTGCGGAATGTTTTTGTCTATGTTGGTCACAGTGACCTCGTTATCATAGAGTTAGGGCACCATGCCATACGTCATCTAATAGCACCCACACTATTCTTGTCACATTACCTCAATAAAACATTTTATTTCCCTATTTTAATAACAGTTACATTAAGCCAAGGTGCAATAGTATGCAAGTTCATTCATCCACTTAACCCCTCTTAATCGGAATTTTAGTGAAGAATTAGATGTTTTAGGCAGGTGACTGCTTAATGCAAGATGGAAGTCATATAGAAAGCTTCATCGGGAACTCTCTGCATGACTTTCACCCTACATTAAACTGCTACCTGTCTTACAGACCGGCATTAATACACTTGTACTTATTATAAAATACGGATTAGATGGATTTTATTGTTCCTCTGGTAACAAAAGTTATTGTATAGAAACAAACCGTTTAGTCGCAATGGCCTTCAAAATGTACAAAGATATTTGTCTTGACCCGATGGAGTATAGATGGTACCCCACATATCCTCACTAAAGAAGCTGACTATTGACCAAAAGTACAAAAATGAGTCATGCAGGAAACACCACATACAGAACAAACAGTCGCCCGAACAGCAACACAAGGAAACAGCAAATGTACATAACTATAAAAACAACAAGAGACGCACAAAGACAAAAACAAACATACAATAGGGGGAGATGGAAGTACCGCCTTTGAACGGTCAGTGACATAAGTCACTGGGGGTTAAACCGATTTATGGGTACCCAACCTCACACTTTTTCCATCCCTACCCTAAAAGACAAACAGTGTAAATAAACGTATCCCCTCTCCGACTATACGTAAAGTGCATGTATAACGAAATCATTTAAGTGAACAAACTGTATCCACCTATCGCTAGTGTACTCAATGATTGAGCTGCAAACAGAGTAACTGTAGAAAAGTAATAAAGGGTACGACAAAAACGAAATAGTCCAGATATCCGACGTTCTCCTTCCGTTTCTGGATTTAAAAGGTCGCCTTCATAGAGTACTAACCCTTTATTGTCGGCGTACATGCAAAGACGCCAGCGTGATTGCCAACTGTAAAAGGGTTGACAACCAAACAAGCTCATTCCTAGTACCCCACATAAGCTGACTATTGACCAAGCTCATTCGTGTACCACATATACTCACTACAGAAGCTGACTATTGACCAAGCTCATTCGTGTACCACATATACTCACTACAGAAGCTGACTATTGACCAAGCTCATTCGTGTACCACATATACTCACTACAGAAGCTGACTATTGACCAAGCTCATTCCTAGTACCCCACATATACTCACTACAGAAGCTGACTATTGACCAAGCTCATTCGTGTACCACATATACTCACTACAGAAGCTGACTATTGACCAAGCTCATTCGTGTACCACATATACTCATTACAGAAGCTGACTATTGACCAAGCTCATTCGTAAGTAACTACTAACATGGTGCGGGAACCTATTTTCTAGTATTTTCTATACATTGTACTTGACCTTTGACAAAGCCTGTGAGAACAAAACACATGTTCAGACAACACTGGGTTTGTTTAATGTCTTTATACTGTTGCAATTCAGTTGACAAGCTGATATTTTCCCATCTCGACGTCATGCTAAATGTAAATGTCGATATCTGACAAGATTTATGTTTGACATTGTCACAATTTTCCACTGGCCGGCCAATTGTGATTCCGGAATTCGTTTCAATAGAACAAGTAAATAACGAGACTGTCCAGTATATTAATCTATTTACATATACACTCAATTTATCAACATAATATAACGTACAATGCAACTGTAGGTCTAACTCATATCTATACCGACTCACCAAAACGTTCTGCCACACAGGCTACAATTAAGTGTCAATCCACCAAGGTTTACTTAAGCCACACAGGCAATGTCTAGCCACTAAGGCAAAAGTGTCCACTAAGGAAAATAAGCCACATAGCCAGTGTCTAACAACTAAGGCATTACTATTCACTAAGAATATAGTTATAGCCACTTAGGCAATGCAACACTCACTGAGAAGCCACACAGGCTAAAAGTAACACTGTCATTAAAGTGAGTCTCCACCACACAACTTTTAAACATCAACATAGACCTACTGAATACTTTCTCGTCTATACTCTTTACTACGTAGTTACCATCTGTACATATATACCTGACACAACACACTAATATAATGAGTTCTGAACACAATTCAGTCCGTATAACCTCACATTTATATAACCACTATAGAAATTGCTCTAAAATAAGGAAATAAAATAGTCTCTAGTGTCTTATTTCAAGTCAATATTGTTTAAATCGATTTTGTGGACAATTCGGCTGTTCGCAAGAAATATTACAAACTTTCTACATACATGTACATGTATTTTATTGACTTGCCAGTATGTACGGTATATAACCGTGAATGTTAAAGTTCCGGTGTGCGCTGTAGACACGTAAAATGAAAAACAAAGAGAATTTTTTTTTCAAATCCCGTTAAAAAGGGGGACATCGTAACGAGAAATGAAAAAAATTCAAATCGCGTTAAAATATTCGGCAATGTAACGTTTTTTCTGATCCGGTGCCCGTCCATCCGTCCATTCATCTTTTAGTCCGTCAGTGCTTTAAACGGCACCTCCAAATGCACAAGGCAGAATGTAACCAAACTGTACATAAATGATGAACCTTGGTTGTCATGGAAACTAAAATAAAATTTTAAATATCTCTTGTCAAAACCAGTATGTTTGAAAGGAATAGTCTTCTAGTGACCTTCTGCCTAAATTGCTTAACTCATGCTGTTATCTCAAAACATATGACCGTGAGGGGACTGGGACTTAATTTTAGCAATTCTGAAAGAGGACCAATAGAGGACTAATTTCTACCAATTTCTATTCAGATTTGACCACCGGTTTTAGAGAAGGTTGTATTATCTCCTTTAGTCATATAATGCAATTTAACCCCGCCCCAGGCGACAATTATTTTCAGGTATCGGCATGGTTTTAGAAATGTTGATAAAAGGTCGCCAAGCGACAATTTCTACCAAATTCCATTCAAACTGGAACACCAATTTGGGAGAAGAAAGTTGTTAAAGGTTTTTTGTATTGTTATATAAGAAAATTTAGTCCTGACCAGTCCTTATCATATGTTTTGAGATATCGACATGAGTTTAGCAATTAAGGTAGAAGGTCAATAAAAGACTATCCTTTCAAATATCGTTAGTTCTGACCATCGGTTAAGATTTATATTGGTTCCCATGACAGCCAGGTTTCAACTTGAATCCAAATTATGTATAAATCCCGTGTCTAAAACTCACCTACAACTAGGCGGTCTATATCTAGTTTCTAGTGCAAATCGCATATGCATCGTGACAACGAAGTGTCTGAGATATAAATCAGTTTTAGTTCATTATTACTGATATAAAGTATAATGTATAAATACTAATACATATAATGTAGTCTCTTTTAGTATTGTATTCAAGTGTATGTTATTATTATTATTATACCACATTTATATAGCGCTCTTTTCCACTTTTCAAAAGCGCTTCACATGGATGAAATCACTAACCGGAACGATCCGCATGATTATCTATCCAGACAATAAAAGATGTACAATATATATGAAATCGCTAGCCGGAAGGAACTACATGCTTTTCTATCCGGCCAGTGAAAGATATGCAAAAGACATACAATAGATATGAAATCACTATCCGCAAGGAATAGCATAAACTGTATTAACTAACTTGATACAGACAAGTTGACTGAAAGCCATGCTCATCAATATCACAAATTAGAATAATCTGTATTAACAAACTTGATACAGACAAGTTGACTGAAAGCCATGCTCATCAATATCATAAATTAGAATAAATGGGCTGACTGAAAATCATTCCATTTATATGAATATTGGGTCAACTGGTCAAATGTCTTTATTTCTTTTTATTTTATATAAATCTTTTTTTTTCATATTGTAGTAAATAAACACAATATTCGAAAGGCACAGGGTCCACGGAATTTGAATAAAAATCAAATTCCGTTGCGCTGCCAAAAACGTTTAACGTGATTTGAAAAACTTTTTCATTTCTCGCTACGATGTCCCCTTTTTTAACGGGATTTGTTTGTTTTTTCATTTCTCGTTTTTCTTTTCATTTTACGTGTCTACAGTGCGCTGCAAACTTTCATACTTCCACATTAATGTAAGATCACTTTATAGTTTATACTACTTTGAGATACACGCTATCAATTACTTTAATCATTCTCCTGAGCCACATATAAGGTGCGTGGTCCAATAGAGCCAACCCCCTCTAAACCGGACGTTAAAGTTAGCATAAAATATCGGTATCGGATACAAGTGGAATATTAATGCAGGTTGAAAGTCATGCAGAAGACTCCTAGAGGAGCTTTCTGCATGATTTTCACCTTGCATTAAGCAATCACCTACCTGAAAGTATCAATTCTTCTCTACTAGAAGTCGGGTTTACGGGAGTGTTACTGTACTAAAATCGTCCCTTGCTCTTCCAAGTCCTATGTTGTGACCACTTCTTAGAATCGCCTCGAAGAGACGATTCCAGACAGGTCACAACATACTGTTTGGTGGGAAATCAAAGGAGCTTTTCTTGAAAATGCTGTAGTTTACGTATTTTATCTGGGACTGCCCGCTCTTTGTTCTCACACAATGACTTATGCCCATTTATATAAAGTGTAACAAATATGCGGATACGAAGTAGCAACTCGTTAGCCACAGTGAAAATAAATACGCTGATAGGGTAAGAATTGCCAATAAAGCTTAACCGTTATCGCGAACTTTTCACAATTCTTAACAACAAGGCATGAACAGAAAATACGCCATTGCCATTGCGATACTATGTACTATTCTTTCAATACAGTAAAACCTCTCTATAACGACCACTAAATTGTGTAAATTAGTTGGTATTTGGGGCAGGTGGTTGCTTAAAGTAAGGTGAAAGTAAACCAGAACGCTCCTATATGAGCGTTCTGTTTTACTTTCACCTTGCTTTAAACATCCACCTGCCTTAAACACAAATTACTTGATGTAATTTAGTGGTCGTTATAGAGAGGTTTAACTGTAGTTATAAATATTGGCTATTTATATTGGGGTTTCGGATTTACCTGCACAAAACAAGCAGATAAAGTATGTCAAAGAAACTCATTCGCCTTTTAACTTTTGATACATTTGACATGTGACTTTTGTAAAGTCTTTCATTCTAAAAAAGGTTTTCGTATGCTTCAATTTTCTTTTTTAAATGTTCTTCCTTTTGTTTCAAAAACATACCACAGCAGCATAATTACGGTAGCTATTAGCTAATAGGTTTGCGTTTGTGTGTGAAAAGCAAGTATTGTTTAGCCTTATGCATGATTCAATAGAGATCTGAGACATCTAACAGGAAGCCTTCCAGCTGACATGTGGTAGGTCTGTAGTTCTACCTGGGTGTTCTAATGTGCACGAGACAATGCAATTTAATTCATGCTCAGAACAACCGACTGGGTCTCCCTCCACCAATAATTAGCTGGGTGTCGCTATATGAATGAAATACAGTTAAAACGACGCAAAGCATCGATACAAACAAACAAACAAATATTACAAGAACAATGTTTAAGATGTCTTTACTAATATAAAAATTGTACATATGAAATTCATTAACCCTTTCCCTATTGAATATTCATGTCATAAATAATCACATCATGAATGTTTCTTAGCTAAATTTTCTTAATGTTATAGGTACACATGCATTTCATCGGTACCGGTAGAAACTATAGTATTGTAATTTCCTAAGCAGACAAAGAGACCCTGATAAAACGGCTTTTACAGAAGTCATGTGATCTGGGTCTGGGTTTGCAGAGACGCGAAAAAGCGTTCATATCAAGGACAAGGGTAAGGTGGGGTCATGTTTACTTTAATCTTAAAATTGTCAAAATCAGATCGTAATCAAAATGAAATTATCAAATGAATACATCGCTGGCAATTTCGAGGTAACTTACAGTCAAATAGCCTTGCATTTGCCAGTGAAAATACATGTCCTGAAATTCATTGAAAGTGGGACGAGGTATCAATAAATCTTCCTAACCCTCCTCCAGCTATGCGCGACCTGACCATATATGCAAACAGCGTTGATGATGACGAGATGCCAACTAACTCGGCATGGCATCGGAATCCAAGTTGTTTGACACTCGGTCAAAAGATTCTCAACAGCGTGGTCGAATCGGACACAGTCGAAATTGTACGAAATCCAATGTTGATAAGACATTATTCTTTACAGTTGTGTTAGGGTTAATAGGATGTGACATTTATGTCAATTAGCCGATTTACTGTATCGGTTCATTTATCGGAACATTCATTGCATTGGGTGTCAGCTACACTTAAATAACTGACATTCCGAGTTTATGCTGGGATTGTAAATCACTGGCCGAATTTACATATAAATGAACTCTCTATAGGCATTGACACTATAAATGAGCAAATATGTGAGTATGTTGTCACGATGTGTCATTAACAATATATTTACATACCTTAAGTGGCTTGTCCAAATGTCTCGTCCTATTCTACGCATCAGACAATAGTCTCCCGGTTGAAACCTGGATAAATATCACGACAGAAGATGTACATTGTCACGGGAATGAATAACAAACAATATATTCTTCAGGAGTCTTTTAATCTGGGGCTTACACTGTTTCCAAAGGGTTTTATATTTATGCACTCTGGTACAGCATATTAAGTGTGAACTCTTTACAAAAAGCTGTATTGTGGTGGCCAATGTAAGTCTCATTGTGATGGCCAATGTAAGCCTCCTTGTGATGGCCTACGTAAGCCGCATTGTGATGGCCAATGTAAGCCGCATTGTGATGGCCCATGGAAGCTGCATTTTGATGGCTGGCATATGTAAACGACATTATAATGGCCTATGGAAGCTGCATTTTGATGGCCCATGTAAGCCGTACTGTGACGGCCTATGTAAGCCGCATTGTGATGGTTAATGTAAGCCTCATTGTGCTCGTGTAAGCGGCATTGTGATGGCCCATGTAAGCCTTATTGTGCTCGTGTAAGCCGCATTGTGATGGCCTATGTAAGCCGTACTGTGACGGCCTATGAAAGCCGCATTGTGATGACTAATGTAATCCTCATTGTGCTCGTGTAACAGAGTTGTGATGGCCCATGTAAGCCTTATTGGGACGGCCTATGTCAGCTGCACTGTGATGGCCAATGTAAGCCTCGTTGTGACGGCCTACGTTAGCCACATTGTGATGGCCAATGTAAGCTGCGTTTAATGGCTGGCATATGCAAGCGACATTATGATGGCCCATATAAGCCTCATTGTGACGGCCTAAGCCTTATTGTGATGGTCTATGTAAGCCTTACTGTGATGGCCTATCTAAGCCTTATTATGATGGCCCATGTAAGCCTTATTGTGACGGCCCATGTAAGCCTTATTGTTACGGCCTATGTAAGCCTTATTGTGATGGCGAATGTAAACCTTATTGTGAAGGCATACGCCTCATTGTGACTGCCTAAGTCACATTGCGATGGCCCATGTAAGACGCATTATGATGGCACATGTAAGCCTTATTGTGACGGCCTATGTAAGCCTTATTGTGACGGCCTATGTAAGTCTTATTGTGACGGCCTAAACCGCATTGTGATGGTCTATGTAAGCCGCATTGTGACGGTCTATGTAAGCCTCATTGCGAGGGTCTAGGTAAGCCTCATTGTGATGGCCTATGTAAGCATTGGATCCAGACGAAATGACGATTAACCCGGCATTTCATCAGTATCCAAAATATTTGACACTATATTTTAGGAGAACTTATTGAAGTTATTGGTTACCAGGCATGCAAAAATAAGTATCATTAATACAAATTATACAAAAATGCCTGTTTTATTTTATTCTTTTGTTTGTTTGTTTTGTCTGTTTTGTTTCTTTCTTTTTTTTTCTTTTTTTTTTAATCCAAATTAATTCAGATCCCCATACAGCATCTGTCCTGGGTCATGTAGTATCTTTTTGTATTTGTTTTTGCTGAAGTTGTTTGTGTGTTGTTGTTGTTGTTGTTTGGGGGACTTTTTTGTAATATATTCTTAAATGTGTAACCTATTTCACGTGTCAAAATTGTAAACATGAGTAACATGAATCAGCGAAAAGAGAACAGACCCAGAGTCACCGCGTTAGCGAAGCGGCTTTCACCAGTGTCTACTAAAATTTCATTTCTTTAGCCTTTGCAGATATTCATTTTAAACACGTGTGTGCATCGTGTCCCCTTGCAGTCCATCCTGTTTTCCATTGCTACTCTTGTCTCATAAAACTTATTTGTACAGGTATAGTTCGATGTACAGAATATACCCGTTACAGACTCCTAATTGCACTGGCATTGTTGTACAGTAAAACCTCTCTATAACGGCTACTAAATTATGTTCATTAACTGATATTTAGGGCAGATGGCTGCTTAAAGCAAGGTGAAAGTAAAACAGAACGCTCCTATAAGAGCGTTCTGTTTTAATTTCACCTTACTTTAAGCTGCCATCTGCCTTCAACAAAACATACTTTATGTATTCCGTGGCCGTTATAGAGAGGTTTTACTGTATATTCCAATATTCCAAGTTGGACTGTTTAGCTATTGCTGTTAGAAAGACTAAGATGTGTGTATAAGACTCCGTCATAACGAACAAGACAAGTGAAAGAGGCAATCCAGATAAAGCGCCAAACTTCGACAATGAACAGTTTTACTATTACTACTACTACAACTGCTGCTGCTACTACTACTATTACTTTTACTACTACTATGTATACTACAACTACTGCTACTACGACTACTACTACTACTACTACTACTACTTATACTACTACTGCTATTACTACTACTACTAGAGGTGTACTAGAGTTATGCTGCATTAGGTTTAAATTAAGTCATCATATGTCCTATAGTGTTCAGCTGTAATAGTTTGTCAAATAGCATTAGATATAGAATATGTCTATATTTTTTATTTATGTACTTTTAAAAATGAGTATATGTTGCAATCTAAATAAAAATCATTTCAATACGTCGCATTACAATGTTGTATTTTAATCCTTTACTCCGTTGATGTCTTTTAACGCTACTGCAGAGAAGTCCATGTCAGACGGTTCGGTTCTGCTCTATATAGATCTGATTATACAGAGTGTGTCATGACCAAAACGTCACGTTAAAATACGTATACGTGGAGTAAAGGGTTTATATGGATGTTGGTTTTTCTCTCTCTGTTGTGATCTGATAATATAAAACAGTTGACAAATGACTCATTCTGTCCCAGAACAAACATTATGTTCATGTTGGCACTGCAAAGTAAGAATGCTATCGATGCACTTCTGATGTTTGCATTATTTGTATTGTTATGCATATTGAATAAGACAATTTTGTTTCGGGTATTTGATGAACAACGGCGTATTTGCCTACCTGTTTGTAAGTTAATTCTCTATTCGTGTTGCTTGAAGTAAGAATCTCGCAAATCAAAAATATACATTTCTGAAAATCCTTTGATCAAATGCAAAATCCCATGTCACTTGTCAACCTCCATTGACAGTATAACTTCCTGAACAATCATTCCTATATTATTTGAGGAAAAGTCGACCAATATCTTATATTAGTATGCACCCACTTTCCAAACGGACGGGGCACAGCAAACATTTTTTTCTGAAATAAGCCATTGACGTTAATAGGTTCCACAACCAGTACAGGTCCTGGTCAAAGGGCTCAGGGCTCCTTCATGTGTTTGCCTATGTCCTTTTAACCCATTCCCTCAAAGGCTATTTTTAGACCCAACTACCGAAAAGGAGCATTAACTAGAGAAAAGGAAATTTTTAGAAATTTGTAGTTTGAAACCATTGTGATAAATAGAGCATTTGCTCATATAGGAGCAAATGCTCTATTTATCACAATGGTTTCAACAGGTTATTTTTACAGAGGCGTAGAGGCGGTGTATTTATGAAGGAAAGGGTTAAGGGACACAGGACACTATTGGGTTAACTGCACTATGTTTGAAATAACGAAAGTGTCATCATTAGAATCGCTGTTGTTTTTTAAGTGTTAGTTACACCCGATCTAATCTATTGACTTTTATTGTAGTTCATTGTTTTGGGGCTCCCCCAGAAAAACACGCATATGAAACGTCCACATTGTCATATTTCACGTTTTATTTGTTTTGTTTTTGTAATTCCGGGAACAATTAATTTGTCTGTAGTTTTGCAATTCAGTTTTATAGGTGTCCTGTAAATGGTTGCCCTGTAAATGTACAATCTCTAGATGAGGTCTGGAGACCTGTCTAGCTTGGGCCTCACCAGGATCCGATGTGTTTGACACTTGATCAATACGTTATCAACTAGTTTAACCCTTTTTCCTCGTATAAACGCCCTCTGGCGCCTTTGCCCAGAAGAGCAGACCCAGATCAGACGGCTGATGTAGGAGCCGTCTGATCAGGGTCTGCTAGGTTTGCTTGTGACATTATATAGGTCTTATTATCAACTAAAAGATAAGTTAACCTTCTCCAGATCATAGTAGCGCAGATATAAGTTTTTACAGCACGTTAAGGGTAACCCGTTTTCGTTTTCTACAACCAAATATGATCGACTTATTTCGAACAATTACAAAACTGTAACGCCAACCGAATAAATACGTACTAACATATCGCCGAAAACATCGGTGTCCTCGATATTAAACATACAAAAGTTTTGTCTTCACCATTTGTTCGATCGGTGTACTTCTTTTCAGCAAATAAGCAAATGGTTTATATGACATTAAAGCTATCACCTTAAGAGGCAGGGTGGACTTTCCTTCAAAACCTTCCTAAAATGGAAAGTAAAACATTTTGGAACCTCTTCGCCAACTGTATCGCTTTTCGGCGACAGGAGCGGTGGTAGAGATATTATCATTATCTTACTGATTATGTACTTTCATATCCTGTAAGTCCCATGTTATATACTACTCAAATTTTGATCAGGGCCACTTTTTTATTTATATGTATACAATGTACAGTAAAAACTTGATACACTCAAATACGTCCCATTATTGATCTTAACACAGGTGACAGCTTAATGCAGGATGGAAGTCGTGCGAAAAGTTCATCTGGGAACTTTCTGCATGGCTTTCATCCTGCAGTAAGCAACAACCTGCCTAAAAAGTATCCATTACTAAATTTCGAATAATAGAGGTTTTGCTGCAATGTACTTTAGATTTAACTCTGAACAGTTTTGGTTATGAAAACATTTGTTCGTACTATGTGAATGTTGAATCATTTGACTGGAACATGGGTGTAAAGTTAGTTAATGGGGGAATGTTTGGAATATTGGTTCATTTTCAAAATGTTTATTGGAAATAATTTCCTGTATGATGTCCCCATCATTAATAAAATCTGATAGGGCCTTTTCAAGCTGTGATTAAGTCGGTTAATCTTGAATTATAAAATTCTATTCCATTCTACCCAAAGCAAGTTAAATTGGATTGAGGTCCGGGGGGATCTAGCAGACCATGGACAATTGCTTAAATGTTTCTTTATTCATCAGTGAGGATGGTCCTTTATGGGTGGACGTTGTCATCCATTAAAATGATATATTGACCGACTGCATCTGTACAGGGACGTACATAAACGTGAAGAGTCTCGCGACCGCACCTTGCTAAGGTTAACGTAACATTATCAAGCAAATGGAGATCGGTTTTACTCTGGACGCTTATTCTTGCCAAAACAATAACAACACCTCCTCCATATCGTGCTCATAGATGTAAACTGATGCAAAACGTTTGTTTGGTCTTCATACTGTGGGGCGTCTATCTGTGATACAATCTAGACTCAACAGTAAACAACACTGTAGTCCTGTCACGGAATGTCCATTTTACATGGCCACGGGCGGGCCAAACGTAGGGCATTCTCTAACGTGGTAATTTGACAAAGGAACACGGATAGCAGGGCGTCTGGCATCCATACCAGTTTCATGCAACCGATCCCTAACTGTTTGTGTAGATACCTGTACTTTAGTTGTATTTTAGAAGCTGTTTCTTAAGGAAAAGGCGTCCTGAAACCTGCGATACCAGGCCTAAATAACAATAAGTCGGTAGTGCGCATGCGTTGTAGTCCTAGAAAAGTCACCACCATGCAAATTGGCTATATTTCTCTCTATTTGGAAACGGTTCGACGTGCATTCAAGGTAAATGCAACATGCCTCTGAGAAATACATGTCTGCAACATACCGAACATTGCTTCATCCCGTTAGGCATAAGACGCCTTCAGACGTTTGTAGTCATTTGATTTATTTTGGGGGCCTCCGTGGCCGAGTGGTTATGATCTTCGACTGACGGTCGCTTAGCCCTTCACCGCTGTGGTCCGAATCCCGGTCTGGGCATTTGGATTTTTCATCTGAGGCAGCCTTCCAGCTGACTTAACCCTTCGCTTGCTGAATTTTAAAATACATTTCTCCTTCTTTACCCATGCCCTGTTGTATAATTACATATATCTTCACTGTGTACAAGTATTTCGCTGTGCAATCACTGCTGTGGAATGCTCCTGCAGGAGCTGTCTCATCTGGGTCTTCACTATTTACAGGTAGGTATATTGACGCGATTAGCAAGCGAAGGGTTAAGGTAGGTCGGTGGTTCTACATGTATGTTCTTCTGTGCATGAAACAATGCCATTTGTTCCGTGCACAGAGGAACCGCTGGGGTCTTCCTCCACTAATAATTAGCTGGACGTCGTAATATGACTGAAATATTGTTAAAATTTTGCGAACTGTACATCTTTAAACGTATGTCACTGCACAGTGCATACCTTATAAATCGAGGAAAATACAGACCCTTATCCACATTACTCTGAGTCTGCACTATTTGTTTATTCCCCTTGTATTGGATATCGGGATTTAATGCGATTTAATGTTGCTTAACTATTTCTAAGGTATTCCAATTTTTTATTCGATGTTTATTCAACGCCGGTCAGTGGATATTTGTGTGTTTTATTCACATTGCAAATATCATCCAGAAACCAGAGCGCATTGCAAGTGGCAATGGTTTCCCGTTGCTTCATTTCCAGACTTCAGACATGATTTCCGTATTACTTGTCATATTAACAAGATATCTGACACTATAATGGTTGCATATTCGAATGTTTGCATTAAAATGAAACGGATACGTCGTTGCAATTGCAATCCGACTTGTCGCCTCGCTGAATAAACATGGCTTGCGTTTATGTCTATATAGGTTCTGTGATGTCGAGCTTTGCTGGGATTGTGTAGCTGGTTATGGCACGTGGCTAGACATGACGGTGTAAAGGTTATTATTCATGAATGTATAATCATAATGATCCTTAGCATGCTGTAAACATGTAGTAAAACACCTCTAAACCGGACTTCTGGTAGAGAAGAATTTAGATACATCAATGCAGGTGGCTGCTTAATGCAGGCTTAAAGTCATGCAGAAAGCTCCTAGTGGAGCTTACTGCATGACTTTTACCCTGCATTAAGCTGCCACCTTTCCCCAAGAAACTAAATTTAACGTCCGGGTTAGTGGGATTTTGCTGCATATATGTTCCAACTCTGATTTGCAGTACATTCTGCTTCATTCGTGTGACCCTTTACCTGCTGTATAAATGGCAAACAACGCTCTGTTACAATTTTTACTTAGTTCCTATTATTTCAAGCTTTTCACTGTGTGCAAACACTTTGTATCCTTATGAGATACCGAGTTACTCGGCGTCTCATCTGAGTCCTAGCTGTTTAGCGAATACCAGTCAGGTTGTGTTTGGGAGACAAATATCAAAGCTTGGGAGAAACTACTGACCGAGTGTCAAACAGCTTGGATTCTGACGAGACGCCGAGTTACTCGTTGTCTCATCTAGATCCAAGCTGTTTGTTAAATGCCAGTGAAATCGCGCTTAGCATAATGCAGTAAAACCTCTCTAAACCGGAATTCTAATACAGAAGAATTTAGATATTTGTATGCAGGTGGCCGCTTAAAGCAGGATGAAAGCCATGCAGAAAGTTCCTACAGGAGCTTTCTGCATAACTTTCGTCCTGTCATTAGCTGCCGCCCGTCTCCAAGGCCGTGTTATCACGCATTTGCAAACAGAGTAGCCCCAGATCAGACGGCTCCTATATGAACCGTCTGATCAGGGTCTGCTCTGTTTGCTAATGGAATTTGAAAGTACTATATTTTTACTTTCGAAAATAATTACAATATTTCCTCTTCCATATTTCTTAATTACCATTTTGTCTATGAATATTCAATAGGTATTGAAATTTGAAATAAACATAGAACAAGGAAAGGGATAAGAGAAGGATAATTGCTGTGGGTGGTTTCGCAAATGGGATATTGAAAATTTAGACCTAGCTGAACGGGACGGTCTAGTGCATTTGCGTTCGTGGAGATATTCATTAGCATCAAATTTACCTTGCCGGTGTATGATTGTGCAAACCGTAGTCATATACTGTACCACTCTCCTTTCTTTTTAAGTGATTTCCAAACAAGTCCATCGCATTTGTTACACTTGACCTGTGGTGGATGGTTTTGACGAATGTGTCACTCTTTCGCTGGAGCCTTGTTCGTGTATATCACAGATTTATATGCATTTACAGGGTCTAATGTGAGCATTCTCATTAGCATGTTAGCATTTGGGGTTTTTTTTGTTTTCGGAGAGGCTATACTGAGATTGTATCGAGGGAATCCAAGAGCATCACGTGCATTGTTGGTGAAGATTGCTACATGTATAGACCGTAGTCAAAGGTGGTGTTGATAGATCTTTCCCGTTGCCTTATGACTGGTAGTACCCGACATTTGCCTTGGTGAACCCATTGTCCAAGTTTGTCCTAGACCTATATTCACCAACATGCACAGTGTTGTCTTTGTGCTTGTGGTTTGTTCATGTTGTGGAACGTTTGTCCCTGGTTCTTGTGTGTCTTTTGGTGTTTTCTTTGTTCATTTCGTGTGTGTGTGTGTGTGTGCGTTTGGGTGTGTGTGTGTGTGTGTGTGTGTGTGTGTGTGTGTGTGTGTGTGTGTGTGTGTGTGTGTGTGTGTGTGTGTGTGTGTGTGTGTGTGTGTGTGTGTGTGTGTGTGTGTGTGTGTGTGTGTGTGTGTGTGTGTGTGTGTGTGTGTGTGTGTGTGTGTGTGTGTGTGTGTGTGTGTGTGTGTGTGTGTGTGTGTGTGTGTGTGTGTGTGTGTGTGTGTGTGTGTGTGTGTGTGTGTGTGTGTGTGTGTGTGTGTGTGTGTGTGTGTGTGTGTGTGTGTGTGTGTGTGTGTGTGTGTGTGTGTGTGTGTGTGTGTGTGTGTGTGTGTGTGTGTGTGTGTGTGTGTGTGTGTGTGTGTGTGTGTGTGTGTGTTTGTATCTTTGCGTCATTGTGGACACAGGCAGTTGTATGGTTGCAGTCTTTGTGGACACATTTTGAATTGTGGACACCAAATTTTGGTGTCCACAGTGTTGAGGTCATATATACGTATATTTTTATGTTTTTTACTAATTGCGTAAGGAAGTGCGAACCGACCTTGTGAACCACTTTTACACACACATCATGAATGTGACAAAAACGGCTAAAATCGGAGTGTGTCTGGGGTAACCTCCCGACACGCACACACTCTGTAACTTGATACTTTCTCTCTTCTCTGAAGTGCAGATAGCGCGGCTGGCTTATCAGTTGCCTTGTAATCGGGGCACATAATTTACACTTAACTTACGCCTTATTAAATGAAGACAATCTTTAACCAAAAAAGCGTTTGAAAGGGTGTTCCTCTAGACGAAAGAATAAGAAAGAGGAATAAGTCACTTCTCCGGTGCGATTTAACTATCATGTTACGGGCAATTTTAGTGTTTGGATTGAATCTGGGCGGACTTATCAAAACTGGAAAGCGGGATAACGGTAAGTGATTACGTATTTTATAGTTAACGTATGGTGGCAATTGAGCACAAATGAATTAGTGAAACCGTTCTATTAAGACCAGTAAAAGAAGGCTAATTGATCGTAGGAAATACAGACGACAGCTTAAAGAAACGTGTAAGTAAAAAAGAAAGCCCCTGAATGGGTTTTCTGTTTTACTCTTACCTTGATTTAAGTAGTCACCTGTCTTAAATACACAATAAATAATGTAATTTAGTGGTCGTAATAGAGAGGTTTTACTGTATTAAGGATTGCGCGGGCGGACCATCTTATGTTCTTCAAGAAAGTGAAAGTGTCAATATGCTTTTTGCTTTTTGTTTTAGCCTGGTAAGAATGATATCGCATATTTTATAACCCTTTACCAAATTATTATTTATAAATTGTATGCCCTTTGGAAATATATTGAAAACAACTGCCGCATATGACATTAGCTTGCAGTTAAAATGAAACATGATCATCAGCATTACATGTAAAAGGACACACAGATCAGCCACAGATTAAAATGGTTTATTCCCGTTTCGTTCTGGTTCGGTTCGATTGAAAACTTGATCGTATTTCCACCATGTTGAGCATAATGATCGAAGTGGCGAATAGTTTGGATCCTGGTGTGACGCCAAATTTAGTAAACTCTTTCAGCGCCTATTTTATCGTGAGGATTTTACCCCTTCACTGCCATATTGACGTCTGCATAAACAATAGTATTGTTGTCTGTAAGATCGTTTTAAGATCAGACTAAAAGCAATGTGACTGAGGAAAGTTTAATACGAGTGTAAAACAGTTTGGATCCTGATCAAACGTCGCGTTTACATGGTGTCTGATCTGTATCTAAACTGTTTGCAAAGTCTGGTTAATTCTATTCATTCAAACCGATATGTACCATACTCGGTGCAAGCCGTTGTCACGTAGTAAAGGGATACGCTCTAATGTACTGTCACATATATACGCGATTTGCAGGGATGGATGAGCCGTGCTCCAGGAAAAGGAAGGGGTTTATTGCAATGCAAACAGTGTAAACCTAGATCAACAGAGACGCGGCGTCTGACGAGTGTAACAGGTTTTTGCATAGGGTAGAAAAATAAGTTTTACTTATTTACTGAAGTTCGCATGTGTATAGTTAATTCTGATAATTCAAACGGTGTAAACCCTGGTCAGACTTCGAGTCAGACACGTGATGTTTGATCTGGGTCCACATTGTTTGTAGTGCAATACTCGGAATCTCATCCGAATAAAAATTGTTTGAATACCGAGCCAATTTGATTTTAAGAAGCAAACAGTTATTTTGTCATTTTTTCAGTATGATAAAGGTCATATAAGACTAAACATTACAGTTCGCCTTGAATCCTTTTCACGCATTCAAAAATGGTCGAATTCATTTTCAAAGTTCTTCAAAATCGCTACGTTTTTGGAATATTTGCCCATGTGTCAAACAATTTAAAGTTATTCGGTGTCTGATCCGGAACATAGCTGCTTGCAATTTTGTTACACCGCGCTTAGCCGGATTACAGAACACTGATAAGTGAACGGCGAAAATGTACAGACGTTTAGATTGATATTTATACAACGTGAGAGATTTGCTCTTTATTTGAATTCCATCATAATAAAAGTACAGGTTCTGTATCTGAATAGTTTAACCCTGCAATTCATAATTGAGTTATAAGAGACTTGAGGCATATTATCACGAACCCGTGCATATTACAGATATTGCATGTGTATTATACGTATGTACCCTATAATACGTTATGTACAAGGAAGTTAATACATACAACATATTAATTTTACAAAAGAAAACTCATTTAATAAACCCATTTGTGCTGCTTGTCCCTTAAATGGGACTACCGATGCCAATGGTTTATTCAAAAAAGTATTTTAGTACCTGTACCCTTTCAAAATGAAAAATTGAGGCTTTCCAGAATGAAATATGGACAAGTTTTTTTCAAATAATGTGGGAATAAATGGGTTAGTAAAGTTAATATACAGTATATCTTTGGTTTGTTTAGACGGATACTATAACCGGAGTTACATTCAATTTGATTTTAGAAAAACGACCATACAGGTCGCACTGCAAAAATTGTCTCAAAAACAATTAGTGCTTTAAATCAGATTTGAGAGATTAATAAACAGATGTTATATAATTATATAGTATAATGTTATGCAGTATCAAAATAAAATGGAGGCGACAACATTTTATTACGAATTTCAATCAGTATATAATATTATTTTTTGCAAAGCAAATATGTACGTCTTTGCCGTATAAGAGAGCCGGATTTAGCACATTTCTACATATTTGTAAAATAAATCGCTATATTTATCACAGTCTGACAAGTTCATTAATCTGACATAAAAATAGCGCTACTGTCAAAATCCAATTAGCTACGAAAACCCAGTAGACCAAACTCATTCAATTTATCGCTTACCTATTATCTCACCATTGACTGCACTGTTTGATGTGCTGAAACACTTAATTATCTTGATTAGTATAAATATTAAACAGTAACCATGAAATCCGCTCGAGTCGGTTCATGACTGGGTTTTGTGGTCGGTATGATAGCCAAACAACCAAAACAGGCACTAGTATTATAGTAAATTCTATTTACAGGATATAATCCGCTTGATTGAATGAATGAAAACTTAATGACTATTTACAGCACAGCAGAAACTAAACCATACAAAGTCTGGTGTTTACAAACTTCAACTCTGACTCTGATATATATGAAATTACTACATTACGCTAGACCCAATGTGTTGTAGATATACATGTACTGATTGAGTGTTAAAGCTTATTGCATATGGCTTTTTGGCCGCGAACGAGAGAATAAGGGTTAAATTGCGAGAAATGTATTGGCAAAACGCCGCACTTGCAGTTATTCAGAAAGTTTAACCGTTGTGTCAAGACTTTAATGAGTAATTATGTGTTGTTTACCAATTAAAATATCAACCTGCAAATGTGCAGTATCTCGTCTGCGTCACTTATAAAAATTTACCGATTCGCACAATGCTTTGTGAAAGTTTTGGACAAGTTTCATAGAGCCCAGAACGGCGTGAGACACCGAGTTGTTTAGCATCTTATTTGGATCTAAACTGTTTGCATATTTAGCACAGTCGCAACAAGCAGGCTAACGGTAAACTGATGGGCAGGCCATTTAATAAAATGTACATTTGGGAGACGCAACAAAGCGATATAATCAAATGGTCTTTACGGTGTGAATCTGCTCGCGCATCTCATTAGCCTGTGTGTTACGTAGTTTAGGTTAAACATGATTTATTTCAAGAAAGATTGAAAGGGGTTGGGCCACAGATTCAACGAAGTTCTAATGCCCTCCCCTTTCAATTTTAATGTTGCAAATGAATGTTTGACAATATGGCAATATATACACAAAACTGTCGGGAGGAAGAAATAGGAGAAGAGGAGGAAGAAGACTATTAAAAGCAGAAAAAAATATTACTAAACATTGACGAACATATCAAGAACAAAAGAAGATGAAGAATATTTATGGATGTTTGAGAGTACTAGATATTGTAATTTTAAGTTTGGCAATTTAATGGTCAGGCTAAAGTGATTGCTGCTAAAAAGTGAAGATTTCCCTGTGACGCTTTAGAGCTAGTAATAACGTTTATCTCTAGCAGAGCGTTGACAAGAGATGCCTTGAAATTAAGAATCCTTAAATATTTTAAGAAAATGGCTGTAAGAAAGACATGGCATGAGCTGCCATATTGAACAGTTGGTAGTCACGCGTGTTAAAACCCCGATATCTCTCGTTATTTATTGGCCATTCCTTCCGAAGGCGCGAGTTATATGCTAGGGACTACCAGCTCTCTAATATACCGTGACTGTAAAGTGGTCAGCAAATCACCGGTCCTGTTGAGCATGGAAATTGCATCGGTTACATCTCATTTAAATACTCGTTAGCTTAACCACTCACTATACTTATTCAAAACGTACTCCAATTTACTTTAACATTAATAGACAAATAACAATATTTATGACATTCCTGTTTTGTCGAAATTAGACTTGTAAACATTCAACAGAGAATTAATAGATTATATCTTCAAAATGATCTCACCTGCATTGTTATTTTTCTTTAAACTGATAGGATAACAGGATAATCAGTCGTGTCCTTCATTGAAACCGTTTGCGTACACATTATTTCTCTTTGGGTACAGGGCATTTGGTATTGCTGTACATAATATTTACATTTCCGAGGTTCGTGTATTGAAAAGCAGAGCAAATAAAGA
The DNA here is from genome assembly GCA_963576725.1 of Azorinus chamasolen. Classification (NCBI taxonomy): domain Eukaryota; kingdom Metazoa; phylum Mollusca; class Bivalvia; order Cardiida; family Solecurtidae; genus Azorinus; species Azorinus chamasolen. The sequence goes on from OY755236.1 coordinate 105,918,536, forward strand.
AACTATGGTATTAGAATATAGAACAATATATGTACTGAATGTAAGGCGGAATGGGTCTAAAAACTTTCTGGTATTTAGTATGCTTTAAATCAAAGACGCAGAGCTACACATGCGACGTTATATAGCGTTAATTTTGAAGTCGAATTTCTCAAAAATTTCGATTTCATAGGCGAATGTTAAACATTCCTTCTATACAAATTGTCATTTTTAATTTGTTCTGCGGAAATTTATTTCCAATTAAAATATGATACAACGGTTAGGGCTTTACCGGGTGATTTGTTGCACTCATTAACATGCTAAGTCCATCCGAAAAAAAATAGTGTGCTGTTAGTGGCCTGTGCTTCCATTGTAGGGAGTTTCCACATAAATACTTAAACGGTTCGATCTTAGCGTTTTATTAGATATCAGGCATTTTTGGATATGGTTTAAAACAGAATGCCGGAACCTTGGATTTCAATTTCTAAGCGTCGGATATTATTAACCCTTCGCTTGCTATTCGCTTCAATATACCCACTACCTGTAAATAGTGAAGACCCAGATGAGACAGCTCCTGCAGGAGCTGTCTCATCAGGGTCTGCACTATTTACCAGTTGATTTTGCAACCAGTGCACTCCACAGCAGTGATCGAACAGCGAAATACTTGTACACAGTGAATAAATTATATAAATATCACATTCTATGGAGAGAGACAGCAAGTACTGTCAACCCGAGGTTGGTTATTATACCGAACAGCACAATCGATTTCGTCAGCAAAGATATTTATTCAATGATAACAATAAACAGTCTTAAACAAAAGTTATAGAGCTACTCGGTGCTTAAAAATCGCGGAACAGCTTCACATTTCTATTCATGAAACGTTATAAATACTGGCGGAGCCCTTTGGCAGAGTCTCCTCCGAAACAGCCGAAAAACGCGACATTTCTCAGATATATAAACAAAAACAAATCAGTTGCCCTAATGACGTTTGGTGATCAAATTGCAAGCGTTAAATGACGCTAATACATGACGTAATCGGATGACGTCACGTACACAATTTAATAAGCGCTCACTGATCTAAATGTTCCGTTCCTACAGTATTTTTCCGACAGTAATTGTTTCCCGCTGGACCTAACAGTATTTCTTTGTCACGGTGGCCTATGGGAAGTTAACATTGTAAATGAAATTGAGGTATAATAAATGTAATTATACAACAGGGCATGGGTAAGGAAGGAGAAATGTATTTTAAAATTCAGCAAGCGAAGGGTTAACTATGTCGTGACGTATGTAAGATTCACGCTTTTAACGTTAATGTTGAAATAACACCAGTTTCCAGATGAAAAAGTATGTAAAAATCAGAGGTATAAATAATAATTTTCGGCACACGCAGTTACAAAGTGTTTTTGTTTTAAAAAAAAGGATTACCTGTTATTTTTATACTGTATTGTTCACTACACAATACCATCCGTCTGTCTTTATGAACACTCGCTAGCCCACACACCCGTCCCTCAGCCTATCCGTACGCCTATCTATCTGTCTGTCTGTCGCTTCGTCAAATTGTTTTTATTATTCACCGAATCGCCCAAAGTAAAATAAAGTATCTCTCTCATAATTGTATGTAAGTTGTAATTAATTCTATGTACCAACAGAGTGAACGAAACCGTCCAATTACCCCGATAAAAATGACAAATCTGATTTATCGAATTTAAAAGCACTTGTGACTTTCCAAGTATTTTAAACAACACTATAGAATTTACAAATAGACCACACGCTCATGTTTTACATATAATTCTTTAAATACGCAGTACTAACATATAACGGTATTGTGGACACAACGTGTGAGCTAAACGATGAATACCATTTAACGTTTCGAAAGTATTGTCAAAAAGTCCTAATTGAATAAGAATGATTCCTGGAGAATCCGACAGTTATTTTGCCAACGCCTAACAAATAATTCGATTAGTTTAAAATATGTAAGGAGTGTAATTTTATATTTTACTTTTATTTAAATTTATACAAAAGTTCATACTATCAACGCAATTATAAGCTTTTTGGACTGATTTGTTTGTACTAATCAGAAGTTATGATAACCAGTATGTGAAACAAAATATTATATAACCAGCACATTCATCAACTCGGCTATCCATTTCCTTATACGCTACACAATGAATAATTGCACTGCCCTTGTGATTACATTTCTCTCACTTTGAAGTAAAAAACGCTTTCTAAAACGCTTGCATTATAATAGTTAACATACAAATGGAATATTAGTTTGCCAAGTGCACATTCACTGCTTGAATGATAAATGTTATTGTATAGTGTACATACACAAATAACACAGTGTCCTTTTCCGTCCTTGTGGACACTTTTTAGCTGAGTTTGACCATCTGTAAATGGTTTGAGAGTACGCCGTTTGTCTACTTTTCAGCCGATGGAATGCATTGCATTAATTGATTCCTTTACAAACAAAGTACAGATTTATTAAAAACTGTATGAGACCATCCTTAGTACGGTTATTTTTAATAGGATTCCCATCAAATTGATAGTTATTTTTCCTACCGTTTTACAATAATGAAGCAACAAGCCAGAAAAGAAACAATATGAAGGTTATGATATTCTATACGTTTTTAAACAAAATATTATTAAACAACTCACATAAGCGGAATTAACAATTCAACCGCGTCTTTATTGTACACAACAACAACAACATTAATATAACATCATCAAACAGACCGATTTCTTAATTTCCATTCCTAAATTCGTAGACCTATACACAGTGTATAACGTCTTTGTGGACACAATCTGTGGATAGTGAATAAAACGGGACCAATGAGCATGAATTTAGAAAACGAATTCAAAAGAACTTGTGACTTTCCAAATATTTTAAACAACACTATAGAATTTACATATAGACCACACTTATGTTTTACATATAATTCATTAAATACGCAGTACTAACAAATAACGGTATTGTAGACACAACGTGTGAGCCAAACGGAAAATACCATTTAACGTTTCGACAGTATTGTCAGCAGGTCCTAATTGTATAAGAATCATTCCTGGAGAATCCGGCAGTTAATTTGCAAACGTCTAACAAATAATTCGATTCATTTAAAATATGTGAGGAGTGTAATTTTTATATTTTACTTTTATTCACATTTATACAAAAATTCATACTATCAACGCAATTATAAACTTTGCGGACCTATACACAGTGTATAACGTCTTTGTGGACACAATCTGTGGATAGTGAATAAAACGGGACCAATGAGCCATGAATTTAGAAAACGAATTAAAAAGCACTTGTGACTTTCCAAATATTTTAAACAAAACTATAGAATTTACATATAGACCACACTTATGTTTTACATATAATTCATTAAATACGCAGTACTAACAAATAACGGTATTGTAGACACAACGTGTGAGCCAAACGGAAAATACCATTTAACATTTCGACAGTATTGTCAACAGGTCCTAATTGTATAAGAATTATTCCTGGAGAATCCGACAGTTAATTTGCAAACGCCTAACACATAATTCGATTCATTTAAAATACGTGAGGAGTGTAATTTTTATATTTTACTTTTATTCACATTTATACAAAAGTTCATACTATCAACGCAATTATAAACTTTGCGGACTGATTTGTTTATACTGATCAGAATTTATGATAACAAGAATGTGAAACAAAATACTATATAAATTCTGAAGGGAAGTGAACCCCCGAGAGCAAAAATTGCAACACAAAAAGAGAAAATTGCAGACTCGGTTTTTTTGAGTCTGTTCATGAACACTAATTGAAAGTGCAGCACTGCTCACGCCTCCTAGCACCGGCTTAAGCGGTATTCAAATTTCAGATCAAATAATACTGAAATTCATGATCTCACTTTGAAGTAAAAAACGCTTTCTAAAACGCTTGCATTAAAATAGTTAACATACAAATGGAATATTATTTTGCCAAGTGCACATTCACTGCTTGAATAATAAATGTTATTGTACATTGTACATACACAAATAACACAGTGTCCTTTTCTGTCCTTGTGGACACTGTTTAGCTGCATGTGACCATCTGTAAATGGTTTGAGAGAGAGAGAGCCGTTTGTCCACTTTTCAGTCAATGGAATACCTTGTATTATTTCATTTCTTTACAAACAAAGTACAGATTCATTAAAACTGTATGAGACAATCCTTAATACAGTAATTTTATTATTATTCCAATCAAATGGGTAAAAAAAGTACCTAGTTATAGTCTACTTTCAGTCCGAATGACCGCTCAGCCGACTGTACATTTACTCCCCTGGTCATTGAGTCATTGGCCTACAATATTGAGCACTGCTAACATATGGCGCAGTCATGAAGCCGCAGTACCGGCGAGTGACCCTCACAGGTACCCATTTTAACCCCTGGGTGGAGAGAATGTGCAGGTGGGAGACACGGAAACGCGTCTCTGGTATTGCCGGGCGGGACCGGGATTTGAACCCCGAACCTCCGGACTGATAGTCAAGCGCGTTACCACTAGACCACCGCCACCAACTTTTTTGACTTTGTACATGACAACTAAAAAATTAATATAACATCATCAAACAGACCGAATTCTTAATTTCCATTCCTATATACGTAGACCTATATACAGTGTATAACGTCTTTGTGGACACAATCTGTGAATAGTGAATAAAACGGGGCCAATGAGTCATGAATTTAGAAAACGAATTTAAAAGCACTTGTGACTTTCCAAGTATTTTAAACAACACTATAGAATTTACAAATAGACCACACGCTCATGTTTTACATATAATTCTTTAAATACGCAGTACTAACATATAACGGTATTGTGGACACAACGTGTGAGCTAAACGATAAATACCATTTAACGATTCGAAAGTATTGTCAAAAAGTCCTAATTGAATAAGAATTATTCCTGGAGAATCCGACAGTTATTTTGCCAACGCCTAACAAATAATTCGATTAGTTTAAAATATGTAAGGAGTGTCATTTTATATTTAACTTTTATTTAAATTCATACAAATGTTCATACTATCAACGCAATTATAAGCTTTTTGGACTGATTTGTTTGTACTAATCAGAAGTTATGATAACCAGTATGTGAAACAAAATATTATATAACCAGCACATTCATCAACTCGGCTATCCATTTCCTTATACGCTACACAATGAATAATTGCACTGCCCTTGTGATTACATTTCTCTCACTTTGAAGTAAAAAACGCTTTCTAAAACGCTTGCATTATATTAGTTAACATACAAATGGAATATTAGTTTGCCAAGTGCACATTCACTGCTTGAATAATAAATGTTATTGTATATTGTACATACACAAATAACACAGTGTCCTTTTCCGTCCTTGTGGACACTTTTTAGCCGAGTTTGACCATCTGTAAATGGGTTGAGAGTACGCCGTTTGTCTACTTTTCAGCCGATGGAATGCCTTGTATTAATTGATTCCTTTACAAACAAAGTACAGATTTATTAAAACCTGTATGAGAGCATCCTTAGTACGGTTATTTTTAATTGGATTCCCATCAAATTGATAGTTATTTTTCCTACCGTTTTACAATAATGAAGCAACAAGCCAGAAAAGAAACAATATGAAGGTAATGATATTCTATACGTTTTTAAACAAAATATTATTAAACAACTCACATAAGCGAAATTATCAATTCAACCGCGTCTTTATTGTACACAACAACAACAACATTAATATAACATCATCAAACAGACCGATTTCTTAATTTCCATTCCTAAATTCGTAGACCTATACACAGTGTATAACGTCTTTGTGGACACAATCTGTGGATAGTGAATAAAACGGGACCAATGAGCCATGAATTTAGAAAACGAATTAAAAAGAACTTGTGACTTTCCAAATATTTTAAACAACACTATAGAATTTACATATAGACCACACTTGTGTTTTACATATAATTCATTAAATACGCAGTACTAACAAATAACAGTATTGTAGACACAACGTGTGAGCCAAACGGAAAATACCATTTAACGTTTCGACAGTATTGTCAACAGGTCCTTATTGTATAAGGAATTATTCCTGGAGAATCCGACAGTTAATTTGCAAACGATAACAAATAATTCGATTCATTTGAAATATGTGAGGAGTGTAATTTTTATATTTTACTATTATTCACATTTATACAAAAGTTCATACTATCAACGCAATTATAAACTTTGCGGACTGATTTGTTTATACTGATCAGAATTTATGATAACAAGAATGTGAAACAAAATACTATATAAATTCTGAAGGGAAGTGATCCCCCGAGAGCAAAAATTGCAACACAAAAAGAGAAAATTGCAGACTCGGTTTTTTTTTAGTCTGTTCATGAACACTAATTGAAAGTGCAGCACTGCTCACGCCGCCTAGCACCGGCTTAAGCGGTATTCAAATTTCAGATCAAATAATACTGAAATTCATGATCTCACTTTGAAGTAAAAAACGCTTTCTAAAACGCTTGCATTAAAATAGTTAACATACAAATGGAATATTATTTTGCCAAGTGCACATTCACTGCTTGAATAATAAATGTTATTGTACATTGTACATACACAAATAACACAGTGTCCTTTTCTGTCCTTGTGGACACTGTTTAGCTGCATGTGACCATCTGTAAATGGTTTGAGAGAGAGAGAGAGCCGTTTGTCCACTTTTCAGTCAATGGAATACCTTGTATTATTTCATTTCTTTACAAACAAAGTACAGATTCATTAAAACTGTATGAGACAATCCTTAATACAGTAATTTTATTAGTATTCCAATCAAATGGGTAAAAAAAAGTACCTAGTTATAGTCTACTTTCAGTCCGAATGACCGCTCAGCCGACTGTACATTTACTCCCCTGGTCATTGAGTCATTGGCCTACAATATTGAGCACTGCTAACATATGGCGCAGTCATGAAGCCGCAGTACCGGCGAGTGACCCTCACAGGTACCCATTTTAACCCCTGGGTGGAGAGAATGTGCAGGTGGGAGACACGGAAACGCGTCTGTGGTATTTCCGGGCGGGACCGGGATTTGAACCCCGGACCTCCGGACTGATAGTCAAGCGCGTTACCACTAGACCACCGCCACCAACTTTTTTGACTTTTTACATGACAACTAAAAAGTTAATATAACATCATCAAACAGTGTCCTTTTCCGTCCTTGTGGACACTGTTTAGCTGCATGTGACCATCTGTAAATGGTTTGAGAGAGAGAGAGCCGTTTGTCCACTTTTCAGTCAATGGAATACCTTGTATTATTTCATTTCTTTACAAACAAAGTACAGATTCATTAAAACTGCATGAGACAATCCTTAATACAGTAATTTTATTAGTATTCCCATCAAATGGGTAATGATAATTCCTGTCAGTTTAACAATTATGAAGCAAAAAGCCAGAAAAGAAACAATATGAAGGTTATGATATTCTATACGTTTTTACATAAAATATTATAAAACAACTCACATAAGCGGAATTAACAATTCAACCGCGTCTTTATTGTACATGACAACTTAAAAAATTATATAACATCATCAAACAGACCGAATTCTTAAGTTCCGTTCCTATATACGTAGACCTATATACAGTGTATAACGTCTTTGTGGACACAATCTGTGAATAGTGAATAAAACGGGGCCAATGAGTCATGAATTCAGAAAACGAATTTAAAAGCACTTGTGACTTTCCAAGTATTTTAAACAACACTATAGAATTTACAAATAGACCACACGCTCATGTTTTACATATAATTCTTTAAATACGCAGTACTAACATATAACGGTATTGTGGACACAACGTGTGAGCTAAACGATAAATACCATTTAACGATTCGAAAGTATTGTCAACAAGTCCTCATTGAATAAGAATGATTCCTGGAGAATCCGACAGTTATTTTGCCAACGCCTAACAAATAATTCGATTAGTTTAAAATATGTAAGGAGTGTAATTTTATATTTTACTTTCATTTAAATTTATACAAAAGTTCATATTATCAACGCAATTATAAGCTTTTTGGACTGATTTGTTTGTACTAATCAGAAGTTATGATAACCAGTATGTGAAACAAAATATTATATAACCAGCACATTCATCAACTCGGCTATCCATTTCCTTATACGCTACACAATGAATAATTGCACTGCCCTTGTGATTACATTTCTCTTACTTTGAAGTAAAAAACGCTTTCTAAAACGCTTGCATTATAATAGTTAACATACAAATGGAATATTATTTTTCCAAGTGCACATTCACTGCTTGAATAATAAATGTTATTGTACATTGTACATACAAAAATAACACAGTGTCCTTTTCCGTCCTTGTGGACACTTTTTAGCTGAGTTTGACATCGGTAAATGGTTTGAGCCAAAAGGAACCAAGATGAAGGTTATGCTATTCTATACGTTTTTACACAAAATATTATTAAACAACTCACATAAGCGAAATTATCAATTCAACCGCGTCTTTATTGTACACAACAACTACAACATTAATATAACATCATCAAACAGACCGATTTCTTAATTTCCATTCCTAAATACGTAGACCTATACACAGTGTATAACGTCTTTGTGGACACAATCTGTAGATATTGAATAAAACTGGACCAATGAGCCATGGATTTAGAAAACGAATTAGAAAGCACTTGTGACTTTCCAAATATTTTAAACAACACTATAGAATTTACAAATAGACTACACTCGCGTGTTTTACATATAATTCATTAAATACGTAGTACTAACAAATAACGGTATTGTAGACACAGCGTGTGAGCTAAACGATAAATACCATTTAACGTTTCGACAGTATTGTCAACAAGTGCTAATTGCATAAGAATTATTCCTGGAGAATCCAACAGTTAATTTGCAAACGCCTTACAAATAATTCGATTCATTTAAAATATGTGAGGAGTGTAATTTTTATATTTTACTATTATTCACATTTATACAAAAGTTCATACTATCAACACAATTATAAACTTTGCTGACTGATTTGTTTATACTGGTCAGAATTTATGATAACAAGTATGTGAAACAAATTACTATATAAATTCTGAAGGGAAGTGATCCCCCGAGAGTAAAAATTGCAACACAAAAAGAGAAAATTGCAGACTCGGTTTTATTGAGTCTGTTCATGAACACTTATTGAAAGTGCAACACTGCTTACGCCCCCTAGCACCGGCGTAAGCGGTATTCAAATTTCAGATCAAATAATACTGAAATTCATGATCTCACTTTGAAGTAAAAAACGCTTTCTAAAACGCTTGCATTATAATAGCTAACATAAAAATGGAATATTATTTTTCCAAGTGCACAATCACTACTTGAGTAATAAATTCCATTGTACGTACACAAATAACACACACAGTGTCCTTTTCCGTCCTTGTTTATTCACATTTATAGAAAAGTTCATACTATCAACGCAATTATAAGCTTTGTGGATTTGTTTATATTGATCAGAATTTATGATAACCAGTATGTGAAACAAACTATTATATAACCAGCACATTCATCAACTCGACTGTCTATTTCATTAAACGCTACACAATGAATAATTGCACTGCCCTTGTGATTACATTTCTCTCACTTTGAAGTAAAAAACGCTTTCTAAAAACGCCTGTATTATAATAGTTAACATACAAATGGAATATTATTTTTCCAAGTGCACAATCACTACTTGAGTAATAAATTCCATTGTACGTACACAAATAACACACACAGTGTCCTTTTCCGTCCTTGTGGACACGTTTTAGCTGAGTTTGACCATCGGTAAATGGTTTGAGAGTGCGCCGTTTGTCTACTTCTCAGCCGATGGAATGCCTTGTATAAACAAACGAAGTACAGATTTATTAAAAACTGTATGAGACAATCCTTAGTACGGGTATTTTTAATTGGATTCCCATCAAATTGATAGTTATTATTCCTACCGTTTTACAATAATGAAGCAACAAGCCAGAAAATAAAAAAAATCAAGGTTGTGATATTCTTTACGTTTTCAAACAATATTATTAGAACAACTCACATAAGCGAAATTATCAATTCAACCGCGTCTTTATTGTACACAACAACTACAACAGTAATATAACATTATCAAACAGACTGCAATTTTAATTTCCATTCCTAAATACGTAGACCTATATACAATGTACATCGTCTCTGTGGACACAGTATATGGATAGTGAATAATACGGGATCAGCGAATCATGAATTCTGAAAACGAATTATTAAGCAGCAGTGACATTCCGAATATTTTAAACAACACTGTAACATCTTCAATAGACTACACTCTCATGTTTTACGTATAATTCTTTAAATGTATATAACGAACATAACGTGTGAGCTAAACGATAAATATCATTTAAAGTCCCTGAACGCCATTGCACTTAAAAATAAACTATATGTTGAATGTACCCTTCAGTATACCATTTAAACAGTTTTGCTTTTTATTTGATCGGGGTTTTTTTGTTGAGAAACAACAATAAAACTCTAAAATATATCGCGCGTTACTATTTGTTCCAGCGGACAAAAACATATGACAGTTCTTTATAAATATTCGCTATAATTATAGCAAACACGTCGCGCATGCGCCTCTCGATATCAAACAGTGCATTAGGCGTCCCCTGGAAGCTGAAGTGGGATGAGCACTGTCTCTGAAACATCGGAAAGAAAATGTAGAAATAAACAAACTAACAGTATCTATATTTAAACCTACTTTCGTTTTCTCTCTATATTTAAACCTACTTTCGTTTTCTCATATTAAAATCATGTAACTTAACACAAAACATTACGTTTCAAACTGTTTAAGACCAGTTAATTTTAGATGGAAGTGCACTCTATCATAAACACCAAAGTGTCATGTTTTCGATCTTATGACGTCCAGGGACTTTAACGTAGCGAACGAATTGTCAACATGTCCTCATTACATAAGAATGATTCCTGGAGAATCCGACCGTTAATTTGCAAACGCCTAACAAATAATTCGAATAATTTAAAATATGTGAGGAGTGTAATTTTTATATTTTGCTTATATTCACATTTATAGAAAAGTTCATACTATCAACGCAATTATAAGCTTTGCGGACTGATTTGTTTATACTGATCAGAATTTATGATAACCAGTATGCGACACAAAATATATAACCAGCACATTCATCAACTCGGCTGACCATTTTGTACATTGTACATACACAAATAATACAGTGTCCTTTTCCGTCTGTGTGGACACTTTTGAGCTGCATTTGGCCATCTAAAAATAGTTTGAGAGCGTGCCGTTTGTCTCATTGTCAGTCGATGGAATACCTTGTAGTAATTCATTCATTTACCAACACAGTACAAAATGATTAAAAACTGTACGTGGCAATCCTTAATACCGTTATTTTAATAGGATTCCCATCATTCCCATCAAATGGGTAATGATCATTCCTACCGGTTTAAAAAATATGAAGAAACAAGCCAATACAGAAACAGTATGAAGGTTATGATATCTTATACGTTTTTAAACAAAATATTATTAGAACATCTCAAATAAGCGAAATTATTAATTCAACCGCGTCTTTATTGTACACAGCAACTACAAATAAATATAACATTATCAAACAGACCGAATTCTTAATTTCCATTCCTAAATACGTAGAACAATATACAATGTATAACGTCTTTGTGGACACAATATATGGATAGTGAATAAAATGGTATCAACGAGTCATGAATTCAGAAAACGAATTATAAAGCAGTTGTGATATTAAAATATTTTAAACTGCAATATAACGTCTAAAAATAGACCACTCTCTCATGTTTTACATATAATTCTTTAGATACGCAGTACTAACATATAACGGCATTGTGGACACAACGTGTGAGTTAAACGATAAATAGCATTTGATTTGTCGAAAGCATTTGGCAACCTGTCTTCGTTGCATAAGAATGATTCAGTTAAGACAGTTAATTTGCAAACGCCTGACAAAACATTAATGCGATTAGTTTAAAATATGAGAGTAGTGTAATCTTTACATTTTACTTTCATTCACAATTATACGAACGTTCATACAATTAACGCAATTATAAGGTTTGCAGACTGATTTGTTTGTACTGATCAGAATTTATGATAACCAGTATGTGTTTTCAGAAACAAATTATTATTATATAACCAGCACATTCATTTCTCTCACATTGAAGTAAAAAACGCTTCCTGAAAACGCTTGTATTATAGTAATAGTTAACATACAAATGGAATTTGCCAAGTGCACATATACTGCTTGAATAATAAATGTTTACTACTTTTCCATTACTGTACATACACAAGTAACACAGTGTCCTTTTCCCGTCCTTGTAGATACTTTTAGCTGCATGTGTCAATGGTTTGATAGCTTGCCGTTTGTCTAATGTTCTGTCGACGGAATACCTTGTATTAATTTATTCCTTTACAAACAAAGTACCGATTCTTTAAAAACCGTATGAGACAATCCTTAATACTGTAATTTTTGTAGGATTCCCATCGAATGGATAGATATTATTCCTACTGGTTTTAAAATTATGAAGCAACACGCCAGAAAAAAAACAGTATGAAGGTCGTGATGTTCTATGCGTTTTTTAATATAACATTATCAAACAGAATGCAGTCATCCTAATTTTCACTCCTAAACACGTAGACATATATACACTGTATAACGTCTTTGTGGACACAATCTGTGGATAGTGAATCCACAAACTAATTGCACTAATAATTTGTCAGGCGTTAGCAAAGTAACTGCCGGATTCTCAAGGACTGATTAACAATACTTTCGAAAAGACTTCTGATCCTTCGAGATCATGAATTTCAGTACTTCTTGTTCTGAAAATTGAATACCGCTTAAGTCGTTGCTATGGGTGGTGAGCAGTGTTGCACTTTCAATTACTGTTCACGAACAGACTCAATAAAACCGCGTCTGCAATTTTCTCTTTTTGTGTTGCAATTTTGCTCTCGCGGGATCACCTCCCTTCAGAATTTATAAATTGTATTTATCGTTTATATAACATTATCAAACAGAATGCAATCCTAATTTCTATTCCTAAATACGTAGACATATATACACTGTATAACGTCTTTGTGGACACAATCTGTGGATAGCGGATCAGCAAACTAGTCGCTCTAATAATTTGTCAGGCGTTAGCAAATTAACTGTCGGATTCTCAAGGACTGGTTTACAATAATTTCGAAAAGACTTCTGATCCTTCGAGATCATGAATTTCAGTACTTTTTGTTCTGAAAATTGAATACCGCTTGAGTCGGTGCTAGTGGGCGTGATCAGTGTTGCACTTTCAATAACTGTTCATGAACAGACTCAATAAAACCGAGTCTGCAATTTTCTCTTTTTTTGTTGCAATTTTGCTCTCGGGGGACCACCTCCCTTCAGAATTTATAAATAATATTTATCGTTTATATAACATTATAAAACAGAATGCAATCCTAATTTCTATTCCTAAATACGAAGACATATATACACTGTATAACGTCTTTGTGGACACAATCTGTGGATAGTGAATCAACAAACTAATCGCTCATATCATAATTTATAAATGGTATTTATCGTTTAGCCAACACGTTGTCCACACTGCCGTTATATGCTAGTACTGCGTATTTCAGGAATTATATGTAAACAATAAGTGTGTGGTCTATTTGTACATACTATAGTGTTGAATAAAATTGTATTGAATTTCACAACAACTTTTTAATTCGTTTTCTGAATTCCTGAATCGTTGATCCCGATTTATTCACTATCCACAGATTGTATTCACAAAGACGTTATACATTGTATAAAGTTAATTAATGTCTGTTTGATAATGTTATATTAATGTGTAGTTGTTGTGTACAATAAAGACGCGGTTGAATTGACAATTTCGCTTATGTGTGTTGCTCTAATAATATTTTATTTAAAAAATATTTATTAACATATACTGTATTAATTTATTCCTTTACAAACAAAGTACCGATTCTTTAAAAACCGTATGAGACAATCCTTAATACTGTATTTTTTGTAGGATCCCCATCAAATGGATAGTTATTATTCCTACCGGTTTTAAAATTATGAAGCAACAAGCCAGAAAAGAAACAGTATGAAGGTCGTGATGTTCTATACGTTTTTTAAAATAACATTATCAAACAGAATGCAATCATCCTAATTTTCATTCCTAAACACGTAGACATATATACACTGTATAACGTCTTTGTGGGCACAATCTGTGGATAGTGAATCCACAAACTAATCGCACTAATACTTTGTCAGGCGTTAGCAAATTAACTGCCGGATTCTCAAGGACTGGTTTACAATACTTTCGAAAAGACTTCTGATCCTTCGAGATCATGAATTTCAGTACTTTTCTGAAAATTGAATACCGCTTAAGTCGGTGCTAGGAGGCGTGATCAGTGTTGTACTTTCAATTACTGTTCATGAACAGACTCAATAAAACCAAGTCTGCAACTTTCTATTTTTGTGTTGCAATTTTTGCTCTCGGGGGATCACCTCCCTTCAGAATTTATAAATGGTATTTATCGTTTAGCCAACACGTTGTCCACACCGTCGTTATATGCTAGTACTGCGTATTTCAAGAATTATATGTAAACCATAAGTATGTGGTCTATTTGTACATGCTATAGTGTTGATTAAATGTTTTTGGAATGTCACAACAACTTTTTAATTCGTTTTCTGAATTCCTGAATCGTTGATCCCGATTTATTCACCATCCACAGATTGTGTTCACAAAGACGTTATACATTGTATATAGTTAATTAAGGTCTGTTTGATAATGTTGTATTAATGTGTAGTTGTTGTGTACAATAACGACGTGGTTGAATTGACGATTTCGCTTATGTGAGTTGCTCTAATAATATTTTATTTAAAAAACATTTAGAATACACAACCTTCATATTGTTTCTTTTCTGGCTTGCTTCTTTATAATTTTTAAACCGGTGGAAATTATCATGATACTGATGGGAATCCTAATAAAATAACGATATTAAGGATTGTCTCATACAGTTTTTAATTAACCTGTTCTTTTCTTTGTTTGCAAGGTATAAATTAATTCAATGTATTCGATCGACTGCAAATTAGACGAACGCCCTTCTCTCAAACCATTTACAGATGGTCAAATAGAGCTAAAACGTGTCAACAAGGACGGGAAAAGGACACCGTGTCATTTGTGTATGTACAAAAATTTTTATTATTCAAGCAGTAAATGTGCACTTTGCAAAATAATATTCCACTTGTATGTTAACTATTATAACACAGACGTTTTTTGGAAATCGTTCTGTTACTTCCAATTGAGAGAAATGTAATCACAAGGACAGTATAATTATTCATTGTGTAGCGTTTAAGAAAATGGACAGCGGATTTGATGAATGTGCTGGTTATATAATAGTTTGATTCATATACTAGTTATCAAAAATTCTGACCAGTATAAACAAATCAGTCCTCAAAGCTTATAATTGCGTTGATAGTATGAACTTTTAGATAAATGTGAATAAAAGTAAAATATAAAAATTACACTTCTCACATTTTAAACTAATCGCATTATTTGTCGGGCGTTTGCAAATTAACTCTCGGAAAACATGAGAGTGTAGTATATTTGTAGATGTTACAGTGTTGCGTAAAATATTTGTAATGTCACAGCTGCTTAATAATATGTTTTGTGAATTCATGACTCGTTGATCCCGTTTTATTCACTATCAACAGATTGTGTCCACAAAGACGTTATACATTGTATATAGGTCTACGTATTTTATAAATGGAAATGAAGAATTCAGTCTGTTTGATGATGTTATATTAATGTTGTAATTGTTGTGTACAATAAAGACGCGGTTGAGTTGATCATTTCGCTTTGTGAGTTGTTCTAAAAATATTTTGTTTGAAAACGTATAGAATATTACAACTTTCATATTGTTCGTTTTCTGTTTTGTTGCTTCATACTCTTTAAAGAGGTAAAAATAATCACTACCCATTTGATGGGAATCCTATTCAAATACCCGTATTAAAGATTATCTAGTTTTTTAATGAATCTGTACTTTTCAAAGGTATGAATTAATACAAGGTGTTCCATCGACTGAGAACTAGACAAACGGCTAGCTCTCAAACCGTTAACAGATGTTCAAATGCAGCTACAAAGTGTCCACAAGGACGGGAAAAGGACAATGTGTTATGTGTGTATGTAGAATGTACAATACAATTTTTTCTTCAAGCAGTAAATGTACACTAAGTCTTGGCAAAATAAAATTCAATTTGTATGTTAACTATTATAATACAATCGTTTTTAGAAAGCGTTTCGTTACTTCCAAGTGCGCGAAATGTAATTACAAGGACAGTGCAATTATTTGTTGTGTAGAGTTTTAAGAAAATAGGCGATTTGATGAATTTGCCGATCATATAATATTTTGTTTCACATACTGGTTATCATAAATGCTGATCAGTATAAACAAATCAGTCCACAAAGCTTATAATTGCGTTGATAGTATAAACTTTTGTATAAATGTGAATAAAAGTAAAATATAAAAATTACACTTCTCACATTATAAACTAATGGCATTATTTGTCGGGCGTTTGCAAATGAACCCTCGGAAAACATGAGAGTGTAGTCTACTGTTTGAATAATAAATTTTAAAGCACATTCTACATGTATACACAAATAAAACAGTGTCTTTTGTCCGTCCTTGTGGATACTGTTTTGCTGCATTTGACCATTTGTCAATGGTTTGAGAGCGCGCATTTTGTCTACTTTTCAGTGGATGGAATACCTTTTATGACTTCATACTTTTGCAAACAAAATTAAGATGCATTAAAACTCTATGAGACATCCTTTAATACGGTTTTAATAGGATTCCAATCCAATGGATGGTGATTATTCCTACCGACCTTCTGCGCACATTTTGTTAGTATACTGGCACATGTTTGTGAAACAACGTCTGCATGTAGATTATCACACTGTTGTCGAATCATGGCAATTAAATC
The DNA here is from genome assembly GCA_963576725.1 of Azorinus chamasolen. Classification (NCBI taxonomy): domain Eukaryota; kingdom Metazoa; phylum Mollusca; class Bivalvia; order Cardiida; family Solecurtidae; genus Azorinus; species Azorinus chamasolen. The sequence goes on from OY755236.1 coordinate 105,935,502, forward strand.
TTAAAGCCATAGCAATTTTTTGTTTGTTATCAATTATATTTTATCATTCGGCAAATCTCCTAACAAATCCTTCATTTAAAAGTAACATGATGCAATACAAGTTATTTTTTTATCTGATATATATATGTCACAGTAGAAATTGCGATCCGGGACCATCGTCGATTGTCCTAGGACAGATTGCGAACGTAATCCCTCCTCATTCTGATCTAAATGCATCCTACGGACAATCGATGATTCTACTATTGCAGATTCAGATCACAGTCTGTCCAAGGATAAACTGTAATTATAGTTCTACTGGAATAATGTTTTATTAGTTTTAGATATGACACGTTGATTCTTCTAGGAAAATGTACAATTCTTCTAGAATAATTAATTATTAGTGTTATATATATGACGCTTTAACTCTACAAAGAAAATCTACAATTCTACTTGAAGCATAATATTATTTTAAGACCACAAGTCTATTTTCAAAACATGATAAACAAATAGTTTTGAATGATTTAAAAAGAGGATCTGAGTTTGTCCTAAGAGAGATTGAGATCGCAATCTATTCTGAATCGCAATTTCTACTTCAGCATATATAACAGTTCTGTTTAAGGTTCTACAGTAGTCAAGTATCATAAGAAAGAAAGTTTGAGCTTTAGTAAGGCTTTAGAGACTTCACCTCCCTTCAGAATTTGATATAGAAATGTATAGCCCGAAGGTTGGCTAAATAACAAAATGTATATTTTAGTATACCTTATTCATATATGAAATGGAGTAAAAATTGTACCAGTATATGAATTGATAGTTGATTCGTCTATGATATGATCGTCAGCTCCATCGTTCTGTAAATGCAATGTTAACACAATTTCACGCACTTTTCAGAGACTACGTTACCCTATTTTACTTCGTCGTAATTAACATTTATTGTTTTACCTTTATTGTTTTAGTACCCCTTCCGGAACCCACTTGTGCGTCTGAACGATGCAAGATCAATGTTAAGCGGTGGACTGAGGAGGAAACTGCCGAATTGAAACGGCAATCCGACGTTTCACACTTAAACCTCCAAATCAAACAGACTGTTTGAAAGCAATCACAAATGAACCAGCGCTTTTCACCCGAACATGGAAACATATTAAATTCCGCGTGTGGCATGAAATACGAAGCCAAATTCCCGCTCAACTCAGTAAATTTATTTAGACCTCTTTACCTACACGAAAAGGTTCATGCTGATATGCCAATTAACTGCACAGCGTCAATATGACCTCTGTCCTATTAGTAGCTGAAACAGTCGTCATTTAAAATACATTTTACTGGAAACTTATTATTAAACGTTTCCGACTATAACGGTTCGATACTGTATAAAAACGGCTTAGCTGTATGTTTCTATCCTTATCGACTATACAGACGATGTATATTACGAGCATGCACGCACTCCATTTGTTCCAAGATATATACCAGCTTTAAACCCTTAACTGACGTGTATTTTGTCGTCTGCTAAAATTCTCATCTGTTCCATTAGCTAACTTTCTGGGTTTTGTATTCTTTGCGTAAGTAAATGAATACAAAATTATAGGTGTATTCTCGCGTCGGCCACATACTACTGTCGCCGACCTGACAATCGCCATTCCGAATGGCAGTCATTCAAGTAATTGATAAATTCAAAAGGCATTTATTAACATGACACCCGGAAGCGATTGACAAAGACATTGTTTTAAGGGTCAATAGCCGTTATGTCAATGTATGGTTTTGTCTACGACCAGGTTTTTTAGAATCAACAAGCCTTGAAAAGTGTATCTGTATGTACATGAACCTAAATACCATGCATGATAATATCATTATAACTTTAATTTGCTATATTAACTATATATTAAGCCATGTCTGCACTAAGGATAGTTTAAGAATTTCCGATGTAGTTATCTTAAAGAAGATAATATTCTGGGAATGTCATGTCACAACAACAGGGTATACTAGTAAATAGTTCATGGATTGTATTTGTAAATTCTGAAACCTCATTCTACGTTGTTTGATTAAATGTTATGATTATTGATCAATTATATTAATTGTTTCATCTAAATACAGCATGTGTTTTAGTATAAATTTATTCTAAAGGAGGTGATCCTCGAGAGCAAAAATTGCAACACAAAAAGAGAAAATAGTATGCCATAGAGGTGAATTATTGGCATCGTCTGTATTAGTATTTAACTGTTATGATTCCGTAATATTTCTCTTTAGATTACCTAGGTCTTAATGCGATGAACAATTAATCCAGTAAAATATGTTTGTGCACTTCACATTGTGGGTTTTTTTTCATATAAATAATATATGCAACGTTTGGATATGGGTCTGATTGTCACAGGATTCGTGGAAATACAGAGGCGGCGCAGTACGTAGGTGTAGCTGTAGTCTTAAACACATTTTTTGCAGTGTATTGATAGAGATTTTCAATGAAATGGCTAATTTCGTTATGTAAGTACAATTCACTGTTGTTCGTCATGTGTGATAAACAGTGCAACCTGCATAAACCAAACGTTTTACATTTTCGCTACCGAGCGTTGATTGGATGTTTTAGTCACCCCAAATTCAAGTAGTTAAAAACAAATATCGAAATGAGAACAAACACTATATTTCGCGTACAGTTTTGTCCTTACATCCGGTCATAATGAGTCATGTAGGAACAACACAACATTTCTTACAAAAAGGGAAGTCCTTGCTTAATCCGTCGCCACCTCCGAATGGCTTAAGATTACCCCCCCCCCCCCCAGTTACTGGTTCATGTTTGGAAGTCCTATTCTTATAAACCAACACCTATTAGTCAAATACATAAATAATGTATTGCCAGATAGGAGACAGTGCGCATCTGATCAGTCAGCTCCAACAACAGCTGGCTGATTTGGATCTGCACTGGTTGCAAAACAATCCCAAAACAGGTCCATGGTGTTAAAAGGGCTAATGTATCAACATAATTACAATAAGAGGAATTTCTGGTATTATGTTGTTCGCCTGACTGTCATCCGCCTTAAAACCGGCTTCCAGCCCTTTTAGATTTAGTTATACACCTCCTGTGGTGGGTCTACATAGGAATAACCTTGTCCGTCCGGCCGTCACTCAGTCCGTCCGTCGCGTTTTTCCGGGACATTTGATTTGGCTCGTTTCGGAAATATATATTTTATTCCTTAATCATTTTTGTAACTGTTGCGAAAACGAGTTTAAAGTTACCTATTTTTACATAGAAATATAGCGATAAAGTGTTTCGCTCGTGTTTTACCTACTTCATCTCTTAATTTCTCAGTCATTAAAGGGCTTTATAACCATAGGCCACACGGCCGGGTGCAAGGTCGGCCCGCTTGCTTGTGCACGGTTCGAACCCGAGTTAAAATCTAGCTGGGTCAAAATGGTCTATTTTTCTTATGAAAATATACAATGTAATATAAATGCCTAGAAATCGCTTATATACTCCTTATATCACATCTAGTAATGTTTAAAATAATAGAGGCATCTCGATATGGATGCTATGTAGGAGTACATACATAGAGACGGATTGATCGTCCGTCTGTGTGTCTGTAAGAGTCGATTTTTGGGTCAAAATAGCTATCTATTTGAGAGGTGTTGTTTACCTGTTTCTGACCTTTATTTTTCAGTTTTTATAAGTCTGGTAGATATCACCTTTTGCATGCGTCTAGTACTGATGTAGGACTACACATCAATGTGCAACATTAACAGATCTAATGTTGTCTGACTGGTAGCCTGGTCGAACCTTGGTCAAAATGGTTATATTGGTTTATCAAAAAAACCAAAAACATTTGTTTTCTCTAAAACCAGTAAGACGTAAGAATTGAATTTGGGCATGCATGTTTGTAATACATATGAGATTGTAAATGTGAATTTTGAGCAACATGAACAATGTTGATTATTCTCACACCTGAAACGAATCGTTGCGATAACAATGTAAAAGGCATTTTAAAAAGTCATAATATATGTGTAATCTAGGGAGGTATAGCTCTCTAAACATTGCAGACACTCCATAATTGGTTAGCCACATGTATCCACAATAACTGTTAGTAATGCATAAGCAAACACACGGTGTCCACAGATACTATTAGTTATTGATATACACACTAGAAGTGTCCACAGCGAATGTTGATCCCGAACAGTTACACACACGGTGTCCACAGTGTAAATATTGTGTCCAGAACGCCGGTTACGCTACTTTTACTATATAAGCCCGTATTAAAACATTTGGTATTTCTATTTACATTTAGCACCAACTAATATCATATAATGTCATCGAAATCCGCTTAAGTCTATTATTTCACATAGTGTCCATAATGTAGGTTTTGAGAGGCAGTGTCCACAGTGCCCTAAAGATGCGTATGTGTGTGTGTGTGTGTGTGTGTGTGTGTGTCATGCTGTCTATCGGTGTTTTGGTGGTGGTTGCGTTTTGCATGTGGCTTTGCCTGCTTGACTTTACTACTTTTCCATTAATAAGACTCAGAACTGAATAATTAACTGATATGTAAAAAGAAATATTTATATATCGTATAATTGTATAAATATTATAGATGAACATAGGGCTGCTTGTACAGAGCAAATAATAGAACAATTTGAAAGATTATGGAAATTTACAGATTCATTTTTTTATTCTGGATTCTAGATCTCGGTTTCAAACTGAAATTACCCACATTGTTTTGTAGTGTTGAGCAATCTGATTCAAATGTAACTGTCAAGTATGCTGTATTGTCCTCAAACATACGAACAATTAGTCCCATGTGTATATCATTATTGTAACAGAAGAAGAGACTTGGACACAGCGCATAATCGCATACCCATATGGGACACCGTATCCCCTATGTCTTTCCTTCGTATTGGATAGTTCATACTTAAGTAGGCAAATATCGATGTATGATGTTGCTATATTCGCGAAATACTATAGTATTACTATTACCATAAGAAATAACATTTTGAAATAATATTTATAATGCTTTATACTAATTCATATACATATCTTTAGCTTTTTACTTTTTGTCTAGAACTTAACTCTTTACTCCATAAATATGCCTTTCTACGCCTTTCTGATCAGGGTCTGCTCGGATTGCATATGATATAATATAGATGTCATTATACTGTTTCTGTCATGACAAAAGTGTACATTGTCTGTGTGCTGTTATAGCAATTAATCTAATTAATATCCATAATGTTATTATTTCTTGCATGAATATTCATGGAGTAAAAGGTTAAAAATCAAACGGAACATCTGGCGAGAAACTCGCAGTTGATTATAAAGGTATTGGGCTGGTTTCACACTATATGTAGATAAGTTTGAAATCTTACATTTTATAATCAAATTTAAAGTGGTGATGATAATATTTTAGCATTCTTATACGTGTAATTATTGGGTTATTTGAACCATCAATTTCCAATAACATCCGGCTATGTACTCTCTACCGTATTTTCAAACGATGTATATTTCAGTAGCAACTGCAATATTCAGCAATGTAATATCTACGAGTTTCTCAATACGGTGTATTTGTTAGTAGTAATAGGAACGTCCGGCAATTTATCCCTACGATGTTCCCAATGAAGTTTATATTTTTATCGTTAGCTGTTAAATCTGGTTTGTGGAGTTTCCATCTACTAAATATACCACTTAAATCCAGACGCGTTTGCAGGGTTAGGTTTGATTTCATATGTTTGATAAAATGTCACATGTTAATGTCACAGGAGATAAATCTTGAAATAGTTTGTATGCACGATACAGAACAAACCATGGAACACAATAAACAAATACAGTATGCTGGTTTGACATACTGTGAGGTTCCACCCTATTGATGTTCAAGCTCATTGGTCAAGATCACAAGAAGAAACTACATTGTAAACACGACAGCGTCGTGTTTACAATGTATTTTCCTCTTGTGATCTTGACCAGACACGGAATAAAGCATGACATGCGTAATCTTTCTACATTGCATGCTTGTTCGACGGGATAATCTGTTGATTATCAAGATCATGGAATAATGGCCAAGGTCACAGAAAGTAATTCTTGAAAATACGCTGTGAAGTATATTCAGCCGAAGTAAATTAGCAACATTTGTTAGGTCTATGCTAAAAGATTTATACTAGCTCTTTAAATCGTGAAATATTTTTGTCCTCAGCAATAATAACTGCAATAAGAATTAGGGGTGTGAGTAGTGTTGCACTTTTAATAACTGCTCATGAACAGACTCAATAAAACCGAGTCTGCAGTTTTCTCTTTTCGCATTACTGTTTTTGCTTTGAGTGCTTTGAGTGATCTCATCTTATCAGAATTTAAAGTAAAATAAGTGTCATAGAGTGAAAACTACAGAGTTATCGAAATAAATAAATTTACCAGCAGTATTGTGTTAATTTTCTTTTGATTACCCATTTCTAGATCCATTTATCCGCATGTTTAATACTGTTGAAGGGACATAACTCAAACTAACATTTTATACTAACCGGACATCACGTGATTGGCAGCGGAACTTTTGAAAAATACAAACAGTCGCCATATTTAGTTTGCTTATTTTGATAAACTCTGGATAAATTTAATATTTATACAGATGATCATTATGATTCTCATGATTATGATTTTATGATTGGAAATTGTGGAATAAATCCAGATATATAATACAGGAACATTGGTGTACTCCTCAATACGATTCCAAACCCACACATATACAGTCAAACCCCGACATAAGCATCTGTTTAATATGAGTGCTATTTTGAGAGGACACTTACTTCACTGTGGTATTGTCAATGTATTTTCATGAAATATGTGTACTTTAATTGAACTTCAAACTCTCAAATAGTATGGATATTTTTCCAAATAGTATGCTCTGTTCCAAAGATGAGAATTGGAATTCGTAACATTGGCCATTAACCGATTTTCTCATGGACTAATTTAGACCCTACCTCTTTGAATAAATCTACCGAAAAGGGGCATTTACTAGAAAAATGTAAATTTTAGAATTGTAGAGTTTTGAACACATTGTTATAAATATGAAGCAAATACTCTATTTATCACAACGGTATCAAATAATGACGACTACAGATGCGTACCAATGCGTCATTTGGGGGGAAGGACTTAACCTATGATCTTGAAAATCAACAGGGCGTCACATCTCATCACATCAAATGTGATAAATTATGCCAACAGTTTGAACCCAGAGGGGACGCGGAGTAATTCGTCGCCTCATCATTCCAAACTGATCACTCTGTAAGTATGCTTCTTGAAAGAAAATGAAGGAAACTTAAATTGAACTTCTAGCAGACGACAACTTTGCAAACGAAATTACCTGGGAGCGAAAGTGTTCAGCGCTTGTCAGCTGGATCAGTTGTCAGTTGGAATCCGTAGTGCAGTTGGTACTTATTTTGACTTCCACTCCAGCGACCCGATACCGATCCTGGGTACGGGTATTGTTTTCCCTTCTTATATTATCCCCCGCCGATGGCGGAGGGATGTTGTTTCAGTGTTGTCAGTCCGCGCGCGAGTCTGTCCGTGCGTCATTGCACCCGAACGCTCGGGTCATATCTCAGAAACAGTTTTGAGTATTTCTTGAAACTTTGTGTTAATGTTTAGTACCACAAAGGAGTGTGGGTATGCATGTATCACTGCCATTGACCATTGAACACCAGAGTTGTGGCCATTTGTTCGTGAAAAATATAACGTTGGTTTCTGTCCGGAGTCATTTCTCAAGAACTGTTTGGAGTTTTCTATTAAACTTTTTGAAAATGTTAAGTACCATAAGGAAATGTGGCCCCGCAAGTATCATTTATACTGAGCTTGAAACACCAACGTTATGGCCCGCTGTATGCAAAAATGTACTGTTTTTCTTTTGTCTATCCGGAGCTATTTCTCAGACACTAATGTTCAGTAGAATAAAGAAATGCGGTTATGCAAGTATACGAGGGGTGTTCCATAAATAATGTCATCTGTGCTTTATTTCGCGGAAATCGTGCAATTCATGCACAAAACCACCTCGTGTCGATTCAGTGATCACTGGCTCGTGACACAGGTAAATATCTCGTCCACACGTTCACTTGCCTCGGTACAGTGTACATCGTTTCATAGCCTATTCGTTAGACTATACACAAAATGACAGGAAAACGAGCTGAAAATGTTCTTGAAATTAGGGCCTATATAAAAGGTAGGTCATTACTCGGCATAAAGGCTGTAGATATTCACCGCGAGGTGTGTGACATTTATGGGGAGGGCCAAATGTCCCACAGGACTGTTTGTAGGTGGGTAACATAGAAAAAATCCGAAATATCCTCAAAACTGATGCTCGATTCACCGTAAAACAATTGGCTCGAATGACAAACTTGTCGTTAGCAAGAGTTCATGCAATTTTGAAGAAACACCTAAACGTTAGAAAGATAAATGCAAGATGGATGCCCCATTTGTTAACGGATGAGCAAAAGAAGACGCGTGTAACAATGGCAAAAAACTTCTCAAAATGTACCCAAAATATAGTAAAAAGGCTTTTGATAATATAGTCACTAGTGATGAGACCTGGGTGTATTATTTTGAACCAAAGCGGAAGGTTTCCAACCGAATATGGGCCACTAAAAATGCCAGACGCCCAAGTATTGCCAAACGAATACGAACGGTAAAGAAGGTTTTGTATGCTATTTTTTTCACTAATAATGGTCCAGCTATTCAAATCCCGGTGCCAAAAGGCAGAACGGTCACAGGCAAGTTCTATAAAAACGTTGTTCTGAGAAAATTGAAGAACTACTACAAAAGTAGCCGCCCCAAAACAGGACTTAAGTATGTCCGACTTTTGCATGATAATGCACCCGCTCACAAGGCACGTATTGTGACTGACTTTTTGGAGTCAGAGAAGGTTACCGTCCTTCCGCACCCTCCGTATTCGCCAGACTTGGCCCCCTGCGACTATTTTCTCTTTCCAAAACTTAAATATCATTTATCAAATCAAATCAAATCAAATCAAATCAAATAGTTTATTGATACATTCAGGCCTCCAGCCCATAGTACAAGAAATACATTCAAACATAAATATACAATCAAATGTAGTAGTGCAGTATTACAAGGCAAAGGCACGTACATATGAACACATATAGCATTCTAACCGATTGTTTCGGCGTACTATTCTGCGTGTTCAAGTATTTAGAATCTGTCTTTTCATAGCAAAAGCATAATGTATGTATTGAGCAGTATTTCTAATGTTTGATTCATTTGTTGATGCTAATAAATTGTACATCTTATGTAAGGATGGGTTGATATATAAATTTCTAGGTATAAATTTCTCTCTTACGTCCACATAAACCGTACAAACAAACAGAAAGTGGAACTCATCCTCAACATCACCATTTGAACAAACCCTGCATACTCGTTCTTCTCTTGGTATGTTCCTGTACCGTCCCCTTTCTATTTCCAGTTCATGAGCACCTGTTCTGAACTGAGCGTAACTGTGTCTGAACTTTCTTATAGTTAATACATCTAGGAAAACCTCACGTTCGAATGAAAATTTTACGTATTTATAGACATTCAATTTAAAACAGGTCTCGACACAACTGTACCAATTTTGTATATGTGTATCTTTCATTCTCTGAACAAACAATTCTAAAAACAATTTTTCATTTTCAGTACCTTGGTTATACCAAATATAAGCAAAACCATATTTACATAAAAGGTTTTTCACCTCCGATGACCAATTAAAGTAACCATCATTTGGCATTTCTAAAAGCATGTTGTAACACTTTTTGACATACCTTGTATCAGACATTTTCAGAATTTTTAACCAATATTTTATGCATCTCCTAGAGCTTTCTATTGATATCGGAAAACGCCCGCAATCTCCTAGGACAGCAGCATTTGTCGAGTTTCTGCTCGTACAAAGATATCTCTTACAAGCGTAGTTTAACACTGTTTCTGAACTATTTCTGGAACGGTATCCCCATATTTCTGAACCATACGTAACAATTGGTAATATTTTAGAGTCAAACAACTTGAAAAATATACTATATGGTAGTTGACCATAATTGTACAGGGATGCTAAAATTGATAATAATGCCCTCTTTGCTTTCGTGGCTAAGTCTCCAGCCATTTCATTCAAAGAGAGGCGAGAGGTGAATGTAACACCTACATATGTAAATGCATTCACTATTTGTAAGACCTCCCCTCCATAAGTCCATTTCTCGTGTCTAGATAGCATGACCCCTTTTTTAAACACCATTACTTTAGTGTTCTGGGTATTAACTCTAAGACAGCTGGTTTGGCAAAACTCGCTCAATACATTTAATTGTTTTTGTAGATCTTTAACTGTGTCTGCCACGAGGGCTACATCATCTGCAAACATTAGAAGCAAAATTTCTATGTCATTTGGCTGAAGCTGAATCCCTCTTAGGTCTTTGTTTTGTTTCATCTTTAAGGCAAGCTCATTTATGAAAAATAAAAATAGTTTTGGTGATGCCAAACAGCCTTGTTTGAGTCCAACTGGACAGTCGAAATACTCAGATATCTTACCATTGTATTTAACACATGATTTCACTTTCTGGTACATTGCAGTTAAAGCCCGATAAAGATTACCATTCACATCAGCTCTTTGAAGAACTTCCCAGAGTTTACTCCGTTTAACTGAATCAAAAGCCGTTTTGAAGTCTACGAATGCAACATATAATTTACCCCTTTTTTAGTGAGCTGCTTGGATATTATAGACTGCAGAACAAATGCGTTATCTATTGTAGAGTACCCTTCTCTAAAACCTGACTGTGACTCATCAATCTGGAAGGAGATACAATTCGAGAAATGCCCTTGGATCTGCTGTTTATCAGTGTCTGATGGGTGTCCCCATTGAAGAGTATGAAAAATGCTTCCAAAAATGGATTGACCGGCTAAAAAGGTGTATTCTGGCTGGCGGAGAGTATTTTGAAGGGCAGAGCAAATTAAAATGAACAAAAGCACTTCCGCTATATGAGCACCGATGCAAGTGACATTATTTTTGGAACACCCCTCGTAAGTTATATTGAGCTTGGAACACTAGAGTTATGGTATTTTGCCAAACAAAATGTAACGTTATTGTCTTTCTGGGGCCATATCTAAGGAACGGTTAGTGTTCCTATGAAATGTTCCGAAAGTTTTATGTTGCATAAACACATGTGACGCTGCAAGTATCAATATACTTACCTGGGAACGCCAGAGTTACAATCCTTTGCTTGCGAAAAATGTAACGTTTTTGTCCGTCTGCGGTCATACATTGTATCTATATGTTTGATTTTTCCTAAACTTTGTGTAACCGTTAAGAGCATCTAAAAGAAATGCGGGCCTGTAATTGAAAGTTTCATATATAAAGACTGTGAATTAGAAGTTGTTGATAATTTTAATTACTTGGATACAGTCTTTAATCATACAGGTACAATCGTTCACAATCAGGAACATTTGGTGGGAAAAACTCTAAAGGCATTACATTTACTTTTAATCAATTATAAAAAATCAAATGTAAGCCAAAATTACAATGTCAACTTTTCGGCACATTTATTTGTGCTATATTAGGGAATGTCTCGGTAATATGGGGCTAAAATAAGTCTAAAGAAATTGGAAGAACCCACTAAAATTGTGTAAGTCCTAAATATGAGAACGACAACCTCTACGTTGGGCATGTATGGTGAGTTAGGTAGGCAGCCCCTTTACATAATGCTTTATCACGCTAGGTAAGAATAGTGAAATACTGGTATAAATTGTTGAACACAGACTATGTCATATTGCATACAGTTTGCAACTTGAGCTTAGAAGATTGTAAAAATAGGCATAAAAGCTGATTGTTAAATGTGAAAGATATACTATACAACAGCATATGTCGAATATTTTCTATAAGTCTTAGATTTCAGGTAAAGAAAGCACTGCAGTGCTACACCTTTATAAAAACGTAACAATAACATTCGGTTATGAAACATATTAGGGTGTTTACCGTTTGAACTTACATTACTAAATTCAGATTATCGACTCACACTTTACACATATAAAGTGATAGATATTCAAGAAATAAGTCACCGAGAAATGAAAGGTATTGTCAGTAGACAGGATGAAACAGAGGACGAATTCCACTGTGTTATTAAATGTCTATGCTTTTCTGATATTTTATAAACAGACTGAAACTGAAACTGAAACTGAATCACTTGGTTAAACGCCTATTTTTGCAAATAATGCATTCAATGGCGTTGTACATTGACATAAATAAAATCAGAGACAAATAAAAATCGATAGAGGATATACAATACACGAATATACATTTAAGAAAGCATAAAAACTAATATCCATAAAACGATAGTTAAAAAAAAAAAAAAAAAAAAAAAAAAATGTTATAATATACTAAAACCCAGACTTTATGTAAAGTACTTTATACATCTAAAACACGCGGACAGTTTCTACGAAATATTAAAAAGTGAGTTAAAGTGTCTGAAATAATGTGTTTTCAACTTTCTTTTAAAAGATTCAACATTTTCTGCTCGTTTAATCTCGCTAGGAAGCCCGTTCCAAAGTCTGGGACCTGCTGTCCCAAAACTTCTATCACTAAAGGTCTTTCTCTTGTTGAAAGGCACAACATACATCTCTTGGGCTTTGTCTGCCGATCTCAGACAGCGTGTTGGTGCTGGCTTTACGAGAAGTTCTGTCAGATAAACGGGAGCGTGGTTGAGAGAGCAATTGTACATGTATGTCAATATCTTAAAAGTGATCCTAGCTTTGATAGGTAACCAATGTAAGTCTTTAAGAGATTGTTTGGAGCTGTCTGACCATTTCCTATTCAAAACGAGTTTAGCGCACATATTTTGGATTCGTTGTAGTTTATCTATATCACACTGTGCAATTCCGTATAGAATGACATTGCAATAATCTAAATGAGAGATCACTAGTGAAAGAACTAAAATTTCGGCAGATTCTTTTGTCAAGTATTTCCTAATACATTTTATTCTATAGTAGTTCAACATGGCAACGCGACACTTTCTTTTCACGTGTTCTTTGAAGGTTAATGATTCATCGAGAAAAGCACCTAGGTATCTAATACACGTTTCCGATTCAACAACATCTCCTGCGATATCAATTGAATGTGTAGTACATTTGTTTAGCTGTTGCTTATTTCCAAAAATGATGAATTCAGTTTTTGCTGCGTTCATTTTAAGTTTGTTTTCGTTCATCCAGTTATTGATCGTTATGGCACATTCTTCAAGGTTTTGAACAGTTTGTCTTTCACTACTGGGGGTAGGTTTAAAGCGTTTACTTGCAATATGGTCATCAGCGAAACCGTATACTGAGACAGATGGAGGAATAACATCGAACAAGGTTCCTGCGTATGCAAGGTAGAGCCAAGGACCAAGGCAACTGCCCTGTGGAACACTGCACTCCAACAAACGAGGTTGTGATTGTGACGAATTTACATTCACGCGACAGCTTCTTGGTCGTAAGTAGGAGTCCAACCATTTCAGAGCAATATTACAAACTCCATATTGACTCTTGAGAACATCGAGAAGAATATCATGGTCAACAGTATCAAAGGCAGATTCAATCGATTAACAACATACATGAACAAACCAAGGAAGTGTTTGGGTTTTATGCCAGATTTATATCGAATACTTGGAAAGTACAAACTTTCGCACTTATGCCGAAACTTCCTAGAAACTGCCCAGTTTCCAACCACAGAAACATGGAAACGTATTGTGAAATCGAGCATTAAGCAATTTATAAATTATGAGTTTAAGTCAAATATAGCCTCAAACGCGTCTTTGCAACAATTCCGAAACATCCACAGTGAATATGTTCCATGTGTTCTGTGGCAATTTAGTCGGATTTACAGAGAACAACTAGACTACTGTATGACTACAGCTAATGTAATGAGTAGGTTATTTTCAAGAAAGTTCAAATCGATATGTCCGAATTGCTCGTCATCTGTCGAAGACATAGCGATTCATATTGTAATGTTTTGCATTTGCAAAGAAGAAACCAGAAATGATATGTGGAAAGCTCTTCACTCGTGTCTAGGTGACAATGCTTTCTGTAAACTGATCTCGATGCCTGTATTTGATCAGCTGCTGCAACTTATGTCAGGATTTACCCTCCTTAATTTAGACGACATAACCAGGGTTACTGGCACTAAAATAAGTCTCCGATATATTCATATTCAGGCATATAAGCTCCGATATATGCTTACGTGACTATTATTCCATCTGATAAGGAAATGTAAATTCAGCCTGCACGAATTTATTCTGTAGCAGTGATTACGATGCTTTATGAATTTAGACTCCTATATACGCTACTGTGAGTGAATTTCCTACTCGGAGCAGAGTAACGTCACGCATGCATGTAAATATGGTATATTTGAGACTGACCCAAACTGTGTTTCAGTGACTCATCTGGGTTTATTTTTATTTTTTCATTTTTTATTTTTTTTTGAAAGACAGTGTGGATCGCGTTCAAACTATCCGGTCAGTGAGCACTGTGAGCTTAGTCTACTCTGTTTACAGATGGCTTAATATCGTTCCCGTCAAGTGCGCGGGTCAGCGATATATGTGTTTGGGCTTGCAGTCTCGTATTACCGGGGTCTAGTTTGTACGTGTGTTCCTTTGCCTTCTTGCCTAATTAATTGGGATACACGGGTGTGTCATTCTTAGGTTAGCCTTGGGGATAGAGAACCGTGTAAACTATTACTGTATAGGTCCACGTGGACCCCTTTAGTGATGTCTACACTGTTTGTGAAAGTCTCCTAATGTATAAAGTGGTTCGTTCACACGCGGGAATACGCGTATTAGCAATGGTGGCACTCAGTCTCTAGTGTGTTCTTGTTATTTGGGCAAGTACATGTATTATTTTAAGGAGTTCTCAGGTCACTAATCGAGGATCGTCTCCAGATTTACCGTGCATATCATAAACAGTGCATATCCCGGCCAAGGGTGTTCACATAGAACCCCAGGGGCTGGGTCTATTCTGTATACAGTGCGCCGGCTTTCGGGGATTGTCTTCGGTTAAGATAACCAGTGTAGACCCTTATAAAAGTGGCTCGCAATGAACCATATATGCTGTGTCTACACCGTTTTCCGGACTGCGTACTATCATTCGGACACACCGATTGTGCGGATAAGCTAAGTACCATAAATGTGCTTATCTTATTACTGATTAGTTATTTTTGTGCCCTTGACTGGTTGTTTGCATATTAAGGCAGTATTTGTGCAGGATGTATGGACCGCTGCCTGCTCATTGTCTTTGGGATTATTTCTCAAGGCGTATCTCTTTCTATGTCAAACAGTGCCTACCCAGTTCAATTATCACTCAGTTCTGGATCTGCACGGTTTGCAATACACTTACTGTCATTCCTGCGCTTAATATGCAAAGGGCCCGCAAATGTATGACTAGCCTTGTATCGATACATTGTATTTTGTGTGTGTATAGTTGTATCATAAGTTGTTTTTTGCGTTTTGTTTTTTTATTTCTCAAAGTTGATGTAGTTAATTACCTTTTACACAGATGCTACTTATTGCTGATATTACACCAGAACTAAAACTATCTCTATTTCCGACAAGCAGTACAAATCCTGAACAGAGGTTGCGTCAAGCACCGTCTGGGCTGTGTTTACACTGTTTGAGAAATGTCGATAGTGGTGATAATCATCTCGACACCCAGCAGTATTGCGGATGAACAGTTCCCCGAAGTATGTCCCATATATTTCGTTTCGATATGGACCTACAGAGTAGGGTTATCAGTACATCTTGCCTATCCTGTCTATTCCTTTGGTATACTTGACATCTATCATAACGTTAATATAAGATTGTTTCATATACTTTCATTGTTAATAATGTTGCCATTTTGTGTAATGTGATTGTCGTTTGTATTGTGAACTCTCCTTAAGGAGGAAATAAAGAATATCTATCTATCTTATTGTCAACGCTTAAACAGTTAGGCATACTACAATACAGACATAACAAAAGAGGTAGTCGAGGCGGGCATGCTCGAGAGCGACGCATTTGGGACACCAATCAAGGAATTAATGTTAACAACTTGCGAAACTTGCCTGAAGCTAATGACTACGTCGACCATAACAACTACAACAACACTTCAGAATTCCACACCGACATTAGAAATTTTAGCAATCTTTTATATCCGAAGACCCGCAACAAATTGAACAGGGTAAACGAAAAAGTCACTTGTCTAACTCTAAATTGCCGATCAGTAGTCAAAAAAGATACAATTATAGGCCAGTTATTAAGGGAAGAAACAATTGATTTTGCACTTCTTACGGAAACATGGTTCTCTGACGACAAGCAACATCAGTATGAAACGTCCGACCTAAATCAAAATGGTTACAGTGTCAGTGTCACCAATAGGAAAAATAGAATAGGCGGTGACCAAGTATGGTGAAGTTTATTACATTGTTGCAAGCAGATGATATGAAAACTATTTTTAACCTGGCAAAGTATTTAAAAGCCGCATTTGCATTGTGCTTTACGGTTGGTCATAATATATAATAACAATTCATCCCTTATTTTAATGGAAGTTTATCTGTGTGGTATTGTCCATTATACTGAATTTCTAAACATTTCTTTTCTAAACAGTGCCTTTCTGAAAACTGTTGTTTTAATGGATCCGTCAACCTGCCGCACATGTACGACACGGTGTTAACATTGCTCAGAATTCCCTCGAGCGATGTTAACTCCCAATAACATCAGTGTGCTGACGAAGGCCGAGGTAGTTGGTGGAAAGCTCCAGGTATGCTTTCAAATTTAAATTGTGTGTTAGATTTAAAAGTTTAGAAATTCAGTATAATAATTCATCCTTGTTTTTTAATTATGAAACAGTATGTGTTTGTGAAACACTATGCCCCGATATGACCTTTGACATTGGTGTAAGACCTTGACCTTAATAAGTCACCCCTAAAATGCTTGCCTACATAAGTTGGCACATGCATGCCAAGTTTGGTGTATGTAAATATGAAATAAAGTGGTTTCTTTTTTATTTAAAGGTCTTTACAAACATTATAGAAAGTCCTAGTCGTGCCACACGGACAATCGCTTGTCCTAAAAGCCGTTATGGCATCAATCCAAAAGGTTGACAGGAGATGGTAATTGCAAGTTATTATTTTTTAGGATTTGTTTTTATCACGTAATCTGGGGCGTGAGAGTGCCGAAACAAAGTGCCACTAACCTTGGAAATGCACCAGTGCATTTTAAGTCAAATTAGCAGTTTGAATCCGGCAGATAAATTAATCTTAAAGAGAATACGCGTAACCAATACATAATGTCATTTAATCATTAGATACAAGATACAAGAAAAATTATTTTACGTCGGATACCATATAATAATAAACTTTAGCTGTAACAGCTATTTTCCGACAAACATAAGTATAATTCAAACAAAAGTAAAACAGGCTGTTCAAGAAGGGGTTGGCATATAAATAGTAGATTAAGATACACAGCATTTGATGCTATAGTAATAATCATTAGTGCTGATTGAACTATTCACTCCATGTGCGTCGTTTGTTGTAGATGTATTACTACGCTGTTTTTAAAACAATGACTGAAACAGTCGTCAGCTATAGCCGTTTCACTTTCTATGGCACTTTTTAGGGATGTGTGATAAAAAGAATCTAACTTTCGTGTGCATTACAATTGTTGTTGTTTTCCTGAAATTCGTTTACTCTATTGACTATGATACTCGCTAGAGCTTGTGTCATAAAACTATTTGTAATGAACACTCATGTAAGAGCCTTTACATCAAGCAATTATTTCTAAAACTAGCACAAAGAAAATGAACGTTGTTTCTTTCTATGTTTTAATTATAGAATGGCATTGGTGGTGTCAGATTATTCCGACGTGCCGGTGGAAATGTATTATTCATGAATCTGTTTGATGAAACCCATGGTGAATATATTATAGGCTGTGACTTTAGGCTGTGACTTAAGGCGTCTAAACAGAATGTATACTTTCAACTCTGCTTGAACCCTGATTGATTGTTTAAACGCAAATAGAAGTGACCCATACTTTAACCCTTTCGCTGCCACATTCTGCCGTCTGATAACTTTGTCGTCTGCTACAACATTTCATTTTTTTAATTGTCTTCATTTTTGTTTCAAAAACATAGTAACAGTAACAAACAGTTTGGACCCTGATGAGACGCCGAGTTACTCGGCGTCTCATCTGGATCCAAACTGTTTGCATAGGTAACAGCCCTTGTTTAAAATACGTCTCCATCAGGTAAGGAGTTTAACTATTTCGCTACCAACTTTTGTCGTCTGCAAACTTTGTCGTCTGCTACAATTTCATCATGTTTCCCTCATTTGGTTGCAAAACCCAATGTCACAGTAACAAACAGTTTGGATCCTGATGAGA
The DNA here is from genome assembly GCA_963576725.1 of Azorinus chamasolen. NCBI lineage: Eukaryota > Metazoa > Mollusca > Bivalvia > Cardiida > Solecurtidae > Azorinus > Azorinus chamasolen. The sequence goes on from OY755236.1 coordinate 105,953,835, forward strand.
GGCCGAATTACTCAGCGTAATAGAGAGATGCGACACTGGCGGCGAAGGAGGTAAATAAATTGAATGATTTGTAAACAACACCGCTAAACACGTAGAAATAGTATACATGTAAGTAAACAACACCGCTAAACACGTCGAAATAGTAAACAACACCGCTAAACACGTAGAAACAACACCGATAAACACGTAGAAATAGTAGAAGTAAACAACAACACGTAGAAATAGTACAAGTAAACAACACCGATAAACACGTAGAAACAACACCGATAAACACGTAGAAATAGTAGAAATAAACAACAACACGTAGAAATAGTACAAGTAAACAACACGGCTAAACACGTAGAAACAACACCGATAAACACGTAGAAATAGTAGAAGTAAACAACAACACGTAGAAATAGTACAAGTAAACAACACCGATAAACACGTATAAAAGTATTTGAAGCTATACCTCTCTAAACCGGACGTTAAATTAAGCATAAATATCGGTCTTGGAGACAGGCGGCAGCTTAATGCAGGATGAAAGTCATGCAGCAAGAGCTTTTTGCACGACTTTTTGACGGCATTTAGCAGCCACCTGCCTAAGTGTATTCTAAATTCTCCTCTGCTAGAATTCCGGTTGGGGCGGGGGTGTTATTGTATTGACTTTATTGGTAACGAATATATTATAGCCGTATAGTGTACATCGCTAATCAATGTTTCAAAGAAAGAGTAAACAGGAGTGTCCTTACAACTTATTTAAACCAGGATGGTGGATACTTTACCTGATAGGGGCGCCTTGTGACATTATTTTTTTTGCAAACAGTGTCTCCTGTAAGAATCGTCTAATCCTGGTCTGCTGTTTGCTTATGGAATTGTATAGATCTGGTTAGGCATACAGTATGTACCATATTCAAAATATAATTGTTCATATGCTATTATAAAAAGATCAGTTAATTTAAAATTTATTCGCATTTTTTGCTTTGTCCTGATAATATGAGTTCGTGTTTGCTTTAATGTTGCATATTTGCTTACCTCGATTGGTTCCAGCGTTTTTGAGACTACTGACTCAGTGTTAAACGACCTGGGTACTGACAAGATGTCGATATAACCGACAGCTCATCCTGGTCCAGGTCGTACTCAAATTCAGTCATGTCGCGCTGGCAGTCTATGGGCAAGTATATGCTGCTTCAAAATGTGTTCATCACCAAGAAAAACTACAGTCAACCCTTCTGGCCTAACCATCAGATTAAACCATGTACAGTAAACCCCTCTCTAAACCGGACTTTAAAATCAGTATCTTTTTTTTCAAATTAGTATCATTGCGGGTTTTTAAATGCCGTTTATTTAGCATAAATATCCTGCAAACCTGAAACTGATACAGCCAGATTTCCTGTAGTGGGTGACAAGTGACAGACACAATATCCGCTGGTTATTGACACACATGTACATCTGATACTAGTGTAGTGTTTGTCCAGGAACAGCTTCGCAGCAATAGAAAAACAGTAGATCTCTAAACAATGTCTCCTAAAACTAGCCCATTTGCTCCCAGTGGATTCTTCTATGTTTATATATTGGATTAGTCATTTTTTTTATCTAAGGGGTGCCTGGCCTAAATTTTGAATTTCGTTGTTTTATATTGAAATTCCTATCAGCAAACAGTGTAGACTCTAAACAGACGCCGCATTATGCGGCGTCTAATCAGAGTCTACACTGTTTGCCTATGTCCCATATATAGGATCGTGGGAGCAAATGGGTTAATATGTATAAATCGACATGCTTCTGCTCTAAAATGAATGTTACATTTTGTTGGCTGATTTAAAAACATATTCAATTGTTTTAGTGCGACTGCACATGTCAAAGAAATTTATGAAGTTGCATAAATCGTAAGAAGCAATCTAGTGCATCAAAGCCGATATCAGTTGTTACGTACTTATACATATATAATCAAACATCAAAACAGGTTCTACTTTTACTAATGGTGTACTAATATTTGAAACATGCCCCTGCACTTAGAATGCTTGGTTCAATGATATAACTTTAAATAATTAAGGACGATCATGTAATTTCGACTGGAACGTATTCGATCAATGAATTGATAAGATGAAACATTAAAACGTCTATATCGTAAAGCTGGTGCTTTGAAAAAGTAAAAGGATTTTGTTCAGAATCAGCAGTCTTTACTTCAGACATCGTGAATAGACATGACATCAATGTGAAAAAATAGATATGACGTCAATGTGTAGATAATGAATGGACATGACGCAAATGAGTAGATAACTAATAGACAACGACGCCAGTGTGTAGATAATGAATAGACAATGACAACAGTGATAAGACAATGAATAGACACGATGTCAATGAGTAGATGATAATGAATGGACAATGACGCCAATGAGTAAACAATTCATAGACAATTACACCAATGTGTACATAATGGACAGAATGGTGTCAGTGAGTAGATAATAAATAATCAATCACGCCGATATGCAGAAAATGAATAGACACGACGCCAATGTGTATATATTGAAAAGACAATGACACCAGTAAATAGATAATGAATAGACATGACGTCAAATTGTAGAAAATGAATAGACAACTGACAATGACACCTGTGAATAGATATTGAATAGGCGTGATGCCAATGTGTAGATAATGAATAGACATGACACCAATGAGTAGCTAATGAATAAACAATGACACCAGTGAATAGATAGTGAATAGACATTACACCAGTGAGTAGATATTGAATAAACATGACACAAATTAGTAGATTATGAATAGATACGACACCAATGAGTAGATAATGAATTAACAATGACACCAGTTAATATATATTAAATAGGCTTGGTGCCAATGTGTAGATAATTAATAGACATGACACCAATGAGTAGATAATGAGTTAGTAGACAAATACGCTTTTTCTTCTTATTCTGAAGAGTTTTGCAATTATACGAGGAAAATGCTACCGAGGAAGACGTGTGTCCATGGAAACGTTATGGCACCGACCCAGAGGGTTAATGGATTCACAAAAGAAAGTAGTATGTTGACCCCACCAGACCCATTACAATATTTCCGTCGTCCATATAATAGGAAAAGTAATTGCAAATTACGGTTCGTATAGATATCATTCTTCATAATGGAACAGAATGACGTCTAAACCCGTAGTTGAGCCAATGGCAAATGGGTTCTCTGGGTTATAATTTCGTACACTGGGTCGACACTATTTGCGTAAGGCATGCATTAATGGGAAATGATATCAATTGTTGCATTTCTTGATATATGTATCCAGTTGTTGTATTCCATGATTATGGTACTCTCTATAATACAGTAAATCCCCTCTAAACCGGATTGTTACCACAGAATAAGTTTTTAAGCAGGTGACTGCTTAACGCAGGGCGAAAGTCCTTTGCGAGCTTTCCGTGTGACTGTCAATCTGTATTGGACGTCCATCTGTTTTAACCCTTTACCTGATAGAAGCGGCTTTTAGCGTGTTTGATTTATTCCTCCGCTGAAGAAAATAGTTCAAATTCATACAGTCATGAACATATTGCATAATAAATATTTTCTATATCCTAGTAGGCGCATTCTTAAGGCGCATTCTGCTTTACTTTCAACCTGCTTTAAGTGGTCATATGTCTTCAAAACTAGAAACAGGCTATTGGGTAAAGGGTTAAAGCCTGGCATTGATACTAATTTAAATGTCAGGTTTAGAGGGGATCTACTGTACATAATTACTGAACTTGCAGCTCTCTGTGATAAATATTTAGTTTGATAATGTAATTTATTTGCAATTATTAATATTATTATCATTATACTTATTCTTGTTTTTATAAGACCTGTCACTATATCATTACTGAAGCTGTGTATGGTATGTTTATCAACCGTTTATTCCATGAATATGCATGTAAGAAATAATGCCACCATGAATTAATTAGATTAATTGTTATAATAGCACGTGGGTACTGAAAATTTGTTTGGTCATGGCAGAAAATGTAGAATTATATCTATATTATACCATAAGCAAACAGAGCAGACCTTGATCAGACGAGTCATACAAGATCCATCTGATATGGGTCTACTATGTTTGCAAAGGTGTAGAAATGCGTTTTATAGAGTAAAGAGTTATAAGATGGCTAACATAATACTATAGTACCTCGCTAATCCGAACTGGCTTAAGTAAAGACGAATTTACAAATATTCAGGCAGTTGGCCGCTTAATGCAATGTGAAAGTCACGCAGAAAGATCCCAAAGGAGCTTTCTGCAAGACTTTCACTCTGTATCAAGTTGCTACCTGTCTTAAACATTACTACTGACATTTTGAGTGTTGGAATTAGTGACCTCTTTCGGTATATTATTTTAATTCACATAGGGCCAGCCTATACTTTAACCCGACGATACTACCTTTCAATACTTCATGAGTGTGAAGTTTGAAAAAACTGAAACATACAGACAAACAAAAAGTCTTTAACATATAAGGAAATATAGCAAACCAAGATCAGACAGCTTCTAAAAGAACTGTCTGACTTTGGATTTCCCTGTTTGAAGATATATACGTTGAAATTTAGTGCTAATAAATGTTCCAGGTTGGAGGTCTTAACGGCTAAACTTGTCGTTAATCTGAATTTACTACCGTCATTACTATTTATTTTAACTTCGTTAAAGCTATAGCATACGATGATCTTATCATCCAGTTGCGACCGTCATGATACTTTCTGTCATACGATATTTCTTAAAACGTGTGCCATGTTGTTTACGTGCGACTCACATCTCATACAACCGATACATGAGCCAAATGGGAAGTGTTTCAACGAACAATATTTACACCCTTACTATATAGGCTAATACTGCTGAACTTGTATGTGAGCTGAAAGGGTGGGGTGTGGGTAGGCATGATATCTTCATATAGCTCACGACGACGACAATTGCTAGTATTTGTGATGATTAAAAATTAAAATTAGAGTATTTAACAGAATGTTCTGTCATAGTTGTGACAGAAATGATCGATCGGCCCCATAAAAGTAGCCGTCAAATTTCGAACAAAGCAATGATAATCTTTGTATATTTAGTCCATTTAGTACCAATGTCCCTTAAAAGGGCATAGTCAAAAAGTGTGGACCCATATCAGAGGAGTCCTGTAGGAGCCCTCTGATCAGGGTCTGCACTGTTTACTGAACCTATCAATGTTGATGGCTAATGCCAGCAAATACAGTATAACCTCTCTTAACCGGAATTCTAGTAGATAATAATTTAGATACTTTTAGGCAGGTGGCTGCTTAATGCAGGGTGAAAGTCTGCATGACTTTCACCCTGCATTAAGCTGCCACCTGTCTCCAAGACCGATATTCATACTAAATTTAACTGCCGGTTAAGAGAGGTTTTACTGTAGTTTGTTTTGTTGTGTCCCGTCAACATGAACAATGGGTTGGTTCCAAAATATGATCTGGACGGGTTTTACTTAGACAATATGGGAATAAACGGGATAATAGGATAGTCAGTCGTAACTGGGACAGAAAGGAGTGTATGACATCATAAATGACATAGACTGGGAGCAGCCATCAAACTTCGAACAAATGTCTGATAATATTTGTATACCTTAAGATAAACTATGAATGAGGTCCGCAATACTGAAACCAACACTTAATGATTGCTGCAAATATTGTGTAGACCAATATCAACCACCTCTGCGTCATTCATGATCAAGACTATTGCGAGGGAGTGTTCCGCTTAGCGGTGTTATTGTGCTTTGTTGTTTTAAAACCATCAAAGTCTGTGATTATAAAACTGGTGCAGATTTACTGATCAAAACTGATTTTCACAGTTATAGAAGTGGTGAAGCTTCTCTGATCACAAAATTGATTTTCACATTGGTACTCGTACATGTAATTCATAATAGAACAGAACAGAAAATACTTTTATTCAAGGACTTGAACAATCACAATACAATTCACAAACATGCGAGTAGCAATTGTAATAATATATAAATAAGAAGTAAAAAGAGCGAGATATAGATGGCGGAAGTAGCCTATCAAAGAAAATAGTATATGAGGGATACAAAAATAATCATGATATCGGTCGTCTGCTAATCAGCTTCTATAATCATACTCTAGACGGTGTTTTCTCTTTTCAAATGCCTTTGAGCAGTATATGGCAAGTTTGTTTGGCGTATTCACATTCGTGCAGTTCGACATATTTATGAGTTTGTACATATTTGGTCTACGGAAATAATAATTCTTTATATATATTTCTCTTAATTCAACAAAGGACGGACACACTAAAATAAAATTGAATTCATCTTCTGTATCGTTTAGGTTACAACGTACACATTTCCTAAGAATTGGTTCAATTCTTTCCTGTCTTCCAGTTCCAATGCTTAAAGTATGTGACTTACTAGCGTGTTTCTGAATTTGACATTATACATTTCAGTCAAGTAATCGAAATTTCAAAGTTAAGTTTTAACTCTATGTACAGATAAAATGGACTACTCGAATTCATCTCTATGTTCTACTGACTTATGTACATATCTAAAAGGCGTCTTCGAAGTACTGAGGTAAATACTTTTATATCATTTGACGCAGGGTATAAACAAACTTCGCTAAGACCTCAATTCTGTTAAAGAATGCGCACGTTAATGATAGTATCTCTCATTTTGGTTATTACCGTTGTAAGTATGCAATTACCCGATTTTGACCCATAGAATTTCAAAAAAATATTTGGATCCTAGTTCTCCATATAAAGTTGTGCTATCAGTTGATTGTTTAACATTTAGCATTGCTTTTAAAAACGTTCTATGTACTCTTTCAATGCAGCTATTCTGGGCGAAACCCCATACTTCACTTGCGTAACTCAAGATAAATGAAACGAATGAATCGAAAAGACTAAACATGATTATAACTGGTACTTCCTTATTTTTCGTCATTGAAAAAAAGTGCGCTTAATGTTTTTAGTGCCTTATTTCACAGAGTCTGAGTAACCTTAAAGAAAGGTCCGCCACTTGTAAATACTAATCCGAGGTAGTTAAAGCTGTTAACAATTTCAATGTCTTCACCACTATAAGTGAAAGATTACCCTGATCTTAATTTACCCCAGTTTCTAAAGACAATAATTTTGGTTTTTGCAATGTTTACAGATAATTTCCATTTTGAGCAATAATTTTCGAAATCGCCTAGCAATGATTGTAAACTTTCTACAGTTACTGACATAAGGACTGAGTCGTTTGCAAAGAACATTAAGTATATATTTAATTGATCTATAGTCAACCCGGGGCTTTTCAATATCATTTATAAAAGAGAGAATAATATCGGTGAACTGATCTCACCTTGTAATAGTCCAATATTACAGTTGAAAAAGTCGGACACATTTTCCATGTGTTTGACACAGAGCTTAATGTTGTCATACATTGACCGAAAGAGTCGAAATCTTTTGCCATTCAGGTTGGTTCGTAGGACTTTAACCCAAAGACCATTTCTATAGATTGTATCAAAACATGTTTTGAAGTCCACAAAACAACAATACAATCTTTTATTGACGCTCAACTGTTGCTGATTAAAACTTTGTGGTAAGAAAATAGCACCAACAGTGCTAAAATCAGATTTAAATCAAAATTGTGCGTCTGTTATGATATCGTTTTTTGCTGACTATTCTTTCAAACGTTCATTCACAACTGTCATAAATAATTTTGCAAAGCAGCTGGTAAGAGTAATCCCCCACTGTAATTGTCGGGGTCAGAATTATCTCCCTTTTTATAGATAGGTATAATAAGGCCATTTGACCAGGACTTTGGGAAAGATTGATTTTCTAAAATATAGTTAAATGTTATCTCTTACGATTTTTCTAAAATATATATAACCTGGATAAAGTATTTGTACAATATATTGTCTAGCGAACAGGCCTTGTTAGTTCTGTACACGCTTTTCATATTTCTGCAGTTGTAATTCGAGAATCAAGTTCTTGGTAATATCGGTCCGTGTCGGCCATAGAATCAAACGTATTTAAAACAAATACACACTCTTCATCTTCATCAAAGGATAAATCAGATGTTAATTTATTAAAGTGTTCAAAAAATGGTTTGCTATCAATATCATATTACGTGCAAAAGTCTTATTATATTTTCTTTTTGCAATTCTGCAGTAACAATTTATAATCTGTTTTCTTTTGCAGGAATGTCGTTCTATTTTCGTTACTTTTATTAAGATTATATTGCTGCAATGTCTCTTCATATAGTTGTTTTTTTTAACGTACACTCCCTGTTAAACCACTTTTGACTTTCATTCTCAGAAAACCGTGTTCCGTCTGATGTTTTAACTGTCTTTTTAAAATATTTGTTTTACATCGGGTGTTTGAATAATTTGTAAATGTGGATATTACTTCGTCTACATCACAGTTGTTTGCTATTTCGTCATTTAACACAGAGCACAAGCTTTCTATGTCATGATCAGCGTAATATAAAAAGTCATTTTTGAGATCATTATTCCACCTTAGGAGTTGGTTTACCTCACACTTAGAATTGAGGTGAAGTAACATTTTGGTAAGGAAAATCCGTCCAGATCTTACTTTGCGCCCCATCCATTTGTCATGTTGAGAGAGAACAGCAAACAAATGATGTGCTGGAATAAGCTATTGGCATTGATGAGTACAGCAAACAGTGCAGAACCTGGTCGGAGGAATCCTTTAGGAGCCCTCTGATCTTGGTATATACTGTTTGCCTATGTCCTTTTTAAAGGACACTGAACACTGGTGGGTTAAGTTGATCTACACTTCCGGAAAATAAAGAGGTGTGCATGTCGGTCAAAAATATAATATACACACACGACTGAACCAATAAATGTTACATTGAGGAAAGTGTTAGGTAATTTAAAAAGTTTATTGTTCATATATATTAGACCATCTTTAACCCTTTACTCTATGAATATTAATGTAAGACATAATGTAGGATCTGGGTCTACTGTATTTATATATCTATATAGAGTAAATGCTTAAAGTGGCTGCATAATGTTCATCCAGTTTAACCAAAGTTTTCTGCATAACGTTCGTCCTGCGTTAATCTACCACCTCTTTATTCATTCTTGGGCGTTTTCTCAGTCGTTGTAGAGAGTTTGTACTGTATCTCAGAAAGTGGAGTACAGTAAAACTGGATTATTTGAAAACTCAAGTACGTATAATTATTGATCTTTATGACAGGTGACAGTTTAATACAGGGTGAAAGTCATGTAGAAAGGATTATTATATCCTGCATTAAACAACCACCTGCTGAAACAGTTCTCAATTCTTCATTACTAAACTTTCGAACTATCGAGTGTTACTGTATGTGCATATAGTTTAATTTAGTTTATACGCTTTTCAGTCAGTCTATTCTAATACCTTTGGAACCATGCTGTACTGATTGCAAAAGTGATAGGAGTCACCTAACATGTATCTTGTTTAACTGGAACATAGGTGAACAGTGCAGATCCAGATCAAAGGGAACTCCTGAAGGATCAGGTTCTGCACTGCTTCATAAAGTATTCCCCAAATGTAGAAATATTCTTGTATAAGCACCCCTCGGTGCAAATATATTCATTTGGGCGCGTTTATTAACCCTTACAATGCGGGAAACGAGTCATTAATGTCCTTTGCAAACAGTGTAGACCCAAATGGAGACAATTACCGCTGATATGTATTGAGACAATTACCGCTGATATGTATGGAGACAATTACCGCTGATATGTATTGAGACAATTACCGCTGATATGTATGGAGACAATTACCGCTGATATGTATGGAGACAATTACCACTGATTTGTATGGAGACAATTGCCACTGATATGTATGGAGACAATTACCGCTGATATGTATGGAGACAATTACCGCTGATATGTGTGGAGACAATTACCACTGATGTGTATGGAGACAATTACCACTGATGTGTATGGAGACAATTACCACTGATATGTATGGAGACAATTACCGCTGATATGTGTGGAGACAATTACCACTGATGTGTATGGAGACAATTACCACTGATGTGTATGGAGACAATTACAACTGATATGTATGGAGACAATTACCGCTGATATGTATGGAGACAATTACCGCTGATGTGTATGGAGACAATTACCGCTGATATGTGTGGAGACAATTACCACTGATGTGTATGGAGACAATTACCACTGATGTGTATGGAGACAATTACCACTGATGTGTATGGAGACAATTACCACTGATATGTATGGAGACAATTACCGCTGATATGTATGGAGACAATTACCGCTGATATGTGTGGAGACAATTACCGCTGATATGTGTGGAGACAATTACCACTGATGTGTATGGAGACAATTACCACTGATATGTATGGAGACAATTACCACTGATGTGTATGGAGACAATTACCGCTGATATGTATGGAGACAATTACCGCTGATATGTATGGAGACAATTACCGCTGATATGTGTGGAGACAATTACCACTGATGTGTATGGAGACAATTACCACTGATATGTATGGAGACAATTGCCGCTGATATGTGTGGAGACAATTACCACTGATGTGTATGGAGACAATTACCACTGATATGTATGGAGACAATTACCACTGATGTGTATGGAGACAATTACCTCTGATATGTATGGAGACAATTACCGCTGATATGTATGGAGACAATTACCGCTGATATGTATGGAGACAATTACCGCTGATATGTGTGGAGACAATTACCACTGATGTGTATGGAGACAATTACCACTGATGTGTATGGAGACAATTACCACTGATATGTATGGAGACAATTACCGCTGATATGTATGGAGACAATTACCACTGATGTGTATGGAGACAATTACCACTGATATGTATGGAGACAATTACCGCTGATATGTATGGAGACAATTACCGCTGATATGTATGGAGACAATTACCACTGATGTGTATGGAGACAATTACCACTGATATGTATGGAGACAATTACCGCTGATATGTATGGAGACAATTACCGCTGATATGTATGGAGACAATTACCACTGATGTGTATGGAGACAATTACCACTGATATGTATGGAGACAATTACCGCTGATATGTATGGAGACAATTACCGCTGATATGTGTGGAGACAATTACCACTGATGTGTATGGAGACAATTACCACTGATATGTATGGAGACAATTACCGCTGATATGTATGGAGACAATTACCGCTGATATGTATGGAGACAATTACCACTGATGTGTATGGAGACAATTATCGCTGATATGTATGGAGACAATTATCGCTGATATGTGTGGAGACAATTACCACTGATGTGTATGGAGACAATTATCGCTGATATGTATGGAGACAATTATCGCTGATATGTATGGAGACAATTACCGCTGATATGTATGGAGACAATTACCACTGATGTGTATGGAGACAATTATCGCTGATATGTATGGAGACAATTATCGCTGATATGTATGGAGACAATTATCGCTTATATGTATGGAGACAATTATCGCTGATATGTATGGAGACAATTACCACTGATATATATGGAGACAATTACCACTGATATGTATGGAGACAATTATCGCTGATATGTATGGAGACAATTATCGCTGATATGTATGGAGACAATTATCGCTGATATGTATGGAGACAATTACCGCTGATATGTGTGGAGACAATTACCACTGATGTGTATGGAGACAATTACCACTGATGTGTATGGAGACAATTACCACTGATATGTATGGAGACAATTACCGCTGATATGTATGGAGACAATTACCACTGATGTGTATGGAGACAATTACCACTGATATGTATGGAGACAATTACCGCTGATATGTATGGAGACAATTACCGCTGATATGTATGGAGACAATTACCACTGATGTGTATGGAGACAATTACCACTGATATGTATGGAGACAATTACCGCTGATATGTATGGAGACAATTACCGCTGATATGTATGGAGACAATTACCACTGATGTGTTTGGAGACAATTACCACTGATATGTATGGAGACAATTACCGCTTATATGTATGGAGACAATTACCGCTGATATGTGTGGAGACAATTACCACTGATGTGTATGGAGACAATTACCACTGATATGTATGGAGACAATTACCGCTGATATGTATGGAGACAATTACCGCTGATATGTATGGAGACAATTACCACTGATGTGTATGGAGACAATTATCGCTGATATGTATGGAGACAATTATCGCTGATATGTGTGGAGACAATTACCACTGATGTGTATGGAGACAATTATCGCTGATATGTATGGAGACAATTATCGCTGATATGTATGGAGACAATTACCGCTGATATGTATGGAGACAATTACCACTGATGTGTATGGAGACAATTATCGCTGATATGTATGGAGACAATTATCGCTGATATGTATGGAGACAATTATCGCTTATATGTATGGAGACAATTATCGCTGATATGTATGGAGACAATTACCACTGATATATATGGAGACAATTACCACTGATATGTATGGAGACAATTATCGCTGATATGTATGGAGACAATTATCGCTGATATGTATGGAGACAATTATCGCTGATATGTATGGAGACAATTATCGCTGATATGTATGGAGACAATTATCGCTGATATGTATGGAGACAATTATCGCTGATATGTATGGAGACAATTACCACTGATGTGTATGGAGACAATTATCGCTGATATGTATGGAGACAATTATCGCTGATATGTATGGAGACAATTATCGCTGATATGTATGGAGACAATTACCACTGATATGTATGGAGACAATTACCGCTGATATGTATGGAGACAATTACCGCTGATATGTATGGAGACAATTACCACTGATGTGTATGGAGACAATTACCACTGATATGTATGGAGACAATTACCGCTGATATGTATGGAGACAATTATCGCTGATATGTATGGAGACAATTATCGCTGATATGTATGGAGACAATTACCGCTGATATGTGTGGAGACAATTACCACTGATGTGTATGGAGACAATTACCACTGATGTGTATGGAGACAATTACCACTGATATGTATGGAGACAATTACCGCTGATATGTATGGAGACAATTACCACTGATGTGTATGGAGACAATTACCACTGATATGTATGGAGACAATTACCGCTGATATGTATGGAGACAATTACCGCTGATATGTATGGAGACAATTACCACTGATGTGTATGGAGACAATTACCACTGATATGTATGGAGACAATTACCGCTGATATGTATGGAGACAATTACCGCTGATATGTATGGAGACAATTACCACTGATGTGTATGGAGACAATTACCACTGATATGTATGGAGACAATTACCGCTGATATGTATGGAGACAATTACCGCTGATATGTGTGGAGACAATTACCACTGATGTGTATGGAGACAATTACCACTGATATGTATGGAGACAATTACCGCTGATATGTATGGAGACAATTACCGCTGATATGTATGGAGACAATTACCACTGATGTGTATGGAGACAATTATCGCTGATATGTATGGAGACAATTATCGCTGATATGTGTGGAGACAATTACCACTGATGTGTATGGAGACAATTATCGCTGATATGTATGGAGACAATTATCGCTGATATGTATGGAGACAATTACCGCTGATATGTATGGAGACAATTACCACTGATGTGTATGGAGACAATTATCGCTGATATGTATGGAGACAATTATCGCTGATATGTATGGAGACAATTATCGCTTATATGTATGGAGACAATTATCGCTGATATGTATGGAGACAATTACCACTGATATATATGGAGACAATTACCACTGATATGTATGGAGACAATTATCGCTGATATGTATGGAGACAATTATCGCTGATATGTATGGAGACAATTATCGCTGATATGTATGGAGACAATTATCGCTGATATGTATGGAGACAATTATCGCTGATATGTATGGAGACAATTATCGCTGATATGTATGGAGACAATTACCACTGATGTGTATGGAGACAATTATCGCTGATATGTATGGAGACAATTATCGCTGATATGTATGGAGACAATTATCGCTGATATGTATGGAGACAATTACCACTGATATGTATGGAGACAATTATCGCTGATATGTATGGAGACAATTATCGCTGATATGTATGGAGACAATTATCGCTGATATGTATGGAGACAATTACCACTGATGTGTATGGAGACAATTATCGCTGATGTGTATGGAGACAATTATCGCTGATATGTATGGAGACAATTACCGCTGATGTGTACGGAAACCATTACCGTTGATATGTGTGGAGACAATTACCACTGATATGTATGGAGACAATTATCGCTGATATGTATGGAGACAATTATCGCTGATATGTATGGAGACAATTATCGCTGATATGTATGGAGACAATTATCGCTGATATGTATGGAGACAATTATCGCTGATATGTATGGAGACAATTACCACTGATATGTATGGAGACAATTACCACTGATATGTATGGAGACAATTATCGCTGATATGTATGGAGACAATTATCGCTGATATGTATGGAGACAATTATCGCTGATATGTATGGAGACAATTATCGCTGATATGTATGGAGACAATTATCGCTGATATGTATGGAGACAATTATCGCTGATATGTATGGAGACAATTACCACTGATGTGTATGGAGACAATTATCGCTGATATGTATGGAGACAATTATCGCTGATATGTATGGAGACAATTATCGCTGATATGTATGGAGACAATTACCACTGATATGTATGGAGACAATTATCGCTGATATGTATGGAGACAATTATCGCTGATATGTATGGAGACAATTATCGCTGATATGTATGGAGACAATTACCACTGATATGTATGGAGACAATTATCGCTGATATGTATGGAGACAATTACCACTGATATGTATGGAGACAATTATCGCTGATATGTATGGAGACAATTATCGCTGATATGTATGGAGACAATTACCGCTGATGTGTACGGAAACCATTACCGTTGATATGTTTTAACACTTACTCCCTGCAAAACAAATCGTGTCAAAGATTGATATCGTGCAGTGTTGATTACTTCCGGTTCGATAGTTTTAAGAAATTATTGACCGAGTGTCAAACAGCTTGGATCCTGATGAGACGCCGAGTTACTCGGCGTCTCATCTGGATTCAAGCTGTTTGCAAATGCGAGTCGCGAATATCGGGATAAGGATTAATATGTTTCAGTTTGCCGACGTGCCTTCTGTCACATATGCTATATTAGTCGGTGACTTGATATCGTAATGGCATAACTGCCTATTGTTTGCATTGAAACAAAACTAATAATTCTCTGTTTGCAGTACCAGCTTTCTAACTGAATAAACGTTGTTCTATTTTTGTTTCATTTGACATATTACAGTCTGTAAAAAATTAAATTTTGTAGATAAAACAGCTATAGATAAAGGTGTATAAGCAGATACTAAAATCATCATTTCTCCACCAAACCCTTTGTTGTGACCTAAGAGCTATAGATAAAGGTGCGTATTTAAATACTAAAACTGACATTTCTCCACCAAGACTTGTGTTGTGGCCACTCCTTAGAATCGTCTTGAAGAGGGTCACAGCATAGGGTTTGGTGGAGAAAAAAGGAGCTATTATTGAAAATGTTTTTATTTACGCATCTTATCTGTGCGAGTGTATAAGCCATTTGTAGGGGCCATGTATACATAACAGCGACACATGCGTGACAAACTGGGCACATACGTAATGGGAAAAGGTATATTATTATGTAACAAAGTGGGAACATGCGTAGCGGGAAAAGGTACATATGAGTCACGAATTTAGTAAGAATGTTTTATTGCCATGTGTTTGTTACCTTCCTCCCGAGAATTCATCAAGAATGTTTGATGTAAACAGTTTTTATGATTCTTTACTTGCTTTAATATATCAATTCAAACATATTGGTAGATTTTACATATGCGGCGATTTTAACAGCCGATGCGGTGATAATGATGATTTTATTCGAGGTGTTGATGATATTTTTGAACGGGAGGTAATTGACTATGGTTTTAATAGATACGGAGATATATTACTGGATTTTCTGATAAATGCAAACCTGTGTATGTTGAATGGCAGAAACTGTAAAAAGAATGATTTTACATCAGTTTCTACAAAGGGTGTCTCAGTAGTTGACTACTGTTTTGTAGGTCATGATGTAATGTCTTCGTTTACTAACTTTGAAGTTATACGTGTCACTGACCTAATCAGTAAAGCTGGTATTGCAACATCAGTAACAGGTAGTGCACTACCAGACCATTCTTTGTTACTTTGGAATATAATTTTTGATCGTGATGTTTGTACTACAGCGAATAACACACAGAGCGGCAGTTTTACCAAGTTTGATATAACAAATGTTCCGAATGATTTTGTGCTAGATAATGAAACTCTTGTTTCTGTCAATATTACTATTTCGAAATTAGGATTTGGTCTTCGTACCCAGGCTGATATAGATGACGTCTATGATGACTGGTGTAATATTGTATGTGAAAATATGAAAAGTAGATTGCCTAGAAAAGAAATTTACTTTGGAAATTGTAATAAGAAACGGCGGCCGGGTAAGCAATGGTGGTCAGACAATTTGACTTTGGTATGGAATTATATGTGCAAAGCTGGGAAAGAATGGCTTTCCTGTAAGAGTATAAGTGAAAGAAAGGTTTTAAAAATGCATTATGTCAGTAAAAGGAAAACCTTTGACCGGGAAGTACAGAGAGCTAAGCGTTTTCATTGGTATTACATGCGAAAACAGATAGTGGAGGAGTTGGACATTGATACTACGAAATTTTGGAGATCAATCGGTAAGATAGGCGTAAATTGTTCCAAAAGTAATAATATTCCTATGGAAGTATCTATGCCCGGTGGTTCTTTTTCTCGTGATTTTGACACTGTTTTGACAAGATGGAAAACGGATTTTAGCTCTCTATTTCGAGTGTCAAAATCTGATACTGTTGTAAATTTAGATAATGCCGGTACTGATAATATAGATGCCTTTTTTAATGATCATATATCTGTTATTGAAGTACGTAAAGCATTATATAATGTAAACAAGGGAAAAGCATGTGGTATAGACAATATTCCTGTTGAGGTTTTAAATAATGACTCGTCTACTTCTTTCCTACATGTATTATTCAATATTTGTTTTGATAGAGGGATTGTTCCGTCACTTTGGAGCAAATGCATTATTAATCCTATCCCTAAGTCGTCTATTCTGGATAAAAGGGATCCATTATCTTATAGAGGTATATCATTGGCATCGTCCATGTATAAGTTGTATTGTCATGTTTTAAATAGTAGGCTTACTGTGTGGGCAGAAGACAGTGATAAAGTTGCAGATGAGCAAAATGGCTTTCGTAAGGCAAGAAGTACAATGGACCATGTTATATCTTTGACTAACTTAATTGATACTAGGAAGAAGCTCCGAAAGTCTACATACTGTGCTTTTATAGATTTTAAGAAGGCGTATGACGCAATTAATAGAGATATCTTATGGAAAAGATTATCAGATATGGGTATTGGAGGTAAAATGTATCATGCTATTAAGTCTTTGTATACTTCTGTTATTTCTTGTGTCCGAGTAAACTCGTTCACAACTGATTGGTTTGATGTTAAATGTGGACTACGGCAGGGTTGTATTCTATCACCTTTACTCTTCAACCTATTCATTAATGATTTGACTACGTATCTGCAGTCATTAGATATTGGTATAATGATGGATGAAGAGAAAATATGTATAATGTTATATGCAGATGATATAGTATTGCTATCTGAGACCGATGAAGATCTCCAGACATTACTTACAGCGCTACACAATTGGTGTGATCGGAATGATATGACTGTGAATACTTCGAAAAGTAACATTGTACATTTTAGACCTAATTCCATTTGTAGAACCGTGTTTGACTTTAATTGTGGTGGTGACCAACTGAATATTGTTGATAGATATATATACTTGGGTGTAGTTTTACATGAACATCTAGATTTAAGTATCACTGCTAGAGCAGTTGCGCAGAGCGCTAGTCGAGCATTAGGACTTCTTATTGCCAAATGTAAATCTGTTGGTGGACTACCGTATGCTGTTTTTACAAAGTTGTATGATTCAATTGTTTGGCCGGTTGTCAGTTACAGTGCTCCATTATGGGGGTACAAGTCGTACTCTTATATAGAAGCAGTTCAAAATAGGGCACAACGTTTTTTCTTAGGGGTGGGCAAGTACGCACCTAATAATGGGGTCTCGGGAGATATGGGATGGAAACCACCGGTAGTCCGCCAATGGAAATGTGTAATTATGTTTTGGTCGAAACTTAGTTGTATGGAAGTGTCAAGGGTTAACAAGCGTGCTGCACTATGGTCGTTCAGAAAAGCCAGTAAATCATGTAGAAATTGGATGTATAATGTTAAGAATTTTCTGAATGTGAATGATTTTAACATGTATAGTTCTCTTGAAATCCCTATATCTCGCTCATTTGCCTATGCTGTTGAACGGAACGTCTTTGGTAAATTTAAAAGCAGTTGGCATACACTAGTAAACAATACTGTTGGTCCTTCAGGTAATGGGCGTAATAAACTTAGATCTTATAAGATGTTTAAGCAGGTATACGAACCTGAGCAGTACTGTAAATTGATACTTCCGGTTAAGCATCGTTCTGCATTTAGTAAATTTAGATTGGGTGTTGCACCCATTCGTATTGGAACCGGGCGATATGAAGGGCTAAGGGAAGAGCAAAGACTATGTTCAGTCTGTGATAATAATTGTATTGAAAATGAACAACATGTTATTCTGCACTGCCCTTTGTATGGTGAATTTAGGGCGAAACTATTTGATAAAGCCTATGATGTTGAACCTAATTTTGTTAACTTGTCAGACTGTGAGAAGTTAAGGTTCCTCTTTTCCAATGAAGGTGTGATAAGATTATGTGCCAAAACCTGCTGTGGTATACTAAATAGACGGGAATTTGTTCTCTCCAGATGAGACTATATATGATAGTCTTTTTATTGTATATAATATATTGAATTGTTTCTTAAAGAATGATACATAATTTTTAATCCATGATGTACATACTGTCCAATCAATCAGTGTTTCTCGAATCTGATTCGAGAAATTTACCAATTGTTTGGGCATGTCTGGAACATAACATGCAAATCCAGCTAATCAGTTCATTCAAAATCTGATTTTGGGTGATAATCGATTTTTTAAAACCATTTTTCGAACCGGTTTTATTGGCGTCTTTTTGTCTGTCAGTTCTTAATGACTATTTTAAAGCAGTTTTTAACAAACAATCGATGTGATATATTCTCAGAACGATTGGATTGTAGGATTAACTGGTTCTGCATGCTCTTTAAATGTTGCACATGTAACGTAAATTGTACAGTGTTGTGGTGATAACAGTCTCTTATAATTCTTTAAAGAATGGCATGATTTACATATTGTGATATGATATGTGATATAATGTATATATGTATATGAGATGTAATCATGATGAGACTCAAATAAAGATTAAATCATTATGTAAAAAAAACGGTGCACATACGTAACGAGAAAAGGTACATATGTAACAACTGACACATACGTAACGGTAGAGTCACTTAAGTAACAAGCTGGGCACATACGTAAAGGAAAAAAGTTCATATGTAACAAAACGGGCACACACGTAACGGAAAGGGCACACATGTAACAAACTGGGCGCATACGTAATGGATGAAGCACTTAAGTAACACACTGGGCACACTGGTGGCGGAAGAGGCACATATTTAATAAACTGGGCACATACGTAACGGAAGAGGTACACATATAACAAACTGGGCACATACGTAACGGAAAAGACACGCGTTTAACAAACTGGGCACACACCGAAGAGACACATGAGTAAAACAAATCCGAAAGTTCGAACACTAAATAATTATCATTATCGGTCTTTAAGACAAGTTGCCACTTAATGCAAGGTGAAAGTCACGCGGAAAGTTCCTCAACATGAGCTTTCTGAATGACTTTCACCCTGCGTTAAGCAGCAACCTGCCTAAAAGCCAATCAATTCGTCCTTAATAAAAGTTCGATGTATCGAGTTTTACTGTATGCAACTCTTTGAAGAAGGTCTTCTGGGCTTTGGGTGCAATGGTGATATTACCAATCATTTTAGGTACATATTATCTAATAAGTAAACAGAGTAGAACCTGGTCAGACTGCTCCTTAACCCCCCCCCCCCACACACACACACACACACACACACACACACACACACCCATTGAACGATAAACGACTGTACCTGCAGACTGCTTGTTTATTTCTAGTCAATGACTGGGGTCATAATCCCTTGTTAACCAATGTTTCAGAGCTCTCAATAGTTGATGTTGGGATCCCATGCAACATACGTTCCGGTCGTCGTTTGTTAGAAATTTCGAAATATCTGTCGTATGAAGTTAGTCTTAGTTGCTGCACACCAGAATGTGCGATAAGTTCGGTTATCAAAGTAGTAGTAATAGTCGTTAGTACGACGGACCACATAAATAAACAGTCCATGGTAGGCATGATTAACAAAGTCTTCTTGAATCCAACTTTCAACTCTATAATGCTCCACAAGTGCTATGAATTCCCTATGCAAGTAGTTTTCAAACATTAAATTTACAAAACATCATATCAATTAACTGGATTCAAATGCACATAAAAGCATCCAAAATAGACATAAATTCAATTTTAAAGGAACCCATTGCAATGTTATGAGAGTTTTAATGACGTAGATGGATATCACTTTGTTTTGCTATAAAATGTGCCGAGTGGCATGTACAGTACAACCTATCTCAACCCTTAGTACGAGAATCATCTATGGCCTGCATGAACATTATCAGACGGATGACCTCAAGCCTATCTCAAACCAATAGTACGAGAATCAACTATTGACTGGATGAACATTATCAGACAGATGACCTCATTCTCTTTTTTTAAATCAAATTGCGTAATGCGTGTTTGGATCCAGACTGTTTTTATGCTTGATTATGTTTCTTGTAGGAAAATAGAGAAACAAAACATTCAAAATGAAAATTTCAGCAGGCGAAAGAGTTAAATGAGAAGCCCAATACCAGGACCCAAAACTGTTTGTTGCCCCGATTATGTGTTCTGTAAGAAAAGGGGAGCAAATTAAACAATTAAACTTGCAACCGGCGGAAGCTTTTGCAAGACGACTGGACATCGAAATAGTTAGAACACGATTTGTGTATACAACAATACGAAGTCTGATTAACCCATTACCTCATAGGCTATTTTTAGATACAACATCTTTGAATAAATCTGCCGAAAAGGAGCATTAACTAGATAAATGGAACATATTAGAACTTTGTAGTTTGAAATCATTGTGATAAATAGAGCATTTGCTCCTATAGGAGCAAATGCTCTATTTATCACAATGGTTTCACTGTGTGATTTTACAGAGTCGTCAAAAGTCGTCAATATGAGGGAAAGGGTTAACAGTTACACGTCGTCTGATCTGAATCCATATGTTTTCTACAGGATTACCACGATCGCTGTGCTCGAGGTCAATGCGTTCATTTCCTATATACTCTACTGTTCAATACACTCAATCAATAGATAATTAACATCCGTACAAAGTCTGCACTTTAACTCTTTTGCTGTAACGTTTTGTCGTCTGCAACATTAACCGCCCACTTCAATTTTCTTTCTTTTTTCTTTTTCATTTTTACCTTTCTTTCTTAAAACAACATCAAAGTAACAACTTCGCCTGGATCAAACGTGTTTGCAAAGATGATCAGAGATTCGCCACCATCAGTGAAATAATCATGTATTTTTCATTGCAAAATGTGTCTGTCTGATGCAATCTTCCTTCCTTTTCTCTTCAAAATTGCAGTCAAAGTGTCCAACAATGTTTTATCTTCACGAACGACTGAGTTAGTCATCGTTTCATCTGGATTAGCCCTTTCCCCGTTCAATATTCATGAAAGAAATAATGACATCATGATTATTTATTAGCAGATGTTTTATGGTATACATACACAATATATTTTGGTATTGGTCAAAACTGTTGAGTCAGATCTATTATAATTTCAGAAGCAAACAAAGCAGACCCTGATCAGATTGCTCCTATAATAGCCCTTTCATCTGTATCTTCTCCGTTTACAAATGCCTGTAAAGGCGTTTATATGAATAAGGGTTAGGTAACCACAAATTCACCGTTAGTATGAAAGAGCTATAATAAGTTCATTCAATTTCTTCTCAAAACATAAACGGAGTGTGTCAAACAGTTTGGATCCTGATGAGACATCGAGGTAGTGACATATTCGCTCATTACAGGTAGTCCTGTGAGCCACTTTCCCGCGACTGTGACGCATAATCGTAAAATGAATATCACGATCAACAACCACATATTTCTTGGTCTCTAATGCAGATGCTGGTTTAATGCAGGACAAAGGTCATACTGTATGACGTTTGCCCTGCATAAAACAGCCACATGCTTATTAAGACAAGTATGTTTAATCAGTACCTGGTGGCGTAACCTTTAGCACTTTGTGAAAACCTTTGCAAATAGTTTGTATCCTGATTAGATGCAGAGAAATTCTGTGTATCATCAGGATCCAGGTTGTTTGTCACTCTGGCATTTGTTTGAAAAGAAATGGAAGAAAATGGTACTTTTAGAATTAAAGCAGACGACAATATTGGCAGCCGACAATTACTCAGAATACAGAAGGTTAACCCTTTCGCTGCCAATGCCGGATCTGTGATTACATATGCAAACTGTTTGGATCCAGATGAGACGCCGAGTAACTCTGCGTCTCATCAGGATCCAAACTGTTTGTTACTGTTACTATGTTTTTGAAACAAAAATGAAGAAAATCAAAATAATGAAAAATTGTAGCAACCGACAAAGTTAGCAGACGACAGAGTTTGGCAGCGAAAGGGTTAAGTCATGTTTTACTGTAGGTTGGTTTCTTTCTAGTTTTTGTTCTCGTACTGCACACTGCGGTCCTTTACAAGATGTACTCTATTTATCATCCATAAGTGTCAAATTACTGGAAATGTTGAAAATAAATCTTAACATTAATTGCCATTTTCCCTGGGTATGGATATTTCAAGTCATTGAAATGCGTAGGCATTAGCCTTTTGGCTGTTGAAGACGAAATCTGCCATAACCTTAACAAGCAGTTTAGAACCAGAAAGGACACCGAGTTACTCGGCGTCTCACCAAGACCTAAACTGGTTAGTACTGCGATTGTGTGTTTTAAAACACACAACAAATAACACTAAAACTTGAAACAGGCGACAATATATTACAGACCACTATTTGTGACAGGGTAAAAGTTAATGTAGAGAGACTGCATTGCAATGGTTTCTTGAGATTTGATTGAGAGAAATGAAGATCATGTTATTGAGAAATCATTAAGTCTCATTTTGCGTCTGAGTTCACTCCAAAGCAGCTGACTGGTCAGCTTTTGATTTGAGTTAAAATCTGATCAGTCAGATGCTTTACAATGATATCAGAGTAAAAAGTTGAGAACCGTTTAGACAGATGGCTGCTTAATGCAGGATTAAGGTCATACAGAAAGTTCCTAAACATTCACCCTGCGTTAAGCTGCCACTTAGCTTAAAGGCCAGTAATCATACTTCTTATAGGTTTCAAGTTATAAAGATTCAACGGTACCAGCTTCTGTTCTTCGTCAGCTTTTTATGGCACCTCGGTTTAGGATATACAAAGTGGCAAATCTGCATTATATACATGTATGTACATGGTGGCAAATATTGCACCGTTTAACTCTCTTGCTATCAAATACGGTTTGCAAATAATTGTGTCGGCAGCTGCAAGTGTCGTTTGTTGAAATTTCTCCGCTTTTCTTAAAAAGACACCACAGTAATAAACAGTTTGGATCTTATTACTCGGTGTATCTTCTGAATCCAAACTGTTTGCATATTTAATCACAGATTCGACATTGGCAGCGCAGGAGTTTATTTAATTAAATGCCTTCTCGATGGGGTTACTGACTTCCATGTGTTAATTGGATTCCAGATAACAAATTGTTGAAAATGTTTTAGGAGAGTTTTGTTATTTTTTGTTATTTTGTCCCCATGTAAAAATGGATTGTATGATTTAAAGATACATGTATATCTTTTTTACGTACTCTCCGACAATGTTCTCTTTTGGCGCCAAATAACTTTCGTCTGCAAACAATATCGTCTGCTGTAAGTTTCTGGTGTGTGTGTTGGTGGGGGGGGGGGGGCTTTTCTTCAATTTCTTCCCTGAAACTTAAGTGGTGTGTGAAACAATTTGACTCCTGATGCAAAGGACATCACACATTCGCCTATTGCAGCAAACCATATGAGTCAGTTTCAGGCGACTTTGCTATTAATTGCCCTTAAACTTGCTCTTTTTCTTTTAGTATAACTATTTCTGGTCTATGTTCTTGTCTATTGCATAAGCTTACTTAAACCAGGCGAGTATTGCCATTTGAATATTGAACAGAGTACAGTAATGTTCCGCTAATGCGACCACCTAAAAAGGGTAATATTCTGGGTGCCAGATGCAGGTGGTAGCTTAATGCAGGACAAAAGTAATGCAGAAAGTTCCTAGAGGAGCTTTCTGCATTACTTTTGTCCTGCATTAAGCAACCACCTGCTTATAAAGGCACCCATGTTTATTCATTAAGTGGTCGCATTAGCGGGGGTTTACTGTATATAAACTACGGTCGCCCAACTGAAACGCATTCAAGTTCAATAGACTCCATGGTGAGAATTGTCTGTTTGTTTACGACCCAAATCCGTTCTATTGATTTTATTAATGATACGGATCCTAGTACGGGGTAACATGTTATTTGTGTCTAAAAGTGTTCATGATTAAAAACAAGGGTCATTTCTCTGTTAGACGTTTGAGTACAGGAAATGGGTGTAGTGGTACAGTAAACCCCCTCTAAACTGGAATTATGGTTGGGAAGAATTTAGATATTTATAGGCAGGCGGCTGCTTAATGCAGGGTGAAAGTCATGCAGAAAGCTCCTAGAGGAGCTTTCTGCATGCCTTTCACCTTGCATTAAGCTGCCACCTGTCTCCAATACAAATATTTATACTAAATGGAGATTGTACTGTATTTGCAAACAGTGTATACCCAGATTAGACGGCTCATAGAACATACCTCTGATCAGGGTCTGCGTTGTTTGTCATTCAGTATTATATCTTATAGTATGTCGTTTCAAACTGAATGGACTCTGTCTTTAAACAATGATGGACGATTCAGCATTCAAGGGCTGACAAGTTTAACCATTCACCATTTACTTGAACGTTTGTGTAAGGACAATGACTGTAGAATCGTTATTTAGCTCTACGTTTATAATGGCATAGCGAGCTAGGGGGTGGTTGAACACAACCGTAACGGAATTACCATACCTATATAATCTTTGCTATTCGGAAAGAATTCTGTCTCTGTTAAAGATAATTGCACAATTTTTGAAGATGTTCAGATTTATATAAGAAACACTAAGAGATTCGAATAAGCATCAAAATGTTAGGGACAGTTTATTTTTCCTGACTCAATTCTTGCTGTTGGTAATCATCAGGGCAGTGTTGATAAATTTCTAAGTGTTACACAAAAGTTGAATGAGGAGTAACAACAAGTTTTGAGTCAGACCCAAACTCTTTTCTGCTATTTATTTTTACTGGTGTTTTAATTGCTACATTTTAAGGATTCTTAATGTCGGAGTGTCGTAATTACTAGATCTGAAGCATCACAGAAAGCTGCACCTTACAGCAGCAGTCACTTTAGCCTGACCGCTAAATTGCCAAACTTCAGTTTACAGTACCTAGTACTATTAGACCTTCATACATATTCTTTGTCTTTTCTTCTTGATATGTTGTCAACATTTAGTCATATTCTCTTTCTCTTTGATCATCATCTTCTTCTACTTCTTCTTCTACTTTTTGCTCCTGTCTTTCTTTGTGTATGTTATAGTGTATATATAGCCATATTGCTAAATATTCAATTGCAATGTTAAAAGTGTAGGGGAAGGGCCGTAACTAATGTTGGAAGAACTTGTGGCCCAACCCCTTTCAATATATATTGAAATAAAATATGTTTAAACTAAACCTATATAATTCGTACGTAACCCTTTCATTCATATAAACGTGTTTTCATGCATCTGCAAACAGAGTAGACCCAGATCAGACGGCTCCTATATGAGCCGTCTGATCAGGGTCTGCTATGTTTGCTAATGGAATTGGAAAGATATGTTTCATGAATATTCAGTAGGTATTGAAGTTAGGAAAACAGAGAACGGGTTAATTATTTCGCTGTCAGTGGCAAATCTGTAATTACCTATGCAAACTGTTCAGACACAGATGAGACTTGTGTCTCATTAGAATCCAAATTATTTGATGCTGGGGTCATGGTTATAATCAAAAATAAAGAACATTCAGAATTAAAAATTCAGAATTAACATAATCATAAGAAGGGAATACGTGCAAAATAGTATTACAACGAGTATTACATGGCATATACATATGTGCGCTTACTTCACTGTATGTGACAATGAAATGATTAAACCTATGTATTCCTGAGGGATGGATTCACGTGCAATATTGTATAACAACACGTATTAAATGTTATATACAAGGACATTTGTGCGCTTACTTCACTGTATGTGGCAGCGAAATACTTGAACGTGTGTATTCCTGAAGGATTCACGTGCAATATCGTGTAACAACACGTATGAAGTGGTACATACAATGACATTTGTGCGCTAAATACACTGTATGTTGCAGCGAAAACCTTCGTATTCCTGAATGATTCACGTACATAAAAACACGTACTAAATGCAATATACATGTGTATGATGACTTCACTGTATGTGACAGCAAAATAATTAAACCTACTTATTCCTGAAAGGCTCCCATCTGTATAGAAACACGTACTAAATGTTATATGACTTCAATGTATGTGACAGCAAAATGATTAAACATACGTATTCCTAAAGGATTCGCGTGCAATATTGTATAACAACACGTAGTAAATGTACTTATTTCACAACAGTACTTGCAAAACCGTAAACGATCGTCGTTTAGAAAACATCACCCGTATAATGCTGCTGATTGTATATCAAAATTCCTTAATCCTCCACCTGATGAAACGTCAGAAATAATGATATTATGAATAGTAATAAGCTGAATTTATATAAAGACATACAGTAAAACCTCTCTATAACGACCACTAAATTGTGTTAATTAGCAGGTATTTAGGCAAGTGGCTGCTTAAAGCAAGATGAATGTAAAACAGAACACTCCTATAGGAGCGTTCTGTTTTACGTTCACCTTGCTTTAAGCAGTCACCTGCCTTTAACAATTTAGTGGCCTTTATAGAGAGGTTTTACGATATAAGCAAACAGGAGTCGGCTGATCTTGGTCTACTATATTTGCTCACCCTCAAGAATAAAAATAAAAGCATGGCCACCAGACGGTATTGTTTGTTTTCTATATATGACTGCAGTAGATCGTTCAAAACAGGTCTAAATCTGGGTCTTTAAGACGGACAGTAGCTTAATACAGTGCGATAATAATGCAGAAAATAAGCTTTCTGCAATAATTTTGTCTTGCGTTAAGCAACCACCTGCCTTTTAAAACGCCTATGTTCAATCAATGAATGGTCGCTTTTGAAAGACAGGTTCTACTGCATATGAAACGTTTAAAACTATTTGCCTTGATGGCATCTGTCTGTTTAAAACTAATTTACAGGACTAGTGATGAGGTGACAGTTTGCCTTAGTTGTTCAACCATCGATATTCGTATAGGAGTATGGCCATTGGAAGAATGGTTAGTTTTTCTTATAACTTATAGTGAAATGGTTAAATGTCTTCTCTTATACTGCTGGACAGACTTCAAGCCAGTGTTCCTTCAAAGCTATTGCAGTCAGTGGCGGGGATAATAATTTATCAATGTGTATATTTTCCAGTATTCTCCTCTAAAACCAAGGAATGTATTTCTTAATATTTTGCTAGAATGTTTCTAAGGCAACTCTCAGAGAAAAATGCTGAAGTCGTTGGAATGTATAAATGCTAAAATGTCAAATTATTATGTTCTTGAATCTCAAGATATTTAACCAGGTGTTTTACTGTTTAATACGTCATTATAAATGCTACATATGTAATTATACGTTAACTCTTACGCGCCCAAATATTGTCCGTTGCAAAATTTGTCTTATGTTGCATTTTTTTTTTTAATTTGCTTTTCTCCCAAATTATTTCAAAACTATAACCACATAAACAAACAGCTTGGATTCTGGTGTCTTCTGCGTCTCATCTGGATCCAAACTATGTAGGCTATCACAGATGCAACGTCGGCAACGAAAGAGCTAAGGAAATTAATTTGATCATAAATCGTCTTCCATTACCCAGATATTTTAATGGTAATCGTAACACTTAAATTTAAATGTAATATTTCATTTGGTAAATGTAATCTTTTATTTGCTTTTCCATTGCTTTGTAACGCTCTTTTCAACACTTTAACCATTTACTTCATAAAGACGCCTTCCTACGCCTTTGCAAACAGAGTAGACCCAGATCAGGCAGCTAATGTTGGATATTCATGATGTTATTATTTCTCCGATTTTTATTTAAAAACCGGACATTGTCTATCCGTGTTTAATCTATTACTCCATATTCACCTTTGTAAACAGAGTAGATTTAGATCAGACGGCTCCTATAGAAACCGTCTGATAAGTGTCCGCTCTGATTGCTTATGAAAATGTTCGGGACGCAGATATAAAAAATCAGGTAATTAATATGTGTACAGTCATTATTTCTGACATTCATGGAGCAAATGCGAGTGATGTCGCGAATGGCGGGTTAACTTCTTTCTGCTAACGACGAATCTGTTAGTACTAGACTCTGAGAAAATCTACGTCAGGTTCCAAACCGCTAGTAAATAGGGTTATTCAAAATACAGTAGAACCCCTCTAATGCGACCACTTAAAGAATAAACATGTCTGTCTTTATAAGCAGGTGGTTGCTTAATGCGGGACAAAAGTAATGCAGAACACCCAGAATTATACCTCTTTCAGGTGGTCGCATTAGCGGAGTTTTACTGCATCAACAGCAGTTGAAAGTTTAACCCATTCACTCCTAGACTATTTTCAGACCCAGCCTCTTTGAATAAATCTACCGAAAAGGAGCATTTACTACAGAAAAGGAAAACTTTAGAAGTGTGTACTTTTGTAGCCATTGTGATATATAGAGCATTTATTCGTATGGCAACATTGACATATACAGATGCGTAAAACACGTGAAAGGAGGGAATGAGCTAAAGACAGCCAAGCCAGTAACCTCTGTTCCAGCAAGATGTTCTGTATAGTCGATAAACCCGTAGATGAATTACATTTTGTCAGCAAAGCCTTGCTGCTATATATGACATAATTTACGAGAAAAATATTCTTTATTGTCTGTAGACCTTACGGAAATCTATTTCAATTTTTGTTTCATTTTTTAAAGAGAACAAAATGCCCTATTTGTTATAAATGCAAGATTTTTAATAGTGTCGCTAAAACAATACACTTTAATTAGTTACATTTCTTTGTCAACATATCCACGTTGCCTTTTTTATATCAATGCTAACCATGTTTGTCCTCCTTGGACAAGACCTTGGTAAGGAGAAACAGTGGATCTTGTTTTAGGAGAAAATATATTAATTGGACACAGGGATCTTAAAAAACAGGTGGTTGTTTAAAACAAGTCAAAACTAATTCAGAACTAAAGATCCTACAGGACCTTTGTGTATTAATGTTGACCATCTACCATCTGCCTTACAGACCCATAATTAGACTTCTTTTTCATTGTCGCTTTAGTTCTACTGTATTGAACGGCTAAAATGAAATTCAAATGTATTCATAGTAGGAGTTGATATAATCCCTCTATGGATCAAAGCAATATCGTGCAGGTAACACATGTGGTCCCTGAAACAACAGCAACCAATCCTTCAGTTAGCGACTCTCTTCTCTTTTGGGGTGCAGGAAACGACTGCACTTGTATTTGTAAACAGTGAAGACCCAAATGAGAGTACTCATAGAGGAGCCCTCTGATCAGAATCCACTCTGCTTGTTATCCAAAGTCCTCTAGCAAATGTAAACCTTTTATACGAAATCGACTCTATCTTCAAGCACTATTGAGTCATTCCATTTCTTTAATATACAGACTTCACGGGATAACGGGAAAAACAGACTATGACTTTTGTCACAATAAGCCCAAAGTGGTGTTTATTTTGCCGTAGGAGATTATTATGAACTCACGTGGGTGTGTAATTAACAATTGATATAAGATATCAATAAGGTCTTTCGTGGAAGAGTAAACACACGTGTCTCTCAGATCACCCGGGTAGGTGCTTTGAAGTACATGAGTTGTATTGTCTAAAAAGAGACTGTTGCATTCGTGGAAATAGTTAACCCATTACCTAATAAAGAAGCATTTTAATACATTAGAAAACGGGTTAACCAAATATTAGACAGCTCTTACATAAGTTTGTTCTGTTTGATTATGAAGTAATACAGACTTCTACAGTTTCTGTCAAGGTCCAATGTTCACTTGTGCATAATACCGTTACCAAATTCAACTATTTAATATTACAAAGTCATTATTCCTAAAACGAATATTTATCAGATAAAGGGTTTAAACAAATTCAGTTAATTATGCTGAGTTTAGTTTTATAAACATACTCGTATTTAGCCCTACTGTGCAAAGTCAATAAATCGTCAAAAAGTTTGACAAGAACTTCAGTAAATAATAACTATATGTGTTGTAACAGCGTTAAGTATATAAGCACTATAAACCCTCCTTGCCAGGGAGCTAGCTCTTTGGCGACGTGGTTTAAGTGTTTAGAAAAGTTGCAAAGTTAAGCAACAGTCTGCATGGCTACTAGCTGCATGGGTGACCGCCAGGGATTGCCGATGGTACACGTAACAGTGTGAATACTGACAATATCTATTGTCAAAGTTTATGTACAGTGCATGTTGGTACTGATAAATGCGTGTGTAGATGCCATTTTTTGTCAAAAGCTAACGCCGATTTTTATCCGATAATGATGACTATTCTTGTAAGAAATAATGAGTGTATGACAATCTATTGGATGAACTGATATATTGGTATATTAGGTCAATGCAGAAACTGTTGTAACATATCTATGTTATTTCATGAGCAAACAGAATCTATCCTGATCAGATGACCCCTGAAGGAGGCGTCTGGTGTAGGTGTACTCTGTTTGCACAGGCGTGACAGTAAAGTCTCTATCAGGTAAATGGTTAACTGCTTGAGTGTAAGTGATTGTTCATGTTCAACTAACAATTTACCATTTGCCATGTTAATGAATTCTTCAAACACTCCTTAACTCTTTCGCTGCCAATATCGCATCTGTGATTACCTATGCAAACAGTTTACGTTCAATTTAGTATAAATACCTGTCTTGGAGACAGGTGTCAGCTTAAGGCAGGGTGGAAGTCATGCAGAAACCTCCTCAATGACATTTCTGCATGACGTTCACCATGCATTAACCAGCCACTTGCCTAAAGTATACATTCTTCTAAAATGAATTCTGGTTTAGAGAGGTTCGGGTATTTGATCATAGTTCAAACATGTATAATAATATGAAAGCATTGATCACACATGCGACGATATATTGATACTAAACTTCATTTTAGATAAACGTTCAGATAAAGTTATTGACATTTACGTTCATTTAAATATTTAAATATCATTTGCTTTTATGGCTTACTGTCAGACAGTTTTTTATAGCTTGGTTCGTTCCGTAGTTTACCTTAATCAGTTGTTATGTACCTTAAGGGTGATCTTCAATACTCGTACGAGTAAGTACTTAAGCCATCGACCCCATAGTAGCTTAATGTAGTAATCATTAAAATATAACGTCATCGTGAATATTAATTTGGCTCATTTTTATAATGACAAATGAACAAGAGACTGTTATATACATACACTGATG
Organism: Azorinus chamasolen; assembly: GCA_963576725.1. Taxonomy (NCBI): domain Eukaryota; kingdom Metazoa; phylum Mollusca; class Bivalvia; order Cardiida; family Solecurtidae; genus Azorinus; species Azorinus chamasolen. The sequence continues at coordinate 105,985,799 of OY755236.1, forward strand.
TGTACCATTAATTTAATCAGTCGTTTAATTTTAGGTACATGTCCAGGAAAATAGTATGCGCAGTATGGCACAGCAATTTGCACATCACTATTATACATGAAAACTAAAGTAAAGTATGACGTATATAATATATTTTCAGTTTTCACCTTATATCCTTACTACATAGAAACGCCTTTTATCGACTTCGCAAGCATTGAAGACCATGATAGGGCGGCTTCTGTAGGAGCCGTCTGATCAGGATATGCTCTATTTGGTTATGAAATGATTTGCTTCTACTTTCTGACATCAATAAAAACATCATGTGTTCACATGACATTTTAAGTAATTCTCTCCTAGACTATTTCAGACCCAACCTCTTTGAATTAATCTACCGAAAAGGGGCGTTACCTAGAGAAAAGGAAAACATTAGAATTGTGTAGTTTTGAAACCATTGTGATAAATAGAGCATTTGCTCCTATGGAGCAAATGCTTTATTTATCACAATGGTTTCTAAATGGGAAGTTTACAGAGGCGCCAAAATGCGTTACTATGAGGGAATGTGTTAAAAACTGAGACGTGTTTAAAATGGTATTATGAAGACATAACAGAACGGAATTCAGGCAGTAAATTAGAAAATGGCGCATGAAAGTCCACAGCAGCACGAGAAGCACAAACGATGTGTGCGCTCACACATACACACATGACCTCCACAGAAGTATTCCTTTCCTGTTGTACACCGACAATATATAAACAGTACCGTAAAACCAAACCTCATCCACATTCATCAGAAACAAAAGACAATATGTGGCGCTGTATATAACACAAGAGTGTGATAAGACACACCATTAAAAACGCCTTGCTTATAAGTAAATATAGGCTTGGCTTTGTCTGGGGTACTGCGACACTAAATACAATAGTTGGGAGTTTAAGGCACTGCGACACTAAAAACAATAGTTGGGAGTTTAAGGTACTGAGACACTAAATACAATAGTTGGGAGTTTAAGGCACTGCGACACTTAATACAATAGTTGGGAGTTTAAGGCACTGCGACACTAAATACAATAGTTGGGAGTTTAAGGCACTGCATCACTAAATACAATAGTTGGGAGTTTAAGGCACTGCGACACTAAATACAATAGTTGGGAGTTTAAGGCACTGCGATACTAAATACAATAGTTGGGAGTTTAAGGCACTGTCACAGTGAACAGGTCACGTAGTGCCAAAGGATGCTGAACATAAAGGAACTCTACAAACATCGATTTACAGCCAATGAGGAGCGCTCATACAAACATATACCACACGTTTGCTCAACACCAACACTATGATGACAGCGCCGTTAAACAAAAACTCAAACTCATCGAAAACAAGAGTCAAGCTGTGGCGTCATAACTTACGCATGAGTATAAGACATAACGTCACAACTCAAAATTCACGTGTCCGTGTATAATTTTTGGCTACAAAAGCATTGAAACAAAAAACAAACGATTTAGTTTAATTCTATTGATTTGAAAACATGCTTTCTTGTAATATGCCATATTAAACGTCTACTTAATTCCATTATGGCAGACACTCTGAATGTTTGCATCGAAATGGATCTGACATTTCATTTGGCCGACACTACACTTGATTTACTGACAACATATCATCTTTAGTGCAAGTTACCTTCATATATGACCTTCAAGCTTATATGTACCGCAATGTGCTATCAATTTGATAAAGTGACACAATCAGCCTTATCGTAATTGAAATGGTCATGCATATTCATTTAAGAAACTATTTTAATCAATATTTCTGAATGCCGTTAAAGTTAAAAGAGGTATTTTGTGGCCATAGTATGAACTCTATAAGACTTACTAAATGCCTTGCAAATAAGTACCTTTAATCTGTAATAGCAAAACTGATACCTACAAAGAAAATATAATGTGGGTGTTTAAATGACAACGTTCATTTGATTTGAAACCCAACAATTCATGTTTAATACTAGCTCGCTCCATCTATTGGCTTTAGAGTGTTGATTACCAAGCTTAAGAAGTCACTCTAGGAACCGTGTTATCATTATCTAAGGACGTGCTGAATATAAATTAATTTGTTTACTTCACGCAATGGTAAAATAAATAAGAAGTCTTTATTTGCCTTTAACACGTTATATTACTTTCAGCCAAATACAACGCCTTCTCAAGTTGTTAAAGATGTAACACAATAATAAAGCCAAATTAAATCAGTTATAATATATGTATTTCACACAAATAAATTTTTAACCCCTTACTCCGTGACTATTCATACAATTTGTAACTAAGCACAAGACATTTTGACCCTGGCAGAGTCAGTAGAATGGTATCTACATTATACTGTAGATAAACAGAGCAGACCCTGATAAGACGGCCCCACTGACGTATTTATGAAATAAAGGTTTAATATGAAATAAAGGTTTTTGGATATTAACCGCTGTTGCAATTTTAGGAAAATGCTCATTTAAGAACTCTGCAATATTATGTTGTCAAATCTTCCATTAAATGTTTTGGCATCTGCGACAATGACGTCTGAGTTAGGTTTTAGAATGGCTTTTCCTTCTCTAAAACTAAAGTGGTGTGTCAAACAGATTGGATCCTGATGAGATGCCGAATTAACCGGCGTCTCATCTGAGTCCCAACATTCTGCATAGGTACTCGCAGTTCCACTGCTGCATGCTCTGTGGGTCGCTTTCGGTGGTGAAAGAGTTAATAGGATGATATAGTGCTGTCCTGGCTTAAAATAAACAGCTAACAGTGTTAATTAAATTATGGCATCACAAAGTATAAGTATATTAGCATATTCTTTCATTAATCATAAACCTGGTGAATAATTAAAACTGCCTGATTCCTCCCTTTCTGATTATTATTTAAACATAAAGTTGTATCAAACTTTACCATTGACGAAGAGGATTTTTATGACAAAGAGTGTAAACCCTAATCAAATGGCTCCCTCAGGAGCCATTTGATCTGGATCTACACTGTTTGAAAAAATATTATATACTCGATTCCCTCTGATCTGGGTCTACACTGTTTGCCTACGTCATCTTAAGGGAAACTTTGCATTAAAGGGTTAAAGCCCTGTTTTCTACTTGGACACGTGTCCAAACAAAACATTTAAAGGGGTGCTTCTGCAGGAATTGTTTTGCCACTGTGTCTCTTAGAAACAAAACTGTGAAGAAACCCTGCAGGCACAGGTCAGAATTCTCCTTCTTGGGCACTATAACCTGGGTCTATAATGTTTGTCTGTGGCCCTGTTCGGGAACACTAGACACATCTTGCTTGACGAGTTCTCATGTAACACTTTAACCTTGTCCTTCATATAAACGCCTTATCGCGCATTTGCTAACAGAGTAGTCCCAGATCAGACGCCTCCTATAGGAGTCATTTTATCAGGGTCTGCTCTGTTTGCTTATAGTATGATATAGATCTGACTCTGCAACTTCTGCCTGAGCCAAAATGTCATGTTGTCGTGTGCCATTTTCATTCTCCTTTTGGCTGGAAAATATTTCCGGTTTTGACTGATTATCAGTGAATTACTTGCCGTAATGTATGTATTGTCTGAAAAAAACAACAGCAGAGTCAATTGTCATTTGCACCATCAATATACATGTGTGAAACAATGCCATTATGAATATCAATTAGTTTAATTCTTATAATATCACATGGACAGAGGAAGTTTTGGTCATGGCAGGAACTGTAGAATCATATCTACATTATATGATAAGCAAACCCTGGTCCTATAGGAGTTGTCTGCGTCTAATCTGGATCTACTCTTTCTGCAACAGCGTAGAAATGCGTATTTATGGAAGAAGGGGCTAATAAACAACCACGCACTTGTTAAAATAGGAGCCTGAAAAGCTGGTGGTTGCTTAAGACAGGGCGAACGTTATGCAGAATGTTCACAAAGCTACTTTTGCCCTGCATTTAGCTATCAACTGCCCTTGATACCCAGATATAGACTTATTTTAAACGGCATAAGTGTAACCAACCGGCCACATATGTAAAAACGACATAAGTGTAATCAGCTGGACACATATGTAACAATGACATAAGCGTAATCAACTGGACACATATGTATAATTGACATAAATGTATATATTTAACAACGACATATATGCAGCCAACTGGACACAGATATAGCACACGTGTAATTATTTTGGGAAAAGTGTTCCGGATGTTCGGGGGTCATAGTAATACTACCATCCCCAATAAGGCTACTGCTGATGCTTTGATGGAGATAACGATGCCGTTGTTGTTATACTGTTGTTATACTGATGATGATGATGACGATGATGATGATGATGATGATGATGATGATGATGATGATGATGATGATGATGATGATGATGATGATGAATAATTAGCGATAATGCTGATGTCGATGGCTGTAATGGTTATCTTTGCCATCTCAAATATTTCCCAAAAAATGTTTAATATTATGTCATTGCCCAGTTTGATACCTTTGTATTGCGGAGAAACCAGTCTTGTGCGCATTTTAGTGCATTACACTTTTAAAGGACAAACATCACCACCACCACATCGACAATCTTCAAATCAAAAACAGATGTGTGAAAAAAACATCAACAATTTAGTTTTCAAGAAACATTAAGACTGTAATATTCGATAAGTGTGTGGTGGTTTAACTATTGCATGTGTATGACAATATAGGCTCGTAAGCAAATTAGAAATTAACTCTTACAACCCTGAATTATCAGAATGGAATAGACCATTAGAGTTTAATTATAGTATCCAATCACTAGGAAAGGATTATGCTTGCTAGAGGATTTGGAATGACAAACAGTTCAGACCCTGATGAAGCCATCTGATATGTGTCTGTTGTTCGTCCTTCGATCTCGAAGAAGACCATCCTCATCTCCTAGTACTTAGTGGTATGTTTTGTAATTGGATTGCTGTGCGTAAGAAGATGGCTGGCCAGACCTATTCTGGAATACACGACTGCATACTGAACAACAGTGTCTACTCTGTTTGCAAATGGCAGTACAAGCGAATACCGGGTTGAAAAGGTTGATAATTCTTGTGTTATGCGAGACCTGCCTGGCATTATCCAAGCAACTCGGCGTGTCATCAGGATTTACAACATGAGAAGAGCTCGCAAAATTTGTACATATTTGGCTGGTCTCGTATTATTTCACTAGTAGATCTGGCCCCGCTGTGAACAATAATGTCTCCTCAAATGTGGATCTGTTTCATTTTGACTACTTCCGAGCTGATCATGATTTTGAGAAACTATTGACCACGTGCCATTGCACAAGGTTTTAGAAACTATTGACCACGTGCCATTGCACAAGGTTTAGAAACTATTGACCACGTGCCATTGTACAAGCTTTTAGAAACTATTGACCACGTGCCATTGCACAAGCTTTTAGAAACTATTGACCAAGTGCCATTGCACAAGCTTTTAGAAACTATTGACCACGTGCCATTGCATAAGCTTTTAGAAACTATTGACCACGTGTCATTGTACAAGCTTTTAGAAACTATTGACCACATGCCATTGCACAAGCCTTTAGAAACTATTGACCACGTGCCATTGCACAAACTTTTAGAAACTATTGACCAAGTGTCAAACAGTTTGGATCCTGATTAGGTCGCACATAGCATGGAGGATAATTTTGAGTTTACAGATGATGTAGATACACTCACACTACAAAAATCTCGAATATTAAAGTTGCTTGGAAACATAAGTTATGTCTATCATAGTGACTCTGATCACAGGTTTTCAACAAGCCCTTTGTGGGTACTGTCAAAATATCATAAATGATGGTGATACACACACGCGCGCACACGCACACACGCACGCACAAGCACGCACACATACACACACCACACACACACACACACACACACACACACACACACACACACACATCACAGCACAGCACAGCACAGCTCAGCGTACAGCACAGCACAGTGCAGCTCAGCACACAGCACAGCACAAAGACACAAAAACAAAGGCCAACATATATGCGAATAAACCATTTCTCGGCTAACCATTCTCCCGTTCACCGCTTCACTTGGCTCTGCAAACAGCTTAGATCCTGATGAGATGCAGTGTAACTCGGTGTCTCATCAGAAGCCAAGCTGTTTGACACTTGCTCAATGCTTTTCCAGAAGCTTGATCGATCGAGAGTAGTTCAAATAGCACAAATCACACTTTGAGCATATATTATTTTTTATAGTGAGGTAAGTGCTAAGAGCTCTTCGTAGTTGAATCATATGCCTCCAAAGTTTAACACGCATCAGTCCATTTAACCCTTAATATGCGAGACTCGAGTATAGAATACCTTTACAACAGTGTAGACCCGGATCAAGGGGCTTTTGATGGAGCACTTTGATCAGGGTATGCACTGTTTGTCATAATAATCGCGTTCTTCGGTGATTAGTTTTGATACATTTTTTATTCAATTAATATTCAGAAAAGGAGGAAATAGTTTTAATTATTCACCAGATTAAGTGTTAATGGTCATAAACGATGGGGATAAAACAAATTTGAATGGCAAAACGCAATACAAGTCTGAATCTCCCGCATAAAATTGCATTTAGTCCCCTGATTTAAACATAATCTGTCAAATAATTCAAATAATTATATGATTTAGTTTTGAATATTCGACAAATAAGGAACGATGATTTAATTAAGAAAAGATAAAAACGACATTCGCGTCTGTTGGGATTGCATACAAGAGATGTGAAACCCTCTTTGAACACAGACTGGTGGAGATAATCCGTTTAAAACTTTTGCCCTCAAATAAATTTCGTTTCATTATCAGAGTGTCAGACAGACAGAATCTCGATCAGACGCCATTTTTTTTCTCGGCGTCTCAGTTAGATCCAAACTGTTTGTAGAGCTTAACACGGATTTGCATCTATTGGTAAAAGAGTTGAACGTACGTAATGCTTCACACAGTACATATTCATGTCAGAGATAATGAAAGCATGAATATTTATTGGTTGATTTTTTATAATGGCATATGTTCATATGATGTTTTAGTATTGGTAGAAACTGTAGAGTCATGTTCACTATAATTACATAAACAAACAGAGCTGACCCTGATCAGGCGGATCCTACATGAGCCGTTTGATCTAGATCTATTAATGGAGTAAAGGGTTAACACAACACTTGAATGGGAAATTTGCAACTAGAGGTAGTAGAAGTGTGATAAAGGGCGTGATAAAAGAGTTTGTATAAAGTGCAAGTTCAATCGTTACCAGGCTGGGCAACGTTTCGTTTGCAGAACATTTCATCCTCTACAGTGTAGTTGTAATTTCTCTAAGAAATAAATCAGTCTGGACCCTCATGAGACGCCTGATTTCATGGCTCCTCACTTGGATGAATACAAATGAGACATAAAGACCCAGACCAGTCACATGTTAGACCCAGACCAGTCAAATGTGTATCCGGCAGTCTACATCTCACTAGGATGTATACAAATGAGGCATTTAGACCTAGACCAGTCACCTGTGTCTCACAAATGAGACATATAGACCCAGACCAGTCATCTGTTAGACCAGTCACCTGTTAGACCAGTCACCTGCTATACCCAGACCAGTCATCTGTGTCTCCGACAGTCTGCACTGTTTGACACTCGTCAAAATCTATAATATATAATGGCATCATGAATATTACTTCATTTTAAAAAATGATACTATGAATAAAACCATTCTTTGTGACAGAAACTAGAGAATCTGGTCTTCATTATATTAAAAGCAAACAGAGTAGACTCTGATCAGACGGCTATTAGAGTCATCTGATCTGGATCTACTCTGTTTGCAAATGCGTAAACGGATGTATTTATGGAGTAAAGAGTTATTATTCATGTAAACAATTATGCCATCATGAATATTTATCAGCTGTTTTAAGAAAGATATACAGTGAACCCTCATTATACCGTCATTCGTTACAATAGCATCCTCGTTATACCGGCAGTATGCATTGAAACAAAATTACCGTTAAGTCTTTGAAACAACCACTGAATAAATAGGTACAATGCCAATAAGATAGGTGATCGCTTAATGCAATACACAAGAAGTGCAAAAAGCTCCCATAGGGAGCTTTTTGCACTTCTTGTGTTCTGCATTAAGCGTTCACCTGTTGGTACTAGTTTAAAACTTGTTATATGGTTCCTTTCATATTTAAACTCGATATAACGGCAACCTCGTTATACCAGCAAAATGTCTGGAAACAAACACCTCCGTTATAACGACGGTTCACTGTATGAACACAGGCTTTTCACGATGGCAATAACTAGAATCATGTCTATGTTGAGGCATAAGAAAACAGAGCATGCCCTCATCATACGGCTTCAGTGTGAGCCTTCTGATCTGGGTCTACACTATTTGCAAAGGCGTGAAAAAGACGTCTCTTTGTTAATGGTATAGACAAGAACAATGGTTGAGCATATGTTACAGTAGATATTGCGATTCAGGACAATCTCCGATTCTCCTTGGACAGATTGCGATCGCAGTCTCTCCTAGGACAAACTCCAATCCTCTTTTTAAATCATTTATAATCATGTTTTGTTTGTCATGTTTTGAATATAAACTTGTGATCTTAAAATAATATATTCTTCCAGTAGAATTGTAGATTTTCTTTGTAGAGTTAAAGTGTCATATAAAACACTAATTATAAATTATTCTAGTAGAATTGTAAATTTTCCTAGAAGAAATAAAGTGTCACATATCTAAAATTAATAATAAATTCTTCCAGTAGAATTGTGAATTTGCATGATAGAATTACAGTTTGCCCTGAATCGCAGTTTCTACTGTGACACATACATATAATTGCACAAATGGTTGATATAAACGATCACTCCCTTTAGTGTAAGTATAACTATTTTGACAATGAAATATACTAGCCTGACTATACTGTCAAAAATAACTCGCGTTGGGTAGCTTTTGTTCACCCTTTACTCCATACATCCACATTCTTACGCTTTTACAAAATGTGTAGACCCAGATCTGACTGGAACCGTCTGATCAGGGTCGGCTTTGGTTGATTTTGAGATAATAATGATATGATTTTACACGTTCTGTCTTGATAAAAAAATCCCGTTTTCGTTGTGACATTATAAAATTTCAGTTCATCAGTTTTCATGATATTATGTATTGCATGAATATTCAAGGAGTATAGGGTTAAGAAAATATTTACACGCACTCTTAAATCATACAGTAAAACCTCTCTATATAACGGTCACACAAAAGAGGTCTGGGTTCATGCTTATAAAACCTTTAGTTGAGTCTGAGTTCGTTCTCAAGTTTTTGATTGGTCAGATTTGAGCTTTTGGCTCAAATCTGACCAACTGAGTTCGTTCTCAAGTTTTTGATTGGTCAGATTTGAGCCTTTGGCTCAAATCTGACCAATCAAAAGCTTGAGAACGAACTCAGACTCAACTAAAAAGCTTTATAAGCATGGACCATGGTTTATATAGTTGGCAGTTTAACTCATTCGCTGCCAATGTTTCATCTATGATTACCTAATACCTATACAAATAATTTGGATCCAGATGGTATTCCTGGTAACGCAGTGTCTCACCGGGATCCAACCTGTTTGTTACTGTGGTAATGTTTTGAATGAAAGTGATGGAGGGAAATTATTCAACCAAATATTGTAGCAGCAGGCGACACATTATTTGGTAGCAAGTGAATTAATGATAAACGAAAATTATGTAGAGAGGTATGAGCTTTCAGTTTTAATTTCTTTCTGAATAATGCAGCAATCTGATATTAACCTTTATATGAAAGTGCGGATTTACCTATTTGCAAGGAGTTGACTCCTGCAGAAGATAATAATCAGGGTATGCTGTTTGCATATGGAATGATATACATCTCATTCTACAGTTTCTCTCATTGCCAAAACTTTGCAAACTTTTCATGCGCCATTATATAAACTTCAGCTAATTAATACTCATAAAGCTATTATTTCTGACATGATAAGACGGCTCCTATAGGATCTGGGTTACTCTGTTTGCAAATTTGTGAAAATGCGTTTATATGAAGTAAATGGTTATTAAGTATTCGCTTTAAAGAGGTTCTAGATACTACAGTTAATTTACCTTTCAAAAGCGAGCACTCAAACTGTTTAATGCTGAATTTTTAAGATTGGTGGTACCTCAATGCAGGACAAATGTTATACAAAAAGCTCCTACAAGAACTTTTTTCATAAAGTTTGCCCTGCATTAAGCATCTACAGTGTACCTGCTTTTAAAGACTCCTATGTTAATAAAATATTTGTTCGCATTAGAGAGGTTCTGTTGTATTTAACTAAATACTTCTTCCTTCGTTTAAGTTGTTTAGACAATTCGCAACAAGAAAATGACATATACCCATAGGTCAGCGTGTAATGGCATCGAACCAAAACGTTAATGGAGTCACACAAGAAAGCAGTTTGCTGACCCCACCGGACCCATTACGATTTTTCTGTCGCCCAAGTAATAGGAAAAGTAATTGCACATTATCGTTTGAAAAGGATATCGTTTTTCTTCACGAAAACTGGTCGACGTTCAAGACCAGTTTTTGTGGTCTATGGATAAACATTGTCTTATCCTTTACCACGATAAGCGGGACCTGACCGGCATTTGCAAACAGTTTGGATCCAGATGAGACGACGAGTAACTCGGCGTCTCATCAGGATCCAAGCTGTTTGACAACAGAGCAATATTTCTCAAAAGCTTCAAAAAATCGGAGTTATGTAAACATTGTAACAGACCAGTTTGAGTGGAAGTAATCTTTTCCAGGCAAACATTAAGATACTGTTTCATAGCTAGTGGTAACATGCGTAGCAAAATGCATACAGTAATGTGAAGAGTGAAATCAATCTAAACATTCTGACAAATGTTTGGTAGATTTAACTAGACATAACCAAATGCAATGTATTTTAAGCCACGTATTTTAAGCCATGCTAAATAGTCATATCTTCAACATCAGCACAAAATGAAATTGTCGGGAAGACTGGAAGCGCTTTGCCCGGCCTAGGGTTTTGCCGACCAGTAGACGCGTGTTGTCTGAATCTTCATCAAACTTAATACAATAATGATGTTTATGCTCCCGAAGTATCCGTCCGTCCGATCAACAGCACATCAAACTTTTTCCGGGGTATTCTTCTAGACTGTTAAAGGTAAACCAATGACATGACAATCGCCTATTAACTGCAGATTTTATAGCAATGAGTCTTTCTGGGAATCTTGAGGGAGTAATGTGCAAATCGTATGCATTCTCTATCTGAGTGAATGTTCTCATGCATGTATATGTATGGTGTTTTACAGAATGTGTGTGAAGTTGGCAGGCAATTGGATATTGGCAGTTGTTTATTGAATTTTCAGCTGTCAATTGGTTATTCGTGAAAAATAAGAATTGAGCGAATAAACTTCAAGGTTGTCTATTGAATTTTCAGCTGTCAGTTGGTTATTGAATTTTCAGCTGTCAGTTGTTTATTGAATTTTCAGCTATCAATCGGTTATTGAATTTTCAGCTGTCAGTTGTTTATTGAATTTTCAGCTATCAATTGGTAATTGAATTTTCAGCTGTCAGTTGGTTATTGACTTTTCAGGTGTCAATTGGTTATTCGTAAAACATACGAATTGGGGGAATAAACTGCCAGCAGGAAATTGGTTATTCAGCCGTAAATTCAAAAATGAAACAGATGCGAATTTTCAGCTGGTTCTGGCTGTCAGTTGGTTATTCAACTGGATATTCGTTAAATGTCCGAATCTGGCGAATATACTGCCAGCAGGAAATTGGTTATTCAGCCGTAAATTCAAAAATGTAACAGAGGCGAATTTTCAGCTGGTTCTAGCTGTCAGTTGGTTATTCAACTGGTTATTCGTCAAATATTCGAATGTTGCGAATCTACTGCCAGCAGGAAATTGGTTATTCAGCCGTAAATTCAAAAATGTAACGGATGCGAATTTTCAGCTGGTTTTGGCTTTCAGTTGGTTATTCAACTGGTTATTCGTCAAATATCCGAATGTTTTGAATTTACTGCCAGCAGGAAATTGGTTATTCAGCCGTAAATTCAAACATGTAACAGAGGCGAATTTTCAGCTGGATCTGGCTGTCAGTTGGTTATTCAACTGGTTATTCGTCAAATATCCGAATGTTGCGGATCTACTGCCAGCAGGAAATTAGTTACTCAGCCGTAAATTCAAAAATGTAACAGATGCGAATTTTCAGCTGGTTCTGGCTGTCAGTTGGTTATTCAACTGGTTATTCGTCAAATATCCGAATGTTGCGAATCTACTGCCAGCAGGAAATTAGTTATTCAGCCGTAAATTCAAAAATGTAACAGATGCGAATTTTCAGCTGGTTCTGGCTGTCAGTTGGTTATTCAACTGGTTATTCGTTAAATATCCGAATCTGGCGAATCTACTGCCAGCAGGAAATTGGTTATTCAGCCGTAAATTCAAAAATGTAACGGGTGCGAATTTTCAGCGGGATCTGCCTGTCAGTTGGTTATTCAACTGGTTATTCGTCAAATATCCGAATGTTGCGGATCTACTGCCAGCAGGAAATTGGTTATTCAGCCGTAAATTCAAAAATGTAACGGGTGCGAATTTTCAGCTGGATCTGGCTGTCAGTTGGTTATTCAAATGGTTATTCGTCAAATATCCGAATGTTGCGAATCTACTGCCAGCAGGAAATTGGTTATTCAGCCGTAAATTCAAAAATGTAACAGAGTTGAATTTTCAGCTGGATCTGGCTGTCAGTTGGTTATTCAACTGGTTATTCGTCAAATATCCGAATGTTGCGAATCTACTGCCAGCAGGAAATTGGTTATTCAGCCGTAAATTCAAAAATGTAACGGATGCGAATTTTCAGCTGGTTCTGACTGTCAGTTGGTTATTCACCTGGTTATTCGTTAAATATCCGAATGTTGCGAATCTACTGCCAGCAGGAAATTGGTTATTCAGCCGTAAATTCAAAAATGTAACGGGTGCGAATTTTCAGCTGGTTCTGGATGTCAGTTGGTTATTCAACTGGTTATTCGTTAAATATCCGAATCTGGCGAATCTACTGCCAGCAGGAAATTGGTTATTCAGCCGTAAATTCAAACATGTAACGGAAGCGAATTTTCAGCTGGTTCTGGCTGTCAGTTGGTTATTCAACTGGTTATTCGTCAAATATCCGAATGTTGCGGATCTACTGCCAGCAGGAAATTGGTTATTCAGCCGTAAATTCAAAAATGTAACAGGGGTGAATTTTCAGCTGGATCTGGCTGTCAGTTGGTTATTCAACTGGTTATTCGTTAAATATCCGAATGTTGCGAATCTACTGCCAGCAGGAAATTGGTTATTCAGTCGTAATTCAAAAATGTAACAGAGGCGAATTTTCAGCTGGATCTGGCTGTCAGTTGGTTATTCACCTGGTTATTCGTCAAATATCCGAATGTTGCGAATCTACTGCCAGCAGGAAATTGGTTATTCAGCCGTTAATTCAAAAATGTAACAGAGGCGAATTTTCAGCTGGATCTGGCTGTCAGTTGGTTATTCAACTGGTTATTCGTCAAATATCCAAATGTTGCAAATCTACTGCCAGCAGGAAATTGGTTATTCAGCCGTAAATTCAAAAATGTAACGGATGCGAATTTTCAGCTGGTTCTGGCTGTCAGTTGGTTATTCAACTGGTTATTCGTTAAATGTCCGCATCTGGCGAATATACTGCCAGCAGGAAATTGGTTATTCAGCCGTAAATTCAAAAATGTAACAGAGGCGAATTTTCAGCTGGTTCTAGCTGTCAGTTGGTTATTCAACTGGTTATTCGTCAAATATTCGAATGTTGCGAATCTACTGCCAGCAGGAAATTGGTTATTCAGCCGTAAATTCAAAAATGTAACGGATGCGAATTTTCAGCTGGTTCTGGCTTTCAGTTGGTTATTCAACTGGTTATTCGTCAAATATCCGAATGTTTTGAATTTACTGCCAGCAGGAAATTGGTTATTCAGCCGTAAATTCAAACATGTAACAGAGGCGAATTTTCAGCTGGATCTGGCTGTCAGTTGGTTATTCAACTAGTTATTCGTTAAATATCCGAATCTGGCGAATCTACTGCCAGCAGGAAATTGGTTATTCAGCCGTAAATTCAAAAATGTACCGGATGCGAATTTTCAGCTGGATCTGGCTGTCAGTTGGTTATTCAACTGGTTATTCGTCAAATATCCGAATGTTGCGAATCTACTGCCAGCAGGAAATTGGTTACTCAGCCGTAAATTCAAAAATGTAACAGATGCGAATTTTCAGCTGGTTCTGGCTGTCAGTTGGTTATTCAACTGGTTATTCGTCAAATATCCGAATGTTTTGAATCTACTGCCAGCAGGAAATTAGTTATTCAGCCGTAAATTCAAAAATGTAACAGATGCGAATTTTCAGCTGGTTCTGGCTGTCAGTTGGTTATTCAACTGGTTATTCGTTAAATATCCGAATCTGGCGAATCTACTGCCAGCAGGAAATTGGTTATTCAGCCATAAATTCAAAAATGTAACGGGTGCGAATTTTCAGCGGGATCTGCCTGTCAGTTGGTTATTCAACTGGTTATTCGTCAAATATCCGAATGTTGCGGATCTACTGCCAGCAGGAAATTGGTTATTCAGCCGTAAATTCAAAAATGTAACGGATGCGAATTTTCAGCTGGATCTGGCTGTCAGTTGGTTATTCAAATGGTTATTCGTCAAATATCCGAATGTTGCGAATCTACTGCCAGCAGGAAATTGGTTATTCAGCCGTAAATTCAAAAATGTAACAGAGTTGAATTTTCAGCTGGATCTGGCTGTCAGTTGGTTATTCAACTGGTTATTCGTCAAATATCCGAATGTTGCGAATCTACTGTCAGCAGGAAATTGGTTATTCAGCCGTAAATTCAAAAATGTAACGGATGCGAATTTTCAGCTGGTTCTGGCTGTCAGTTGGTTATTCACCTGGTTATTCGTTAAATATCCGAATGTTGCGAATCTACTGCCAGCAGGAAATTGGTTATTCAGCCGTAAATTCAAAAATGTAACGGGTGCGAATTTTCAGCTGGTTCTGGCTGTCAGTTGGTTATTCAACTGGTTATTCGTTAAATATCCGAATCTGGCGAATCTACTGCCAGCAGGAAATTGGTTATTCAGCCGTAAATTCAAACATGTAACGGAAGCGAATTTTCAGCTGGTTCTGGCTGTCAGTTGGTTATTCAACTGGATATTCGTCAAATATCCGAATGTTGCGGATTTACTGCCAGCAGGAAATTGGTTATTCAGCCGTAAATTCAAAAATGTAACAGGGGTGAATTTTCAGCTGGATCTGGCTGTCAGTTGGTTATTCAACTGGTTATTCGTTAAATATCCGAATGTTGCGAATCTACTGCCAGCAGGAAATTGGTTATTCAGTCGTAATTCAAAAATGTAACAGATGCGAATTTTCAGCTGGATCTGGCTGTCAGTTGGTTATTCACCTGGGTATTCGTCAAATATCCGAATGTTGCGAATCTACTGCCAGCAGGAAATTGGTTATTCAGCCGTTAATTCAAAAATGTAACAGAGGCGAATTTTCAGCTGGATCTGGCTGTCAGTTGGTTATTCAACTGGTTATTCGTCAAATATCCAAATGTTGCAAATCTACTGCCAGCAGGAAATTGGTTATTCAGCCGTAAATTCAAAAATGTAACGGATGCGATTTTTCAGCTGGTTCTGGCTGTCAGTTGGTTATTCAACTGGTTATTCGTTAAATATCCGAATCTGGCGAATCTACTGCCAGCAGGAAATCTGTTATTCAGCCGTAAATTCAAAAATGTAACGGGTGCTAATTTTCAGCTGGATCTGGCTGTCAGTTGGTTATTCAACTGGTATTCGTCAAATATCCGAATGTTGCGAATCTACTGCCAGCAGGAAATTGGTTATTCAGCCGAAAATTCAAAAATGTAACAGAGTTGAATTTTCAGCTGGATCTGGCTGTAAGTTGGTTATTCAACTGGTTATTCGTCCAGGTCATGTCCATCGACATTTATGTCAGATCTGGTCAGATCAGATCAAGATTCAGAATACATCAGATGAGATCTAGATATAGGTCATGTCAATATTAGATCAGATCATAGCAGATTAAAGTAGATAATATCAATTTAGGTAAGATCAGTATTATATTAATATCCGATCAATATCCAGATTTGATTGGAATAGATGAACATGATCAAGATCTGATCAGGGTCTGATCTGATCTGGATATGGTCTAAATTAAATTTTGACATGGATTGACCTGATCAGATAAAACAGCATATATCCAGATATTCCAGTTCAATATGCATATCAGATCAAATCAGAAGTTATTCCACTCCAAAATCTTACCAGATGTAAGTAAGATCAAGATCAGAATCAAGATTAAGATCAGGATCAGGACCAGTACCAGGACCAGGACCAGGATCAAGATCAAGAACCAGAACTAGGAGCTTTTCGCTTTGCAGTTACATAGACTATACATTAGACTACTTATTGGCAAAAAGCTTTACCCGATATACCGTTTGAATGAATGTCAAAAGAGGCATGACTTGGGAGATGGGTAAAATTCGTAAATAGGAAGTTCGACCCCTTGTCTATATATCTAGTGTTCATACATTATTTCTGTCGAGGTCCATAATTCATTGTGACGGTGCCCCGTGTTACATACCATAAACTACGTAAGATCTCCGGCAACATCACATTTTTAGAGAATACATTTATTTTTTTGTAGATTTTCATTATTTCAAGACTTTGTAGATATATATCTGGTTACATATTTTAGTGTCAAACTGTATTTTCTTTCTGCTTTGTTTGTCAGCGTGTGCCCCGATTTCACCCAGATTTTAAATTATTGATTGTAGATCCAAAGTCAATAACAATTTGGACACATATCAGAAGATGAATGAGGAATCGTTTAATCTAAGCTAGTGATGTTTATTTACTAACGGTTTGTACAGCCTGTCTACAAAAAGCATGTGACTGCCAGTAGCGGTTTCTTTACTCACATGACATAGAGCTGGGTCGCCGGTCTGTCGATAATAAATCGCGCTCATTTACTCTCATTACGTGAACAAGCCGATTTTTTCCAAATCTAGATCTAACCTGATCTGATCAGGATCTTGATCTGAATCCAGATATGGATCTGATCTGGATAATGCTCTAATCTTATCTGATACGGATACAGATATTGATATCTGGATCTGATCTGGATCTTATCTGAATTGGAGCTGATCGGATCTGATATAGATCTTGAACTGGATCTGGATTTGGATCTAAACTGATCTGATCTGGAAACTCTGTTAAGGACCGGGATCCGAATCACTTCTAATCTGATCTGGCCAGACATATTCTGCATCTGTATATAGATCTGATCTAATCTGGACAGGATTTGGATCTGGATCTGATCTTTGATCTATATCTGATCTGACCTGGTCTCGGATCTGGATCTGGATAAAGGTCTGGATCTGATCTGATCTGAATCTAGATCTTATCTTTGAACACAGATCTGGATCTGATCTGGATCTGATCTGCATTTGATCTGCATTTGATCTGCATATAATTTGATCCGATCTGCATCTTGATCTAATTTGCGTCTGACATGGATCTGGATCTAGTTTGAAAAATTGTCTAACAAGTGTCTAATTTAGACTCTAGACAATTTGCCAGGCCGCGAACACATGGATCTACCACGGGACGAAGCCGCATGAGCCGGAGCAGTCGGCTCCCGTACTTCAACGGGGATCTTCCAGCAGCGTTGGTCGGGGAAGACCGATGCCCTGGTCCTGCTAACGCGGTGATCTTTCATGAGACCGAGACGCGCAGATTGCGGCAGCCGAATCCCGTACGAACACGGGCATCTACCACGGGGACGGAGCCGCGAGCGCCAGGGCAGTCGGCTCCCGTTCTGCTTCGGGGACCTTCCACGGAACCGAGCTAGCTGACCGGGGAAGTCCGCTGCCATGCTAATACGTAATCTTACACGGGTCCGAACAGCGCAGTTCGCGGCAGCCGGCTCCCGTGCGAACACGGGGTTCTATCACGGGGACGGAGCCATGCGCGCCGGTGCAGTCAGCTGTCGTGCTTCAACGGGACCTTCAACGGGACAGAACCGCACAGGGCGGGGTAATTCGCGGCCATGAGAACACGGGGGTCTAAATATTGCCCAATTTAGACACTAGATATCTCTATCAAGTTTGAGAAAATGTCTTAAAATGTTTAATTTCGACAGTAGATAATTTGACAGGTCGGGGAAAATGTCTAAATATTGTCCAATTTAGACATTAGACATTTCTATCAGATCGGAAAATTGAATAACAAGTGTCTTATTTCTACGTTGGACAGCTTGTCCGTAATCAGGACCTTCTACAAAACACTGGGATCTACCGCGGGACGAAGCCACATGGGCCGGATCAGTCGACTCCGGTGCTTCAACGGGAATCTTCCATACGCGTTGGCCGGGGAATCCCGATGCCCTGCTAACACGGTGTTCTTTCACGGGACCGAGACGTGCAGCCTGTGGCAATCGTATCCCGTGCGAAGACGGGGATCTAGCACGGGGACGGAGCCGCGGGTGCCAAGGCAGTCGGTTCTCATGCTTCAACAAGGATCTTTCACGGGACAGAGCCACACAGGGCAGGGTACCTCGCTGACATGAGAACATGGGGGGGGGGGCTCTAAATATTGTCCAATTTAGACACTATACATTTCTATCAAGTCTGAAAAAATGTTTAAAAACTGTTTAATTTCGACGGTGGGCAATTTGTTAGTTCGGGAAAAATGTCTAAATTTTGTCCAATTTAGACATTAGACATTTCTATCAAGTCGGAAAATTGAATAACAAGTGTCTAATTTTGACGTTGGACAGCTTTCCCGGCATCAGGGTCTTCCACGGAACACTGGAGTCTAATACGGGACGAAGCCGCATGGGCCGAGGCAGTCGACTCCCGTGCTTCAACTGGAATCTTCCAGACGCGCTGACCGGGGAATCCCGATGCCCTGCTAACACGGTGTTCTTTCACGAGACCGAGACACGCAGCCTGTGGCAGTCGTATCCCGTGCGAAGACGGGGATACAGCACGGGGATGGAGCCGCGCGTGCCAGGTCAGTCGGCCCACATGCTTCAACAAGGATCTTTCACGGGACAGAACCATGCAGGCTTAGGCAGCATGCTGTCGTGAGAACACGGGGAATCTACCACGGGGACGAAGCCGCGTTCGTCAAGGCTGTCGGCTACCGTGCTGCAACAGGACCTTCCACGGAACCATGCACGCTGGCCTGGGTCGCCCGCCGCCATGCTAATACGGTAATCTTACACGGCTCCGAGCAGCTCAGCTCGCGGCAGCAGGTTCCCGTCCAAACACAGGGCTCTACAATGGGGACGGAGACATGCACGCCGGGGAAGTCGGCTGTTGTGCTTCAACTGGGACATTCCACGGGAAAGAACCGCCCAGGCCAGGGCATCCCACTGCCGTGAGAACACAGGAGAGGAACGTGGTGTCCAATATTGTCGATTTTAGAAACTAGACACTTCTATCAAGACTGAAAAAATTGCCGACCAAGCAAATTGTCTAAAATCTAAATTCGACAATTTTCCGAATTAATAGAAATGTCTAATGTCTAAATTCGACAATATTTAGACATTTTCCAGGCCCAGCAAATTGTCAAGAGTCGAAATTTTTCCGACCAGATAGAAATGTCTTATGTCTAAATTGGACAATAATTAAACATTTTCCCGGTCCGGCAAATTGTCTAATTTCTAAATTAGACACTTGTTAGACTTTTTTTCCGACTGAATAGAACTGTCTAACGTCTAAATTGGACAATATTTAGACATTTTCCCCGGATATTTGACGAAAACCAGTTGAATAACCAACTGACAGCCACAACCAGCTGAAAATTCGCATCTGTTAATTTTTGAATTTACGGCTGAATAACCAATTTCCTGCTGGCAGTAGATTCGCCAGATTCGGATATTTGACGAATAACCAGTTGAATAACCAACTGACAGCCAGAACCAGCTGAACATTCGCATCTGTTACATTTTTGAATTTACGGCTGAATAACCAATTTCCTGCTGGCAGTAGATTCGCAACATTCGGATATTTGACGAATAACCAGTTGAATAACCAACTGACAGCCAGATCCAGCTGAAAATTCGCACCCGTAACATTTTTGAATTTAGGGCTGAATAACCAATTTCCTGCTGACAGTAGATTCGCCAGATTCGGATATTTAACGAATAACCAGTTGAATAACCAACTGACAGCCAGAACCAGCTGAAAATTCGCCTCTGTTACATCTTTGAATTTACGGCTGAATAACCAATTTCCTGCTGGCAATAGATTCGCCAGATTCGGATAATTAACGAATAAGCAGTTGAATAACCAACTTACAGCCAGAACCAGCTGAAAATTCGCATCTGTTACATTTTTGAATTTACGGCTGAATAACTAATTTCCTGCTGGAAGTAGATTCGCAGCATTCGAATATTTGACGAATAACCAGTTGAATAACCAACTGACAGCCAGAACCAGCTGAAAATTCGCATCAGTTACATTTTTGAATTTACGGCTGAATAACCAATTTCCTGCTGGCAGTAGATTCGCCAGATTCGGATATTTGACGAATAACCAGTTGAATAACCAACTGACAGTCAGATCCAGCTGAAAATTCGCCTCTGTTACATTTTTGAATTTACGGCTGAATAACCAATTTCCTGCTGGCAGTAGATTCAAAACATTCGGATATTTGACGAATAACCAGTTGAATAACCAACTGACAGCCAGAACCAGCTGTAAACTCGCATCCGTTACATTTTTGAATTTACGGCTGAATAACCAATTTCCTGCTGGCAGTAGATTCGCAACATTCGGATATTTGACGAATAACCAGTTGAATAACCAACCTACAGCCAGATCCAGCTGGAAATTCGCACCCGTTACATTTTTGAATTTACGGCTGAATAACCAATTTCCTACTGGCAGTAGATTCGCCAGATTCGGATATTTGACGAATAACCAGTTGAATAACCAACTGACAGCCAGAACCAGCTGAAAATTCGCCTCTGTTACATTTTTGAATTTACGGCTGAATAACCAATTTCCTGCTGGCAGTAAATTCGCAACATTCGGATATTTGACGAATAACCAGTTGAATAACCAACTTACAGCCAGAACCGGCTGAAAATTCGCATCCGTTACATTTTTGAATTTACGGCTGAATAACCAATTTCCTGCTGGCAGTAGATTCGCAACATTCGGATATTTGACGAATAACCAGTTGAATAACCAACTGACAGCCAGATCCAGCTGGAAATTCGCACCCGTTACATTTTTGAATTTACGGCTGAATAACCAATTTCCTGCTGGCAGTAGTTTCGAAACATTCGGATATTTGACGAATAACCAGTTGAATAACCAACTGACAGCCAGATCCAGCTGAAAATTCGCCTCTGTTACATTTTTGAATTTACGGCTGAATAACCAATTTCCTGCTGGCAGTAGATTCGCCAGATTCGGATATTTAACGAATAACCAGGTGAATAACCAACTGACAGCCAGAACCAGCTGAAAATTCGCCTCTGTTACATCTTTGAATTTACGGCTGAATAACCAATTTCCTGCTGGCAATAGATTCGCCAGATTCGGATAATTAACGAATAACCAGTTGAATAACTAACTGACAGCCAGAACCAGCTGAAAATTCGCATCTGTTACATTTTTGAATTTACGGCTGAATAACTAATTTCCTGCTGGCAGTAGATTCGCAGCATTCGGATATTTGACGAATAACCAGTTGAATAACCAACTGACAGCCAGATCCAGCTGAAAATTCGTCTCTGTTACATTTTTGAATTTACGGCTGAATAACCAATTTCCTGCTGGCAGTAGATTCGCAACATTCGGATATTTGACGAATAACCAGTTGAATAATCAACTGACAGCCAGAACCAGCTGAAAATTCGCACCCGTAACATTTTTAAATTTAGGGCTGAATAACCAATTTCCTGCTGGCAGTAGATTCGCCAGATTCGGATATTTAATGAATAACCAGTTGAATAACCAACTGACAGCCAGAACCAGCTCAAAATTCGCCTCTGTTACATCTTTGAATTTACGGCTGAATACCCAATTTCCTGCTGGCAATAGATTCGCCAGATTCGGATAATTAACGAATAAGCAGTTGAATAACCAACTGACAGCCAGAACCAGCTGAAAATTCGCATCTGTTACATTTTTGAATTTACGGCTGAATAACTAATTTCCTGCTGGCAGTAGATTCGCAGCATTCGAATATTTGACGAATAAGCAGTTGAATAACCAACTGACAGCCAGAACCAGCTGAAAATTCGCATCTGTTACATTTTTGAATTTACGGCTGAATAACCAATTTCCTGCTGGCAGTGGATTCGCCAGATTCGGATATTTGACGAATAACCAGTTGAATAACCAACTGACAGCCAGCTCCAGCTGAAAATTCGCCTCTGTTACATTTTTGAATTTACGGCTGAATAACCAATTTCCTGCTGGCAGTAGATTCAAAACATTCGGATATTTGACGAATAACCAGTTGAATAATCAACTGACAGCCAGAACCAGCTGAAAATTCGCATCCGTTACATTTTTGAATTTACGGCTGAATAACCAATTTCCTGCTGGCAGTAGATTCGCAACATTCGGATATTTGACGAATAACCAGTTGAATAACCAACCTACAGCCAGATCAAGCTGGAAATTCGCACCCGTTACATTTTTGAATTTACGGCTGAATAACCAATTTCCTACTGGCAGTAGATTCGCCAGATTCGGATATTTGACGAATAACCAGTTGAATAACCAACTGACAGCCAGATCCAGCTGAAAATTCGCATCTGTTACATTTTTGAATTTACGGCTGAATAACCAATTTCCTGCTGGCAGTAGATTCGCAACATTCGGATATTTGACGAATAACCAGTTGAATAACCAACTGACAGCCAGAACCAGCTGAAAATTCGCATCCGTTACATTTTTGAATTTACGGCTGAATAACCAATTTCCTGCTACCAGTAGATTCGCAACATTCGGATATTTGACGAATAACCAGTTGAATAACCAACTGACAGCCAGATCCAGCTGAAAATTCGCATCCGTTACATTTTTGAATTTACGGCTGAATAACCAATTTCCTGCTGGCAGTTGATTCGCCAGATTCGGATATTTAACGAATAACCAGTTGAATAACCAACTGACAGCCAGAACCAGCTGAAAATTCGCCTCTGTTACATCTTTGAATTTACGGCTGAATAACCAATTTCCTGCTGGCAATAGATTCGCCAGATTCGGATAATTAACGAATAACCAGTTGAATAACCAACTGACAGCCAGAACCAGCTGAAAATTCGCATCTGTTACATTTTTGAATTTACGGCTTAATAACTAATTTCCTGCTGGCAGTAGATTCGCAGCATTCTGATATTTGACGAATAACCAGTTAAATAACCAACTGACAGCCAGAACCAGCTGAAAATTCGCATCTGTTACATTTTTGAATTTACGGCTGAATAACCAATTTCCTGCTGGCAGTAGATTCGCCAGATTCGGATATTTGACGAATAACCAGTTGAATAACCAACTGACAGCCAGAACCAGCTGAAAATTCGCATCTGTTACATTTTTGAATTTACGGCTGAAGAACCAATTTCCTGCTGGCAGTAGATTCGCAACATTCGGATATTTGACGAATAACCAGTTGAATAACCAACTGACAGCCAGCACCAGCTGAAAATTCGCCTCTGTTACATTTTTGAATTTACGGCTGAATAACCAATTTCCTGCTTGCAGTAGATTCAAAACATTCGGATATTTGACGAATAACCAGTTGAATAACCAACTGACAGCCAGAACCAGCTGAAAATTCGCATCCGTTACATTTTTGAATTTACGGCTGAATAACAGATTTCATGCTGGCAGTAGATTCGCAACATTCGGATATTTGACGAATAACCAGTTGAATAACCAACCTACAGCCAGATCCAGCTGGAAATTCGCACCCGTTACATTTTTGAATTTACGGCTGAATAACCAATTTCCTACTGGCAGTAGATTCGCCAGATTCGGATATTTGACGAATAACCAGTTGAATAACCAACTGACAGCCAGATCCAGCTGAAAATTTGCATCTGTTACATTTTTGAATTTACGGCTGAATAACTAATTTCCTGCTGGCAGTAAATTCAAAACATTCGGATATTTGACGAATAACCAGTTGAATAACCAACTGACAGCCAGAACCAGCTGAAAATTCGCATCCGTTACATTTTTGAATTTACGGCTGAATAACCAATTTCCTGCTGGCAGTAGATTCGCAACATTCGGATATTTGACGAATAACCAGTTGAATAACCAACTGACAGCCAGATCCAGCTGAAAATTCGCACCCGTTACATTTTTGAATTTACGGCTGAATAACCAATTTCCTGCTGGCAGTAGATTCGAAACATTCGGATATTTGACGAATAACCAGTTGAATAACCAACTGACAGCCAGATCCAGCTGAAAATTCGCACCCGTTACATTTTTGAATTTACGGCTGAATAACCAATTTCCTGCTGGCAGTAGATTCGCCAGATTCGGATATTTAACGAATAACCAGTTGAATAACCAACTGACAGCCAGAACCAGTTGAAAATTCGCCTCTGTTACATCTTTGAATTTACGGCTGAATAACCAATTTCCTGCTGGCAGTAGATTCGCAGCATTCTGATATTTGACGAATAACCAGTTAAATAACCAACTGACAGCCAGAACCAGCTGAAAATTCGCATCTGTTACATTTTTGAATTTACGGCTGAATAACCAATTTCCTGCTGGCAGTAGATTCGCAACATTCGGATATTTGACGAATAACCAGTTGAATAACCAACTGACAGCCAGATCCAGCTGAAAATTCGCACCCGTTACATTTTTGAATTTACGGCTGAATAACCAATTTCCTGCTGGCAGTAGATTCGAAACATTCGGATATTTGACGAATAACCAGTTGAATAACCAACTGACAGCCAGATCCAGCTGAAAATTCACACCCTTTACATTTTTGAATTTACGGCTGAATAACCAATTTCCTGCTGGCTGTAGATTCGCCAGATTCGGATATTTAACGAATAACCAGTTGAATAACCAACTGACAGCCAGAACCAGCTGAAAATTCGCATCTGTTACATTTTTGAATTTACGGCTGAATAACCAATTTCCTGCTGGCAGTAGATTCGCCAGATTCGGATATTTGACGAATAACCAGTTGAATAACCAACTGACAGCCAGAACCAGCTGAAAATTCGCATCTGTTACATTTTTGAATTTACGGCTGAATAACCAATTTCCTGCTGGCAGTAGATTCGCCAGTTTCGGATATTTAACGAATAACTAGTTGAATAACCAACTAACAGCCAGATCCAGCTGAAAATTCGCCTCTGTTACATTTTTGAATTTACGGCTGAATAACCAATTTCCTGCTGGCAGTAGATTCAAAACATTCGGATATTTGACGAATAACCAGTTGAATAACCAACTGACAGCCAGATCCAGCTGAAAATTCGCACCCGTAACATTTTTGAATTTACGGCTGAATAACCAATTTCCTGCTGGCAGTAGATTCGCCAGATTCGGATATTTAACGAATAACCAGTTGAATAACCAACTGACAGCCAGAACCAGCTGAAAATTCGCCTCTGTTACATCTTTGAATTTACGGCTGAATAACCAATTTCCTGCTGGCAATAGATTCGCCAGATTCGGATAATTAACGAATAACCAGTTGAATAACCAACTGACAGCCAGAACCAGCTGAAAATTCGCATCTGTTACATTTTTTAATTTACGGCTGAATAACTAATTTCCTGCTGGCAGTAGATTCGCAGTATTCGGATATTTGGCGAATAACCAGTTGAATAACCAACTGACAGCCAGAACCAGCTGAAAATTCGCATCTGTTACATTTTTGAATTTACGGCTGAATAACCAATTTCCTGCTGGCAGTAGATTCGCCAGATTCGGATATTTGACGAATAACCAGTTGAATAACCAACTGACAGCCAGATCCAGCTGAAAATTCGCCTCTGTTACATTTTTGAATTTACGGCTGAATAACCAATTTCCTGCTGGCAGTAGATTCAAAACATTCGGATATTTGACGAATAACCAGTTGAATAACCAACTGACAGCCAGAACCAGCTGAAAATTCGCATCCGTTACATTTTTGAATTTACGGCTGAATAACCAATTTCCTGATGGCAGTAGATTCGCAACATTCGGATATTTGAAGAATAACCAGTTGAATAACCAACTGACAGCCAGATCCAGCTGAAAATTCGCACCCGTTACATTTTTGAATTTACGGCTGAATAACCAATTTCCTGCTGGCAGTAGATTCGCAACATTCGGATATATAACCAGTTGAATAACCAACTGACAGCCAGAACCAGCTGAAAATTCGCCTCTGTTACATTTTTGAATTTACGGCTGAATAACCAATTTCCTGCTGGCAGTATATTCGCCAGATTCGGACATTTAACGAATAACCAGTTGAATAACCAACTGACAGCCAGAACCAGCTGAAAATTCGCATCTGTTTCATTTTTGAATTTACGGCTGAATAACCAATTTCCTGCTGGCAGTTTATTCCCCCAATTCGTATGTTTTACGAATAACCAATTGACACCTGAAAAGTCAATTACCAACTGACAGCTGAAAATTCAATTACCAATTGATAGCTGAAAATTCAATAAACAACTGACAGCTGAAAATTCAATAACCAATTGATAGCTGAAAATTCAATAAACAACTGACAGCTGAAAATTCAATAACCAACTGACAGCTGAAAATTCAATAGACAACCTTGAAGTTTATTCGCTCAATTCTTATATTTCACGAATAACCAATTGACAGCTGAAAATTCAATAAACAACTGCCAATATCCAATTGCCTGCCAACTTCACACACATTTTTACAGAACCATTGTCGTCGGGCTATATCTGAAAAATCATTATATAGAGTTTTATCAATCTTTGTTGGAATTCTAGTTTAGAGGGGTTTTACTGTAGCACCGCACCACATCCTTGTCCGTTCTTTTTACAGGGACTATTTCCGGACATCACAGATACCAGGTTATCGAATATTTGACTTCAGGGCGGATCGATGTCATATTTCATTAAGTAAGCTAAGGAATATGGCCACTGGACTGGTAAAAGCATTGTAGTGTGTGTTCCTATTTGTCTTCCTGTATCAAATATATCGCTTCCTCTAACGTTATGTTGCGACTATATGGTGACATCTGCTCACAGATTGGATTGCGACAGGCAGCTTGTATCAGGATTCAAAAGTATACAACTGGTGAGATGGGAAAAATATTAAGCAGTTATCATTTGTTTGAAAAGCATTTACACTAGAACCTGTCTTAACCCTTACCCAATAGCCTGTTTCTAGTTTTGAAGACATATGACCACTTAAAGCAGGTTGAAAGTAAAGCAGAATGCGCCTTAAGGCGCATTCTGCTTTACTTTCAGCCTGCTTTAAGCTACCACCTACTAGGATATAGAAAATATTTATTATGCAATATGTTCATGACTGTATGAATTTGAACTATTTTCTTCAGCGGAAGAATAAATCAAACACGCTAAAAGCCGCTTCTATCAGGTAAAGGGTTAATTAAGCGACCATCAAAAATAGGAGCTTTCTGCATTACGTTTGGCCTGTATTAAGCAACCACCTGCTATTTAAGTTCCCTATGTCCAATTAATATAAGGTCGCTTAATACAGGTTCTATTGTACATATAATGTGATGAGTTCATATTTAGTTTTTTACCCTCATGCCGATTACATGCACGCAATGATACAGTAATGGGTCGCTAATACGACCTCTCAAACGAACTATAATTCTGGATTATTAAAAAAGGAGGTAGCTTAATGCAGGACAAAAGTTGTGCAAGCTACCATATGAGCTTTTCTGCATTGCGTTTGCCCTGCATTAAGCAACCACCTCTTATAAGACTCTTATGTTCATAAAGTGTATGGTCGCATTAGCAAGATTTTACTGTATAGAGAAAATGACCTCAGAGTTGTTTGCATTGCTAATTCTATAGAAAGTGAATAAATGAACTTTCCAGGAATACAGTTGACGATATAATGAAGCTGTTGCTAAAAAGGGATACGTCTTTCTGTAGGCGGATTGTAAATAATTCATGTCTCGTCTTTCTACTTCACCCTCTCCCTGCTGTGAAAACAAAACCCTTGTGTCAACTAAAATTTGGATCTGGTGCCATTTTAATTACGTCCGAGTCATTGACCGAATAACACACGGATTAAATCCTGATGAGACACGGAGTTACTCGGCGTCTCATCTGGATCCAAACTGTTTGCAAATGCCTGTCAGGTCGTGGATAGCAAGATAAAGATCAATTTTTACCCTGCTGTTAAAAAAATAACATCTCAAACTCTTAATTGGATAAATTCTACTTGCAATTCCGTGCAAGATTTCTAAACAAAATCACTGGGTGTTAAAGGTTTGGATCCAGATGAGAGGCCAACTTACTCGGCGCCTCGACTGGATGCAGACTGTTTGCAAATGCAACTCACGACGACTGGGTATAACGTGAACCCTTCCCAATTGTTTGTTTAATCGACTGGCTTTTGAATTCGATAGATAAGAGCTTTAACCCAATGGCACTAACAAAAGCGCGCGGCTAGTAACACACGTACACGTAGTTAAAATACATTAGATTCTCGCTAAAGCGACCACAAGATTTATTAACATGGGAGACAATAAAGCAGATTGTTGCTTAATGCAGGTAAACGGTGATACATACAGCTCTTATATGAGCTTTCTGTATCACTTTTGTCCTGCATTAAGCTATCACCTGCATTTAAACATCCATAATTAGACTTCGTTTGAATGGTCGTATTAGCGAGATATTACTGTATATAATACAACGTTCATCGCGTCCTGGTTTGCATTTGAAACTAATTGGATCCAGATAAAACGCCGAGTTACTCGGCATCTCGTCAGAATTCCAAGCTGTTTAACATTTGGTCAGCACGTATCTCAAAGCTTGAACGAGTCGGAAGTTAGTCAAATTTTACAGCTGATCAGGTTTCGCCGCGATACAGGTTCATTTACATCAACACGTAATTGCACTTAAAAGTCTCCACATAAAAATGCCAGTGCATGTAACGGATATCAGCAAGCATATCAAAATGCAACAAATAGCTGCTGCAACTGATTTACGCCATGGCTATCCACTGCCTAGTAGACATGACACATAATCACGCTTGAACCTTTTTAACAACAATATGTGAACGCAGTACATTTTGGCATTGGCAGACACTGCAGACTGAGATCTGTGTTTCTATGAGGGAAATTGACAAATTCTCCACCTGGTGAATAGTCATGTAATATTAATGAATAATTAACCCTTTCGCTGCCAATGCCCGATCTGTGATTACCTATGCATACTTTCTCAAAAGCTATTTTCCAATCGAAAATAGTCAAAATTGCACCAAATCCTGGGTCCATGCTTATAAAACTTTTAGTTGAGTCTGGGTCCATGCTTATAAAACTTTTAGTTGAATCTGAGTTCGTTCTCTAGTTTTTGATTGGTCAGATTTGAGCCTTTGTCTCAAATCTGACCAATCAAAAGCTTGAGAACTCAAATCTGGCCAATCAAAAGCTTGAGAACCAACTCAAACACAACTAAAAAGCTTTATAAGCATGGACATTGGAGTTGACGTTATGTATCAGAGTGTAGTAAGAGGTTAATTGGATTATTTTTATAAAAAAAAATTGTATATGAACAAGAGCATTTTTGACCATGACAGAAACTGTATCAGATCTGTATACATTTTAATTCTATAAGCAAACAAAACAGAGTTGATCAGACGGGCCCTTACAGTAACCGTTTGTTCTGCTTTTACTCTATTTTGCAATCAAGTTAACCATTCCCTTCATATACACGTGTTTTACGCATTTGCAAACAGAGAAGACCCAGATCAGGTGGCTCCTATAGTGTCTGCTCTGTTTGCTAGTGGAATTTGAAAGATCTGTTTCTTTACTTTCTAAAATGGTTACAATGTTCCACCTTCCATATTTCATTATAACTAGTTTTGCCAAGAATATTCAGTAGGCAATACAATTTGACAGCATAGAACAGGGAAAGGGTTTAAAGGTGTATCTATGGCATAAAGGGTTAACTGGTAGTTTGGACAATGCACACCCTTACTCGGCGACTCGCAAAATCGGTCTCTATCAGTTTACGCATTCATTTTACAAATTATTTTGGCGTCGAATTTCTATAAATTGTCTATAAACCAATTTTGTTAAAACATTTTAGTAAAATGAAGAATTGAGATAAGTAAATTCAAACTTCAAAGGAATAAATTAGGTTAAACAAACATAGAACTAGTGTTGAGACAAACTGTGAAGTCCCTGCTCTGACGCCGCCTTGCACATCTAATATAATACTGCACTGTTTGTCCTGGTGCATTTTGGCGACATTGACGGCGAAAGAATTAAACCCTTTACTCCATATATACTCTAGCTAGGCGTTTGCAAACAGATTACATGTATACCTAAATAAGACAGTTGACTGATCAGGATCTGCTCTGTTTACTTAATGATATAATGCATGATTCTACACTACTCGTCATGGCAACAATTACATTGCTTCAAGTGATATAAAATTCATTTCATTGATATGCATATATAGTCACAAAATAAATTTCTAGAAATACGGGGCTGCTTTATGCAGTACAAGTTTTGTATATACGTAGACAAATGGATAAAAAATCATGAGGGACTTTACTGCAGAACTTTCGTCATGTGTTAACTCATTATCTCCTGGGCTATTTTTAGATCCAACCTTATTTAATTAATCTACTGAAAAGGAGAATTAACTAGAGAAAAGGAACATTTTAGAATTTTGTAGTTTGAAACCATTGTGATAAATAGAGCATTTGCTCCTATAGGAGCAAATGCTGTATTTATCACAATGGTTTCACAATGTGACTTTTATAGAGGCGCAAAATGCGTCACTAGGGGGAAATGTGTTAAGATACCACCTGCTTTAAAGGCCAAGAATAATACCATTTCATTCATTATTTGTTTGTTTGTTTGTATTTTGTTGTTGTTTTTATTTTGTTGGGTTTTTTGTTGTTTTTTTTTGCTTTGGGTTTTTTGTTATGTTTGTTGTTGTTTTGATTTTTTGCTGTTTTCAGTTGTTGTTTTGTTGTTGGTTTTGCTGTTGTTGTTTTGTTGTTGTTGGGTTGTGGGTTGGGGTTTTTTGGGGTTTTTTTTTCTTTTTCTTTTTTTTTTTTGGGGGGGGGGTTGTTCTTTTGGGGAGGGATACATGTACTGGGTTACTGTAATGCATACTGACGTAAGTTCAACATTGTAGAGGTCCAGATAAGATGCGTAGAGTAAATTAAAACATTTTGAAAAAT
Source organism: Azorinus chamasolen (assembly GCA_963576725.1). Taxonomy (NCBI): domain Eukaryota; kingdom Metazoa; phylum Mollusca; class Bivalvia; order Cardiida; family Solecurtidae; genus Azorinus; species Azorinus chamasolen. Next base: position 106,017,232 of record OY755236.1, read on the forward strand.
AACTCATTTGTTTCTTACCAAAGCCTATACAGATGCCACTCTTTAGAATCACCTGGAAGAGACGATTCCAAACAGTGGTCACAACATAGGATTTGCTGGAGCTATGACAATGTTAGTATCCGAGTACGCACCATTATCTCTTGCTTTGTAACAAAGGTGGCATATTTAAGCATTCAGACTTTAGCATACTTAACAAATTGTCGTCTACATGGAATGACCTCTAATTCTGAACGTCTTCTAAATCAGACATATAAATACATGTATTGTCATTTCTATTCCAATACGTAACTAGTGTCAAGCAGTGTGGATACTAATGAGATGTTGAGAAAACCGCGTTTCATCTATCAAAAACTAAATGTATTACAAATCTGACCTCTGCGTATTAATGGCTAATGACGCTCTGTAATAAAAAAGTAAAGTACCTAGTTATAGTCTACTTTCAGCCGACTGTACATTTACTCCCCTGGTCATTGGGTCATTGGCCTACAATATAATCCGATCAACAAAGTAATAGAAAAGTCAAAGGGAAACCTAGAAAGAGGAAATAGTGGTTATTGGTCATTGACTTTTCTCTGAGAATATATTTTTATATAGTAAAACCCCTCTTATGCGATCACCAAAGATTTCCTAGTGTGGATATTCAATCCAGGTGAAAGCTTAGGCCTAATGGAGGACGAAATTTATGCAGAAAACTTTTTGTATTTTACTTTCGTCTTGCGTTAACCGTTTCCTTCATAAACGTCTTTCACGCATTATGCAAACAGAACAGACCCAGATCAGACGGTTCCTATAGGAGCCGTCTGATCAGGGTTTGCTAGATGTTTGCTAGTGGAATTTGATAGATCTGTTTCTTTACTTTCTAAAATGGCTACAATGTTCCACCTTCCATATTTCATTATAACTATTTTGTCCATGAATATTCAGCAGGTGTTGAAATTTGGAATAAATGTTGAACAGGGAAAGGGTTAAGTTACACCCTGCTTTTCAAAGTATCTGTTTATTTACTAAATCATAAATTTGCAGCTTGGTTGGGGCGGTTAATGTATAGCATTGTTATCGTTTATATTGACAAATTAGTTTTCTAAGGGCCCAGTCCCACTAGGCCTTACAACCACTTAACCATTTCCCTGTTCTATATCTATTACAAATTTCAATACCTACTGAATATTCATGGACAAAATAGTTATAATGAAATATGGAAGGTGGAACATTGTAACCATTTAGAAAGTATAGAAACAGATCTATCCAATTCCATTTGCAAACAGAGCAGACCCTGATCAGACGGCTCCTATAGGAGCCGTCTCATCTGGGTCCACTCTGTTTGAAGATGCGTGAAAACACGTTTACATGAGGGAAAGGGTTAAGACATGTTTACGAATGCTAGCGACCTCTGATCGCCGATATTCATACGAAGGTCGCACGACAAGTCACTGATAATCGCCGGTGGTCTTCAGTAATCGTTGATAATCATTTCGAGTCGTGCGACCATTTTCAGTCGCAGAGAGGTTGTTGCCCAACAACCACCATAGGGCCCAACCCCACTAGGCCTTACGACCCCTTTAGACATGTTTACGATTGCTGGCGACCTCTGGTCGCCGATATTCGTACGAAGGTCGCACGACACGCCACAGATAATCGCGGATGGTCTTCAATAATCGTTTGTAATCGTCGAGAGGTTGTTGATCATGCACAACAACCTCCCTACAATGGAACTGGTCGCCGGTGGTCTTTAAGAGATAATTTTAGAGGTTTTAGGTAATCGTGCGACAAAGGTCTCCAACAATCTTTCACTGGTCGTTGGTGATCTTCCCTTCAATCGTACGATTGTCAGCGACCTTTCTACAATTACCTACGACTGTCGTGCGATCACCAGAGACTGCCTAAATATTACCCGCGACTAGGCATGGACCACGTGACCATACAACAGGTCGGAAGTAAATGTGGAACCTTCGTACGAATACCAGTAACTTGGTGCATGATCGTCAGCAACTTGTCGTACGATGGTCGAAGAAGCATCTCCAATGTGACTGAGAATTATCTTTTTTTAATTTAGTCGTCGACAATCGCAGACGATCGCTGGTTTCAGAGGTCGCCAGTGGTATTTAACGATCGCAAGCGCTAGTGGGACTGTAGCCTTACCAAATCCGTGGAGTAAGATAAATATTCGTGTGGCTAATGTCATTTACCTTCCACCAATGAAACCAGAATGATGAACAATAATAAAGTTTTATATAAGCGGTGCGATCTGCACAAAATACATGTATCAAAAAGGCTTTCGGCTTTCAGATCGACTAATAGATACAAGTATTCAAAGGCAGACAACTCGATTTTCAGCCGGACATTCGATTCAGTGGCAGTGACATAATCTTGGGGCGTACATGTATTTGGGCACATGTTCTCTGGATGGAATCGAGTCGCAACGCGTAGCGCGTGTAATACGTCCGAACACTTGGAACTAGGAGTAGTGTTGACAAAATCAGTGATATTGTGGGTAAGGTTTGACCTGGCACTGTATGAACCGCCTTTTTCCGTAAGCAATGTTTAACTTTCAGAACACACAATTGAAGAATGCGCGACTATACAACGACTCGAGTACATTATAAGATTTTCAATGTAATACAAGCGTTGGTAGCTCAGTGGTTTAATCACAGCATTACCGACATTAGGGTCATGGGTTCGAGCTCCATCGTAGTTGATCGATCCCGGGTCTAAGCGGGTATGTTTTTTATAAGAACACCCGGTTACATAGTACATATATTTTTAAGATGTGAGACTTTTTAAGATACATATAGTCGAAAAAAAATATTGCCTTAACTAAATTAGGTTTTACCCAGATACGAACCAACGACCACTATCCTATCCTTAGAGTCAGCGACACAATCCACTAAGTTATTGCTAAGGTTGTGTAGTATATAGTGATAATCACTTATCGATTTCATTTTAAACAGTCAAAAAGTGATGAGTGCAAACCTTCCTGATAATATTAATAAGCAAGTGTTGTCAAGAAATCTATACACACCCAACCCACCACCGGAGACTGCACCTGGCATTTATAGAGTTATCGTCTTATCACCACGAGTTAAATGTTGACCAACTGCGAGCATATTTATTGATATCAAGAAAATATGAGTGGTGTCTTTTTTTATTAATGGCCCTAACACAGTGTTGTAAGATCCAAGGTGGCGGCTGTTCGGAATGGACGCATGTTTCAACATTTTACTTCCCTGTTGAGTCAAGGTCACAGGGGACATCAGTAGTATCTGACACTGTGCCTTCCTAAGATGCACCAACTCAAGAAATTTGAAACCGTAACCAAAGTAGTTGAGGAGACATCATCCAAACAAAAATTGCAGACGTTTACTTACCACCTTCTGAAGATGCATCTAAGCAAGTTGGAAACCATAACCCAAGTGGTTGAGGAGATATCGTCCGGACAGTACTTGGCGGACAGAGTGCAAACCTTGTCGTTGGTGTAACAAGAAGAAGTACAGACGACTTTTATTTGAAATTATCAAGGTGGTTTGCCACGATTGGTGACGCACATTGAAGAGGTTACGAACTGTATGCTGACAGTACTATCATAATAACCTTGAGAAGTAATGCTCCGGACAATGTTACACAAGAAAGCAAATAGCACCAGAATAGAGGGGTTAATCCAATGATAGAATATTGCAGTAGTGTTGCCCTTGGACACGGCATTTTAACGTCATACTCTGTGAAAACAACGTTTCATTGGCATAAGTATCAGTTCTTGCGTAATAGCCAGAATAAAAATTGCTTACAAAGATTACACTACACTTCCCATGTTCTGTCAGTATACCAAAATGTGCAGTTTCATCGATTTATCTCAAGTTTAGAGAAATGTTGTGGACAAAATGAGTGACAGCGGGCACCCCACCCAGTCACATTAGGCTGACACCGGGCCAAACAGTCCTAGAACTACCTATTTAATGTCGAGCGTAGACAAGGGAGCTACTAGTACCAAAATTAAACTAAATTGAAGCAAAACTGCAAAAGAAGGCCGGACAAAATTGTGTCCATGGTTCAGCCTGATTCCAGTATACACCCACATCCCACCAAAAAAAGACTTCGTTTTAAGGGGATGGGGGCGTTACTGAAATATTGCAATCAAGGACAATGGACGGTGGAATCTAACTGATAAAAAGTCCGCCCACTTCCACCGAGGAGCATAACTGTTCTATAAATATAGTGTCAGATATGGAACGCCATTCTGTCATGCTAATTGCTAAATACAAAATGCGAAATGCTTTTTGCCAATTGTGTGAATTGCCAAGGAATGTTCCAAATGATGGATATAAATGACAAATGCGAAATGCTTATTGCTAAATGCATGTTTGCACTAGACTACCAGCATTGAACAGCGCCATTTTTAAAGTAACTGTACATTCGCTAAATGGATGTTTATTTACATTAAAGCTTATTGCGTATTGTACTACATGTACTGAATTAAAAATGGCGCAGTTCAATGCTAGCAGTGCAAACATGCATTTAGCAATAAGCATTTCGCATTTTTCATTAACATCCATCATTTGGAACATTCCGGTTCTTTCCATAGCAAATTTACACAATTGGCAAAACGCATTTCGCATTCTGCATTTAGCAAATAGCATGGCAGAATGGCGTTCCATAGTCAGAAGAAAATGAGCACCGACTAAATTTTTAAGATTTGCCGAGTCGATGCCCAATGTACAGCGGACTAAAATAACGGGTGAAAAGTCTGACCTGGTATTCAGCAGGGGCTTATAAATGCCGCCCCTTGCTATTGTTAGGCCAAATTGGAAAATTTCTGTGCGTTGAAGGGAAACCCGAATAGCATTGAGGAAATACTTCTGTGTTCGCACAGAATATGAACTCTTCTGACCTTGTTCACAGTGGATGTTTCTTTGAAAGTATAATGTAGGGCAGTATACGATTTTTTATGAAAAGTTTTTCTGAGATTTGCTTTGAGAACAATTTTGCCGAAGAATCTGGGTTTTTTTTGTCCATGGATAGTGAATGAGTGAGCCGGGTTTTACGTCCGACCAACAGTATTTCAGTTATTTGCAGACGGCACACGCTTGAGATAAGTTATAGTGTTGCCTCACTGGAATGCCCCTGCCGCGGGCACATGGCAAGGGTACCCCACCCAGTCACATTATCCCCGACACCGGGCCGACCAGTCCTAGAACTACCATTTTAATGTCGAGCGTAGACAAGGGAGCTACTAGTACCGACTTTTAACGACTTTTGGTCTGTCGCGGCCGGGGATCGAACCTACGACCTTCCGATAAAGAGCTAAATAACCACTGCGTGACATGAGCTCAATACGGTATACCTCACTCTCGTATATCGAGAAAGTAAAAATCGAATGGAATGTGACTGTTGGATTCCACATAATGCGGGTTTGGGGTTGGTTGGGTTTTTTTAAAGAAAAAATGTTGCTCGACGTTTGTAAAGTATTTATCATTATTGACGTGAAGAAGCCCTGTAGCATATAGCTTGATAAGCGATTTGATTTATCTGTGGTTTTGTATATATACAGGATTACCTCCCTTTTTTAGTTTTGTTTAATTCAATTTGTTTGTTTTATACCTTATAAAATTTAGTACTGTGAATGTATTCACATATGTGAGGCGGTTGGTCATTCGAGTTATAAACTAGAAAACTGACTCGATCAGAGAGGGCCCTGCAGACGATCTTTTGTTGAATATGGCATTTTTGATAAATCAAGAGCAGACAACTCTGGACATGGTGATCTCATTCAACTAAAAAACTGTAGGTGTTTTCCTCTCATAATACTGAGCATCTGCTTTTAACATGAACCAAATATGTGAAGTACTGTTAGAGTTATCGTGTCACATCAAGTGTTGACAAAAGTTAATGGAATTTTCGATGAATCAAGGGCAGACAACTCTAGACATAGTGATCCGATTCCACCCAAAAACTATAGGTGTCTTCCTCTGATAATACTAAGCATATACCCTTAATATGAAATCAATATCTGAAGTACTGTTTGAGTTATTGCGACACATCAAAATTGTTGACAGAAGTTGATAGCATTTTCAAGAATCAAGGGCAGATAACTCTAGAAATAGTGAACAGATTCAACCCAATTAATATGAGACTATTATTATTATTATTAACAGCACTTTCAGTGCTTCGATTCATTTTTGAAATTGTCCCCATATTTAATTTTTGCCCGACACCGGCTATATACAAACATAACACAAACACAACTGTCCATATCCATGTTTTTATTCTCTTTTCGTTTTACTCACACTTCAATTTTCACATGTGTAACAGTAAGAAGCTATGACAAAAGATTAAGACCAATCAATATATCATAAAATGTGTACTATATAGCACTAATATCAAGAGATATATTGAAGCTATACGCTATTCAGTACAGTCCAGTTCTCATCAAAGATATACATGGTGTAATGCATACATGGAGTGACCCCCATTCTTGCCATACCTAAGCATATTGCTGGTTCAAAATTCAGTACATATTTACACATTAGGACACTTTAGATGATCATGGTCAACATTTAATACGATCTTGCATTTAAAATAAGCTTCACTGAAGTTCCCAACAACTTCATCTGATTATGCTGTCAATACATAAACCAGTTCAAATTTTTAATTCAAATTCAATAGGCTTACCTGCAAAATGTTAGCTTACTCAATTTACTACACGAAGTATTGTTTTGAAAGTATAAATATATTACCTCATATTTTGGGGCAAATTCAAGACAATTTAATTAACCATTTCCCGTATATAAACACTATTTCACGCCTTTGTAAACATAGTAGACTAAGATCAGACGGCTGCTGAAGGAGCAATTTGATCAGGGTCCGTTCTGTCTATGAATCCTAGTTTTTGTCGAAGCCAAAAGTAATTACATCTTAAAAATTAAGTCAATGAATATTCATAAAGTGATCAATTCATGCATAAATGTTCATTAGGGAAAGAGTTAAATGTGGTCATGCTATAATCATATCATCATGAAATGTAATTAACCACTTTGAAATAAGGAATTTTTTAAATTCTGAATGAAAACAACTCCCAACATCTACAGTCATCTGTGATATTAATGAAACATCACTGTAAACTTAGTCATGCTGTAAAGAACTTGGTTTCAATCGGAGAATTAACAATGAATTCAAAACACGTTATTATACACATTTCCTATATTCCTATAGAAACATATACATCTTACCTGAAAGTTCCATATTCTTTTCTAAAATGTTAATCCTTTATATGATGAATATTCATGTAAGAAATAATTGAATGTATGAATATTAATTTAATATCCAACTTTTTATAATGGAATTAAGAACAAAGGAAATGTAACCCGGGTAGCCACTCTATAATCAGACCCATATTATTTCATATTAAGCAAACGGAACAGGCCTTGATCAGATGGCTCCTATAGAAACCATCAGATCTAGGTGTGTTTACAAAAGCATGACAACACAGCTGTGCCAGGTATTGGGTTAATCCTTTCTTTCATATAAACGCATGTTCATGCATTTGCAGACAGAGTAGACCCAGACAAGACAGTTCCAATAGGAGCCGTCTGATTAGGGTCTGCTGTTTGCCTTTGACATGTTATATATCGGATTCTACTGTTTTTTGTCAAAGCAAAACAATTCCTTGAAAGGTTTACATTATAAAAACTTTAGCTACTAAATATTCATGATGTCATAATTTCTTACATGAATATTGAACAGGTAAAGCGTTAAAGCAATAATGTAATTCTTATAAAAATTCTGAGATTTGTTTTACAAGTCCAAACTAATTATCCCTTTATTTTACAATACCGCCTATGTATGCCTTTGCAAACAGGGTCAGCTGCTTGCTTACAATTCTCCACCGTTTGCAATGGCAAAATAATTCATTTTGAAAGTTTAATACACGTACATCATGTGAAGACTATTACATGAATATTCATCAAGTACAGTATTTTGTGTTTATTATTTTGTAATAATGCTCATTATGAATTGTGACCAAAACATACAAATTCTAAGTCTCGAGACAAAGTGCATGGTCCACGGATGCAAACCTAACCCAATGAATGCTGAATATTCAAAGTAGAAGAGCACATCAACGTTAATTCAGTATGGAAGGCAAAACATTAATACAGCAGAATCCCTCTAAACAGGGTATAAAATTTTGTATAGATATCGGTCTAGGAGACAGGTGGCAGCTTAATGTAGGGTGAAAGTCATGCAGAAAGCTCCTCTAGGAGCTTTCTGCATGACTTTCACCAAGCATTAAGCAGCCACCTGCCTAAAAAATATCTAAAAATTCTTCTCTACTAGAATTCTGGTTTGGAGGGGTTTTATTGTATAAGATTTTAATGACAAACAGTGCAGACCCCGAGTTAGGTCTATACTGTTTACAGATGCCAATATACCCACATTCAAAGGGCTAAACAAAGTTTGTGTTCATATCACTTTTAGCATATACTTTCAAAATTACCGAGAAGCAGTAAATTTCAATTAAATGTAGAAGTAAAGATCCACCTTGAATTTTGAGTTACATTTTAAGCCCTGATTATTCATTTAAATGGTTATGATGACATTTACTTATGTGACGACATTATTCACATCATGCCATGATCTGCAGTAATCAAGATTTGATACAAAAAACAATCATGATCTGCAGTAATTAAGGTTAGATACACAAAACCTAACTTTTTGTAGATAATTTATAGTAACATCAATCCCAAAATTCTGGAGCCTGTTTAAGATTGTACAGCAAAAATTATTCACAAGTCCTTCTTCACTTAACTTATTATATTCTTTACTTCTTAAGTTATTATTTGCATAATCCCAATTAATAGCACTTTATAGTGTGCAAAAACAATGATTACAAGTTCTAACTGGAAGTTGCAACCCCCATACATTAGCACAATAATTTCAGATGTACCATCTTTCGTTAAACAGACCCCAGGTTTTATTTGATGGAGAAATGCTTAAACCTTCAGCATAACGGGCAAATCTTCATTGACAGAAAATGTTTTCTAAAATTCAAGTTGTGTCTTTATTTCTTTTCAAACATAATCTGTGTGATAGTTTAAATCCAGACAAGATATCAAATAACTTGACATCTAATCTGAATCTAAACTGTACAAAGGTATTAAGGGTGTCATCTGGCAGTAGCATCTAAAGGTTAAAAATTATATTATATAATCCATAACAACTGCCTTCACATTTATATACTTTTTAAAGTATGAAGTTTGTTCCTAATCTATACATAGATAATAAAATATCAATGTGAAGATGAGAAACAGTAAATAAATAACAATTACAAATTACCTAAATTATTACCTATCTTTAACCCATTCCCCAAGAGGCTATTTTGAGACCCACCTCTGAATAAATTTACTGAAAAGGAACATTTACTAGAAAAAAATGAAAACATCAGCATTGTATAGTTTTGAAACCATTGTGATAAATAGAGCATTTGCTCCTATGGAGCAAATGCTCTATTTATCACTGGTTTCAAAAAGTGCATTTTTCAGAGACATCAAAAGGCAACACTATGAGAGAATGGGTTAATGTAAAGGACAACATAAGTGATCCAACAAGTAATCCTTTACCTGATGAATATTCATGTATGAAATAAAGACATCACGAATATCAATTTAGTGATTGCTTATGATCATTGGAACATTTGGCCATGGCAGACGATGTATAACCAGATCTATATTCCATAAGCAGACAGAGTCTACCCTGATATGGGTTGACTCAATTTGCAAAGGCCTCCATCAGGTAGCCACCACATATGCCATCTTTCATTGGCCGATACTAATCATTAGAATACTAATGCATTATGTTCCTTTTGACAGTACTTTTTGCAGTGAAAGCAATCCAGTATTTAACAGAATATGGTATTGAATTGTTTACTTCCAATTACTTAATTTACTGACAAAAGATGCACATATGACTTTTGGTATTGTATATACTATAAGACTCGACATCTGAATCAACTATAACTCATACCGTCTCTCTAAATGTAAGAGAAATCTTTAACAACATTAGCCATTGAGGTTTGAAACAAGATAACATCAAATAAAAATTTGACACATGCTTCCTGATAACTTATAACCACCCCTTTTAAATATTCAATTATTTCATTGCAAAGAGGTTGTAATAAGCTAGACATAAAACCAAACAAGTTATTAACATTGTAGATAAATTTGCCAACTATAATATGAAATTAAATGCCACATACAAGATAAACCATAGAAAAAAGTGGACACAAAATTATCTATGCCTGTATTCTACATATTGTAGTTTCAGTTTAAAAGAAATTTACAACCTGCTTTTCTTAATTCAATGAAAATAAAAAAAAAAATCATAAAAAACTCAACCCTGACATTGGTTGTGGTTTTCAAAGTTTGCTATCATGAATGTGGTAGAATCTCTTGCCTTGTAAAAAATATGCATAATCAAGTTAGTTCATCTATATAATTCTACAGTGCTTCAAACCAAATGCTATCAAATGCTATTTACCTCTGAAATAAAAGTAGAAATACTTGAATAAGGAAAACTTGGGTTCACTAATAAAGTCTATCATTATTATAAACCAGATGTGTTTGTTAAATACTACGTGCCTGCATGCAACCTGGTATTTTTGTTTTTTACCTTTTCCCTTGATATAGAAACCTTTTCATACCATTGCAAACAGAGTAGACCAAGATCAGACGGCCCCTGTAAGAGCCCTCTGACCAGGGCCTCCTCTGATGATTGAATAATATAGATCCGATTCATATTTTCCGCAAAAGCCAAAAGAAAAACATGTTTATACCTTATTTTAAAAGATTCATATTCACAAATTTTGTTATTTCTGCAATAAATATTCATGAGGTAAAGGGTTAATGGAGAAAGTATATAAAGTTCTAGTGGTAACTATTGCAACGGGCAGACTGATTAACCAACCAAACTTATTGTGACCTTGTTTATCAATTTCATCGAGCCCTTGAAACAAGTATATTTCAATCTGAATAATTTAAATCCAGTTAAACAAAATTATTACTTTTCAAAGGAAACAACGTTATGAAAAGTGAATATTTCATACTGAACAGTGTAATCTTTGCTATTTTAAACATCACAACTGATATTAATGCTAAATGATGAATTATAATTAAGCACATCTAGTAAAATGGCTAATACTATTATCTTTGACATAATCAGTTCTTATCTTCTTATCTTCGACATAATCAGTTCTTATCTTTGACATAATCAGTTCTCATCTTCTTATCTTCGACATAATCAGTTCTTATCTTTGGCATAATCAGCTCTTCTTCAAATATTGTGTCTTAAAGTAATTGTTTACAATTGTGTCCAGTAAAAGATACATATACCACAACATGAGACTAGCGGTTTGTTATTTTTAACTGGAACTAAAACATACACCTAGCATAGTCATAGAATACTGACACATGCTCTTACCATTGACTCACAACATGTATTTACACAAACACACTACATCTGCTACTCTCTTACATTTCAAGAACATACTTAACCTGAGACAATTTTTCTCATTATGTATAACAACTGCATAAAATAATACATGGACAAAAATCATGAGAACATTGACATATAATTGAAAGACATTGGGTTTTTAATATACATGGCTATGACTGTAGCGTTGTAGATTCTTCTTTCTTCCCATGTCGTTGACAAGCTCGCCACCCTGGCACCTGAGACTGCTGTATTGCTGCTGGAAAATTAGAGAAGCTGAAAGAAAAATATTATTAGCGGGCCACCATTTACTTGCAGGCAATGGACAACTTGAAACCCTTTCATCTCCTGGCCTGGTAGAGACACGTATTTATTCTTCATCCAAAAAGCTGCATTAGTTGAAACGACCCTTCTGCTCTCTTCTAATTCATTGACGGTTGCTTCGCTGACGATATTCCAATTTTGCTGCTGCCTCGGACATTCGGTATCTTTAATTTTAGAGATAATTTACCAAAGGCTTTACTCCTATAGGATCAACGGACTGTGTGCTATTTGTGCATTTCTGAGGTAATAATGAAAAGCATCTGGTAAGTAGACTCGACTTTCTAAATGACTGCGGCAGAGGATATGCAAACCCTTCACTGCAAAGTAGTTGGACCCCCTTCCATTGGTGCTGAAGATTTTAGAAACCTGGAAAATGCTCGTAAATTTAATGCCTGGATATCCAACTTATTTAACTGAAGATGGTTATAGCACACAAGTAGTCTCTCTGTATATTTAGGAAATGAAATGCTCACCTTTGGCCCTTTATTTTTTCCTCTGTAGATACTGATCTCATACAAAAAATTAAAGAAACACGGAAAATTTGCAAATGCTCCTTACAAATATACTGTCCAGCAGAATTTTTCCTACAGAACATGAGCACGATAACACAGCAGTGGCATACCAGTGTCCGACCCTTCTGTTTCACAAAATTAGACAGTCACTTATTCCACTTTACTGAATCACAAAATTCTTTTAAAGTCCTATGAAGAACACCTCTTACATCTTTGCAGATTGCTATAAACAAATATGATCTAGGAATATGGAATTGCTGAACATGATTATATTTTTTATCCTCGTATTATCAGTCCTGTGAATTGTCCATTTTCCCCCAAATTTTATGAACGAGAGAAAACTGTTGGCTCAACAACTTTACCATAAAATTACAAGTCTCTTTTTCTGCAAACTTGACCATATAAAAATTGAATACAGGATGATGAAGACTTCACTGCCCTATCCAAACCCAAACCATCTTGCGCGCTTGACCTTTTAATATATTCCCAAACCTGCTCACAGCGTAACAGTGTGGCTAGCTTTCTGCATCATGGACAACCCAATACGCATATGTGATAGACCAGGCATCTTACTTAGGCCTTGTACTAGCAAATCTTTCTCTTACGGTTACCCCATTGAATGACAAAAACTTCAGCCAACTCTGCTTTGCCGACCCCTCCAACCCTTGTCGCCTCGCAAACAGGAATTCTTTTCAAGCCTGCCCTGCACAAATCAGAGAACCCAGCAAACGGAATAGCTGTGCACATCTCCACTGTGTGAGAGCTCCTACTGAGTGCCCAAACATCTAGGACGAACCATTGTGCTAGGACTTTCAGCATTTGCATGGCATAATCTTTCACCCTGTCCAAGCCATATTTGAGATATGGCCTGGACCTGGCTCCTGACTTATCCCTATAATGCATTAACAACTGCTACATTAGCTTTGCAATCCACTTTCGTTTCACCAGCCATCAACGTGAGACCGGTCTCCTTCAGGAAGTCCACACATTCAGAGTGGTCTGAGAAGCCAAGCTCCGGCGTAAGGAACTCAATGGTAAGTGTAGGCCGATATCTTTATTTACATTAACAGATCAGAGGGAAGTGGGTGAACAAGCATCCAAATGAAAAAGAAGAAAACATCAACATGTTAGCAACAATCAAACGTTCCAAGTAATTTATGTTATACTTACCATCCTGAAATTCCATTAACCTTTTTTTAACCTTAAAGGTTTTAAACTGTAGATTAAGACTAGTTAAACAATTCTATAGATACACAATTGTATCCAATTGTTACTCTAACAGGATGCTTCTTTAATCACAATGCCTGGTATAGGCCTACACTGCAAAACCACAGCACTTACTGAGCTCTTATTAGTACTGCAGGCTTATGCTCCTTATACAAGTGCTGCATCTTGTGAACTACTCACGTTTTAATGAATACGAACAAATCTATAGAATTTTTTAAATTCAAAATCGGAAGAAGTAATCAATTTTATCCTGCTATAAATTATTTTAAACGAGACTTTATAAGCCACAAATAGTCCCTAAAGGACTATTTAGGTAGAACTATGCACCAAACGCAGCTGTGAAAACACATCCTTATTATTGGAAGATTGAATTCAAGCCATTAGTAATTAGCCATTAGTTAGATATAATGTAATTTAATGATACAGAAAGGAAAGCTGAAGATTGAAATATGTGATTTCTTGCACTATTTATTACCCACTGAAAAAGGAAAAGATGAAAACATACTTACCTATGTCTAATGTAAAAGTTATTCAGTAACATAAACAATGGCAAATAATAGCATACTTCATTTATTTATATTTTTACAAGCTGAACAAATGTCTGCTCAAAGTCTGACTTGCTGAACGATTTATTCATTTCATTTAAGCTTTTGCCAAACTACTGGCCAAGTGGGATTCTGATGTTGAAATACTTGGGTGTCTCATCCGAACCCAAGCTGCTTTGCCCTTTACTCCATAAATATATCTTTCTACGCCTTTGAAAACAAAGTAGACCCAGATCAGATGGCTCCTGTAGGAGTCGTCTTATCAGTCTCTGATCTGTTTGCTCACGGTATAATATAGATGCTTTTCTACAGTTTCTACTACGGCCAAAATACCTGTAATCGTGCCATTATAAAAATCAATATCATTACAATATCATTAAATTACATTAATTATGTCAATTACATAAATATTCATGGAGGAAAGGGTCAGCATGTGCTTAGAATGAAAAGGTTATAAACACTTTTGAAGTGGAGAAAAAAAGCAAATTTTAAACTAAATTTCACCAATAGCCTTGCATAATAATGGTAAATTTGAAATATGTAAAACAACTTATAGAAAGATTTATTATCTGTTAATGCACACAACGTTCTGATCACTAAATACTTGATGAAGGTTAAAAATTCTATATAAAGTTTTGATATTTCATTTAAAAGGAAACTAAAATACACTAAATGGGTATTAAAATAAAGTACACCATTCAGTAAACCTAACCTTTTAATACACCTGCAGTTTTGAATTTTCAAGAAATTAAGTAAACTATATACGTACGACTTAATCATAGCTTTGAGTGCAGACTTTCTAAGCCTCCCTACAAATTTATCCATGAGGTAGCCTGCCATCTTTGGAGCATTCAAATACAGCTTAAATAATTTATGGAAGTTATTGAGGGCCCAGGCTGATCTCACTTGCAGGGCGTGATGTATACTCTCATCTTGTCTGTCTGCTGAAGACAGATTGGTTAGAGTTGAATTTATATCTATTGGACTGTCAAGGAAGACATGCTAGATATATACAAGACACAGGAAAGTCTCCTCATATGATATGAAACAATTTACTATGGTTTTATCATTATAGTTAAAAAATTACCAATCACTGGTCAGTATGGTCTAAATTAGTCAAAATTAATAGTTTGTTACCAGTTAAATTAAAATAATTTCAAGTCAGCATATAACCCTTTACTCAATATTTATGCAAGAAATATAGAGAGAATATAGTGAATTTTGACCATGGCAGAAACTGCAGAATCATATCTGTGTAATGTCATAAGCAAACAGAGCAGACCCTTATCAGACGGCTCCTACAGGAGACGTTTGATCTGGGTCTACTGTTTGAAAGTGCGTTAAAAGGTGTATTTATGGAGTAAAGGGTTAATTCAAATACCACTTTGAATGGGAATTGAGTGTACAGACATTTGCAAGCAGTGCAAAACCAGAGGTATAGGTAGCCTCTTATCAGGGTCTGCATTGCTCATCATTTAAAATCCTTGCAAAAATTTACTATTTTTATACTAAATTGACTTTTATTATTAAACAATGAAGGACCATTCCATTTTGATTCTCATCTGAAATCTGTTTACAGGTGTGCAAGTTGTGCAAATGAAACTCTGGACAGCACAAAACTTACCATTTATAAATGGGGGAGGGTGGAAGGGACTCCATCGCAAAGCATTATTTGCTAATGTTTTATGACTGGGTTTTGAAATTGAAAGCCATTGACCTTGAACAAAAATGCCCATATGACCTTATGATGTAGATTTGACAATGGCAAAGACAAAATGCCCATATGACCGTATGATGTAGATTTGACAATGGCAAAGACAAAATGCCCATATGACCTTATGATGTAGATTTGACAATGGCAAAGACAAAATGCCCATATGACCTTATGATGTAGATTTGACAATGGCAAACATAAATAGGTACTTGTACAATTACAAGCTATTCAGGTAACCCTGTCGGCCAACTCCTGCAAACTTTTGAAAACAAGACTGGATCCAAATTGATTTGGTATCACACCATAGACCAAAGTTTTGATACTCAAACGTTTTACATAGAGCATTTTTATCAACAAAAACAAGCTCATTGCATTAATGCAGTTATCTAAACTTAAGCACACATTTAAAGAAATGCAGTACATTTTTCATAACAGCAAGTAGCACTGGTGATTTTTATATCTAGAACATTGCCAGGTAAAGGATACCGCCTAGATTCTTAGTGTACATATAGTAGAGAAGCCTGTAGGCTGTGAATTCCTCCTTGTTGCCCTTCAGGCCCTGCTCATACAACATCTTCAGTTGGGTCTGACACTGGTTGTACTCCTCATGGTCCCCCTGCAAGCACATTCAATAATTTAATATTTATAATTTTAATACTCACAGATTTTACTGTACATACAGCTATCTTGAATTTTTTTTAGACTATTAATGAAAATATCTTGCCAATGACCATTTATCACCACTGCGGTTGAGCACGATTTATAGTTTGCAATGAGCAATTATGGCAGACAAAATACTACAAAAATCTCTGCAATCTCTATAACAATCTCTGCTTTCTGTAGCAATTCAAAATTGAAATAAGCTTCATATTTAAAGAGCTGACCAGAGTCTTACCTTCTCCATGGCTATCCTGGCATGGGTCTCATACACCTTCACTGTGAACTCGTCCCGCACACCCTGTACCTGTACATTAAATAAATATAAAGATACAGCTATAAACTCTTAAGTGCATTGGTAATTATCAGCTGCACTAATTATTCTTCAGTTTCTCCTAACTTATTAGATCAATCAGTTTTCATCCAGGAAAGATGTTAAATTTCTTAGCACCTCATTTGAATCTCAATTCTTTGTAAAGATCATAGAATTCATTCTATTAACATGGTAAAGAATTAATTTTCTACAAAATCACAATTACTGGTACTTCTTAATGTGAATTCTATGTATTCCGCATTTATAATATCTCATATGGGCACAATGAACAATGTGTCCCAATCAGCTTAAGTCTGATAGGTGCTGTTAACCCTTTACTTCATGAATATTCATGTAAGAAATGATATAATGAATATTAATTAGATTACTTGTTATAACAGCACATGGACAAGAGGATTTTGGGTGATGGCACAAACTGTAGAATCATGTCTATATTATATCATAAGCAAACAGAGCAGACCCTGATCAGACCCTGATATGGGTATACTCTGCAAATGCTTTGAAAGGCATATTCATGGAGTAAAAGGCTAACGCTTTGTCTAAATGAACATTTGTGCTTGAATTTGTCCTTTCATGAATATTCATCAACTTATTATTTATAATGTAAAATGTTCAACTTATGTTTTGCAATGACAAAAACTAGACAATTCCTACAAGAGTGAAATTGACTGTAGCACACTCGTAGTCACTACAAAGTACTTACAGTCAGGTCCTGTCTGATTGTTTTCATCTGTTCACAGGCATAGTGGTAGTCCATTTTCTTGGCCCAGTCGCTCTTCACCATCTCCAGTGACTTCTGTAGCACTTCCACTGGACGGATCTTGCTGGCGTCTGGTGGCTAAGAAACACAAGAGATGCATCATGAAAAGTTTCAAGCTAACATCTAATGTTCTTAATTGTTTCTTGCAGTCAAAACATTTCGAATGGCAACATGACAGAATGAAAAACAGTAGTTCAAATTTGTGAAGCTCAAATTTCGTATGACTTAACCCGTTACTTGTTCAATATTTACGTAAGAAATAATGACATCATGAATATTTATTGGCTGATTTTTTTATAATGGTAAATAAACACATGATTTTTCACCTAGAGGCAGACACAGTAGAATCAGATCTATATAATTCCATAGCAAACTGAGTAAACCCTAATCAGACAGCTCTTACAGAAGTCATCTGATCCGGGGTCACACTGTTTGCAAAGGTGTTAAAATGTACTTACATCAGGTATAGTGTAAATACTAAACTTTATCCAAAATAAGTCTTTTGTCTAATAATGGTTGGTGAGGTTTTGACAAAAAGTAGGTAGGACTGTTAATTATCTGGCATATAGTTATCCAACCCAACGCACGAATCAGAGCATGTGAATCACAAAACGATCCACAAATTATTTGAAGGTTGCTTGTTTCATTAGTCAATGTTTTAACTGAAGGAATCTATTAAAACTAAATCTTCTGAAAAAATGATGAGTCTGAACAAAAATGATAAATGCACCAAAATAATTTCCAATGTTTTTAAAACTTTACTCCATAAATATTTATGAAAGAAACTAAAGAAATATGTTCACATGGATGCCTCCCTAGGGCTATTGTCTCTAAATCTAGCACTTTTCACAATACGTTATATAGCGAAGAAAATTTGTAAGTCCCATAACTCTGGTAAGAATGGTTCCCTTCTTTACGTAGAACTTCACATCAAAATTGTTCATCTGTGAAAGTATGAAGTCGGACACACAAGTACAAACAAGAGCAAGGCTATATGCCTCTCACCAGAGGTCCAAATATGATGTGTTAATCCAAACAGTTTCAAGAATTGCTCCTTTATTGTTCCACCAAACTATATTCCATGACTACTCTTTAGAAGTGTCTCTTCAAAATGATTCTAAAGAGTGGTCACAGTATATGGCTTGGCAAAGCAATGGCGATTTTAGTCTTTGGGTATGCAGCTTTACCTGTAGCTCTGCCTCCCACACAAGTCAGAAAGGACACCATAATGCTGTCAGAGGGGCTAATACGCCTAAGGCGAAATTGTCACAATTTCCACTAACTTATGATTTGATCACGCTTTTGAGAACCTATCAACAGTGTCAAACAGCTTGGATCCTGATGAGACTCCAGGTAATTTAATGTGTCATGTCTGCATCAACATAGTTTGCAAATGCTTCCTAGATTGTCATTAGCAGGCAAAGGATTCAATAAGTTTAGTTCTTGCTCTTTACCTGTTCAAACAACATCATGCATATTTATTACCTGAATTTTTATATTGGCATATGTATACAAGATGTTTTAGTTTTGCTGGAAACTGTAGTCAGATTTTTTATAATTTCATAAGCAAACAGAGCAGACCCTGATCACACAGCCATCTGATATGGCTATACTCTGTTTGTAAAGGCAAGAAAAGGCATTTATATAAAAGAAAGGGTTAAGGCAGGTGGTAGCTGAATGCAGTAAAGCAGTAAGCAATCATCTGCTTTATAAAACTTTTTTCAATCAGTAAGTGTATACCTAAAACAGCTGAATGGCCTCCTCCAGACATTCCCTTATGCAGCACATGTAGCACTGTAATGTGCTCCCACAGACATTCACTTATGCACCACATGTAGTGCTGTAATGTCCTCCCCCAGACATTCACTTATGCACCACATGTAGTGCTGTAATGTGCTCCCACAGACATTCACTTATGCACCACATGTAGTACTGTAATGTCCTCCCCCAGACATTCACTTATGCACCACATGTAGTACTGTAATGTCCTGCCACCAACATTCACTTATGCACCACATGTAGTGCTGTAATGTCCTGCCACAGACATTCACTTATGTACCACATGTAGCGCTGTAATGTTCTCCCCCAGACATTCACTTATGCTTCACATGTAGCCCTGTACTGACTACTTACCCCTGATATTCTGAGGTAGGCTTTCTCAAGGTCCTGACAGGTGCCCACTATATGATAGCTGCTCCAGTCCATGTTACTGTCCTCATCAGACTGCATCAGAAAACACAAGCATACCATTATACAGTAATGTCTCTTCAAAGGCCACACAAAAGAAAAGAAATGAAATGAAGTGATTATGATGGGCGAGGAAATGGTAGTTTTTTAATGTTCAATGGAACTACTGGTCTGATTTTCAAGACACTATTTCAGTCAAAAGGCAAAGTCATGACAAAAACCTTTATTCCTGTTCTTCAGAATCACAAGTTTCTGTGTCTTTAGTATGAAAATTGAATGCCCCTTAAACCGGTGCTAGGGGCGCGAGTAGTGTTGCACTTTTAATTACTAATCAAGAACAGACTCAATAAAACCGAGTCTGCCAATTTTCTCTTTTTGCATTGCTACTTTTGCTTTCAAAGGATCTCCCGCTTTCAGAATATTTGTCTTGCTGTTCCTTAAAGTATGTATAGCTTTTTTTCCAGTATGCCAGCCTGACATGATACCGAACTACACATAAAGGGGTCTGACATGATACCAAACTACACATAAAGGGGCCTGACATGATATCAAACTACACATAAAGGGGCCTGACATGATACCAAACTACACATAAAAGAGCCTGACATGATACCAAACTACATATAAAGGAGCCTGACATGATACCAAACTACACATAAAGGAGCCTGACATGATACCAAACTACACATAAAGGAGCCTGACATGATACCAAACCACACATAAAGGAGCCTAACATGATACTGAACTATACATAAATGAAGTAGTTCAAACTCACATCAGATATGGTACCAGTAGTCAGTCTAGAGAAAGCCAGTTTCTGCTTGGGCTTTGACTTCATTGTGCTTAGGTGAGACTCAAACCTCTTTGCCCGTTCTGCTAATTTTTCAGCTGACATTTCTGTTTCAAGCTCCATCTTCTGTTGGTTCATTCTAGAAATTTCAGGAACAAATGAGAAATTGATAAAGTTTAAATTGGTCTGTAATCTAATGGTACATCTGATTAAATAGGAAAAGGAAGGAACCACAAACGTTACAAATGTTTAAATAAAAAGCACATAAAAATAACAACTTCTGACACAAAATGTCACAATGGGTAAAAAATAAAATTTAACACAATAAGTCCTCTTTTATTAAATAATTCACAAATAGATAATCCCAGTATGAAAGTTTATAGTATCTCTCTCATGATTAATGTAATTATCTTATGTCTCTCAATCATAAAAACCTTATTTCAATCTTACGAATTCATTTCAATTCTCTTCCAGATTCTCAAATTTTGAAAAACACACACAAAACCCAATGTAACTTTGTACTCCCCATTTTTATCTATTAACAAGATTTAGTGAAAAATCAATCTTAATCTCTTTTGTGTCCTGACATACAAAGTTCTCACTTTTTATTGGCCTTTTTGGTTTGGTTTTTCATCTTATTCTTTCCTTGTTTTTTGGGTGTAACATCTTGCTCTCCCGAGCTCTTCCTGTTTCTCCCCCTACTTCCTCCTCTGCCCCTGCCTCGCTCTTTCTCTGCTTTGCCACGGCCTCTAGCCCTGGAGCCCCTACCACGACCCCTCATATCCATTGGGGAGTCATAGTAGCTTCTAGACGATCTGCTGGATGGGGAGCTGCTTCTGCTTCTACTCCTACTTGTGCTTCTGCTGTAACTTCTGCTGTAACTTCTGCTTTATCAAAACACAAAATATCCAGTCAGTTTGTTGTTGCTAAGCAACATTAATCCCTAGAATGCTGAATTTAAAAGTGGAATGGTCCATCATTACTTATTGGTAAAGTACATAAAGTGTTAAATGTAAATATCTTGCAGGAGTATTTGATTGACATACATTGCAGACCATGGTCAGTTGATCTGTCTACATTGTTTGCAAATGTCAGTATACTTGATTCCTGCACTCAAAGGGCACAATGTCGACAATTTATACATGTTTCATTTTTTTCATTTTGCCAAAAGAACATAAATAGTAAATTTCATACAGTCAGAACAGGAGTGAAAAGTTACATCTTTCCAAATGTTTAAGACTCTCAGAAAGTCTTCTACACTTTTTGTGATGAATATGCATGTGTGTGACAGTAGTGTGTGTACACCAAAGGGTACCACAGTATAGTAACTTTCAATCAAGTAACTATAATATACTATCAATCCTAAGATGTAGGATAAGGAGTATAAAAAATTTATATAAAAAAACGCATTTATGTCTGCACTGTACTCTACTAGAATGCCCACGGGCAACAGGTCGAGCCCGCTGGCCATACACCAATAGTACATGCAAAAGTTAGATGGAGCAGATATTTTTCAGGTAGTTCCTATAGGAATGTCTGATCTGGGTCTACTTTGCAAAAGCATGTAAAGGCATGAATAGGCATACATTGTGTCTGTGAAATCTGACTTTTTACCTCAAAGTGTTACCTTGACCTTTCAGCTACTGACCTGGTTTTTGTGTATGACATGACGTACCTTCTAAGTTGAATTCTAAGTTCTGAGTTGAAGCCCCGACAAGCAAAACAATACATGTTTTTGACCTTTAATCTCTAAGTATGACATTGACCTTTCTGCTACTGACCCGTTTTTTGAGCACAACACTCCGTACCTTCTAAAGAAACATTTATGCCTGGTCATTTCACAATCCTGCCATGGAGTTCTGTGTTAGAGCCCGGACAAGCAAAAAAATACATGTTTTTGACATTTGACCTTCAAGTATGACCATGACCTTTAGTTACTGACCTGGTTTTTTCCAGGGACACGCCATACCTTCTAGACGAACATTTGTATCTAGTCATTTCACAATCCATCTATGTAGTTCTGAGTAAGTGCCCGGACAAGCAAAAAAATACATGTTTTTGACATTTGACCTCCAAATATGACCTTGACCTTTCAGCTACTGACCTGTTTTTTTCGCCATACCTTCTAGAGAAACATTTATACCTAGTCATTTCACAATCCATCCATTGAGTTCCGAGTTAAAGCCCGGATAAGCAAAAAAATACATGTTTTTGACATTTGACCTCTAAGTACGACGTTGACCTTTCAGTTAATGACTTGTTTTTTTGTGTGACACACCATACATTCTAGATGAACATTTATGCCTAGTCACTTCACAATCCATCCACGAAGTACTGGGTTAGAGCTTGTACAAGCCAAACAAGAACCCCGTGTGTCAGAGCATTATACACCTGATGTCTGTGCTGTCGTAACATGCACACTATTAATTTGAGTTAAAGTTTATCAAGTTATTGAGCAGACAAAATTTTTTAGTTGAAGGTCACAGTGACCTTGACCAACTGACCTCATAAGCAATAGGGGTCACCTACTAGCCAGGACCAACCTTCCTACTAAGTATGAAGACAGCACATCTATACTTAGTTATTGAGCGGAAAAGATTTTTTAGTAGAAGGTCACAGTGACTTTGACCTTTAACCCACTGACCTCAAAATCAATAGGGGTTATCTACTAGCCATGACTAACCTTCCTACTAAGTATGAAGACAGCTCACCTAATACTTATCAAGCAGCACACCCAATACTTGTCAAGTTATTGAGCAGACAAAGATGTGGCCGAAGTTACCTTCCGGCGTATAAAAATACACTATTTTGACCTCTGACCTCCAACTTGACCTTTCAGCTACTGACCTGGTTTTTGAATGTGACACGCCATAGCTTCTAGAGGAACATTTATAAATGCCTAGTCATCTCTCAATCCATTCATGGATTTCTGAGTTAGAGCCAGGAAAAGGTCGGACACACGCACACACTAACATACACCCACCATTCGCAGACATTGTGGCGACTATGTCGAGCTCACCGCAAGCGGGCACGGCAATAAAATCAACCAACACTTGGATTATCTACAATTATTTTCTAAAGATATATAGCAAATTAAACAATTTCTGACCTGCTCCTGTAGCGTCTTCTGTTGTTTCTACCAGTTGATTTGGGCTCTGGAGACCTTCTACGTCTACGTCTCTCTGGAGAGTATGATCTGGAGCGGGACCTAGAACGAGACCTGGACCAAGACCTGGAAAAGGATCTGAAAAAAATAATATATATATATATATATATTCCACATGTCAATGGATGATTGAATGGAAAGATACAAAGGCAACCAATAATGTGTAAATTACAGGAGTCTGATGAGAAATTTATTTTAAGTTAGTATTACACCAAAATACAATTAAACTGTTTCAACCCTTTATCTGTTGGAACATTCATGTACAAAATAATGTCATCATGAATATTCTTTACATGTACCTGAAATTTTATAAAGGCATATGATCACTTGAATTATTGGTATTGATATAAGATGTAAGGTCAAGTCTATTATCATTTCATAGGCATAAACTGTAAGGTCAAGTCTATTATCATTTCATAGGCAAAACGAGCAGACCCTGATCAGATAGCTTCTACTGAAGCTGTCTGATCTGGATCTACTCTGCAAAGTGTGGAAAGGCATTTCTTCTCTCTCTCTTATCGGTCTTTTGATTAACGTGCAGGTGCAGGAGCATCTTCCACTTCGGTGGGCTCCCTTCCAGGCAACTGGCTCGCTGCACGCATTTAAATGAGAGAAAGGGTTAAGCGACCATGGATTGATTAAATATAGAAACAGGTGGTTTATGCAGAAATTTCTGCACGACTTTTGTCTGGCATTAAGCTACAACCTGCTTCAACCCTTTACTCAATAAATACACCTTTCTACGCCTTTGCAAACAGAGTACACCTAGATCAGAAAGCTCTTACAGGAGCCTTATGATCAGTGTGGGTGTGCTCTGTATGCTATTCTATTGATCTGATTCTACAGTTTCTGCTTAGGCAAACACTTCATGTCTTAATATGCCATTTTAGATAATAATCTGATTAATTTTCATGTCCTCATTTCTTTCACAAAAGAAAACACATTCTTTTTTAATATTAATCAAATACCTCCAATGAAATGAAAAAAATTGCTGGAGTATTGTAATATTTTACTCTTTGAAAACACTATAAATCACTTTAATCATAAAATATCCAAAGACTAGTAGAATGAAATCTTGAGCATGTAGTCCGAAAGAATAAAGTTTATGATGTACAAGAGTAGCCCGAGCATATATTTCTACACACCTTGAAAATGACCTTGATCGTGACCTAGAATAGGATCTACGCATATCTCTTGACATTCTGCCTCGCCCAATACTGCCCGGGGTACCCCTGCCTCGATGGAAAGCTCCCCGCTGGCCACGCATGTTCATACCTCTAAAACTTATGAAGCCTTGCTGGTCATACATCGGGCCATTTGGACCTGAACAATAGATCACATAGTTTTTGTAATGCAGAAAAATAATTGTCAACTTTTTGAAAGTCCAAATCTCACCTTAACCCTTTACTCCAGATACGGCTTTAATGCATTTGCATGAGTAGACCCAGATCTGAAGGCTCCTATTGGAGCCATCTTATCAGGGTCTGCTGTTTGCTTATGGAATTATAATGATTCTACCATTTTTACTAGGGTCAAAACTTCTCTTGATCATGCCATTATAATGTTTATCTAATTAATTGTCAAACATGCATTATTTCTTACATGAATAAAGGGTTCAAATTCAGAGTACACCAGTAAAAGAGGTGAAGTATTTGTTCGACAGAAACATATAAACAGGGTTCCCACAAAACAGAAAAAATAAAATTCCCTGACTTTTCACTGACTTTTCCCTGGCCGAAATTCAATTTTCCCTGACCCCATGTTAACAGAAGCTTAATTGGACATCTATGAGCATGATCAATAAATGTTGGCCTCCGTCCTCCCCATCACCCAATCCTTACAACCTCTCTCTTTATGACAACTATATATACAGCAGTAGTGTTTTGATCATTTTAAAGAAAATATTATTATAAATGTCTTTGACTTTTTCATTTTTAATTGCTCAATATTGAATGTAACATGCATGATGCCAAAAATGTCCTAATATGCACCCTAAGAATAAAGTCTCTTGAGTCTGTTCTACCTCTCTTAACCCTTTCCTCCAAGAATTTTTATTAGAGACTCCATCTACTATGAATATATAATAAAGTAAAATTTTATTTTTAAGCAAAGTTAAGAAATGTTTTGGCAGTAGACTAAAGTAAAAACTCAGATTTATGATATTTTTCTAAGCAAACAGAGTAGACCTTGATCAGGCAGCTCCTACAGGAGCTGCCTGATATGGGTCTATTCTATTTGCAAAGGTGATAAAATGTGTATCTATGGTGGAAAGGGTTAATCTTTCAATTTTTCTTTGTAAGCTGAATTTTAAAATAGTACGTACAGTGTGTAAGACACTGATATAGCATGCTATCAAAATGGGGTCAAAATTGGCCCTGCCCCAGGGCCGGCTAGTTTTCTATATATAGAAATACATAGTGAAAACTTTGAAAATCTTCTCCTCTGATTTTCTGGTGAGCGATATCAGGGCCTATCAGGCCCTCTTGTTTTGCAATTTAATCAAAATTTTGCATCACTTGGGATGTTTTTCCCAAATTGAGAAAAATAGGTCCTTTTAACGGGTCTCTGAAGACGCCAGAAAAGGGTATGCATTTTCACTGTTTTCATAATAGAAGACCAAATATTGCTGCCCATACAAGTGAAGACAGTACAGTAGAATGTCCAATATCTACCACTGCTGCCCTGCTTGTCCTAACAAGTGAAGACACTACAGTAAAATGTCCAATATCTAGCATTGCTGCCATATTCTAGCACTGCTGTCAAAACCGACGCTGGAGTCTTGCAGAGGTGCCAGAATTCTACAATGATTTTGTTTTAATGGACTTCATGACAGATATGCTTTAAAATTCGGATGTGAAATATACAAAGCTAATCAAAGATGTATAAAGATGCTTGGTTTAGTCAAAATTGAAGAAACTGCCTTAGCCTTTTATTTTCATTCTTTCTCCTTTTTGACATATTTCCTCAGCCCTCATCCTCTGGTTCCAAATTTCCCTGACTTTTGCCAAATTTCAAATTTCCCTGACCATTTAAAAAAATTCCTTTTTCCCTGACTTTTCCCTGTCCATGGGAACCCTGATAAAATCAACAAACTGATCTTAAAATTGAAAGTCCTTGGCCCATTAGATTTTATCTCATGTAACAGAGAGCAAAACAGACCAGGATCCTGAATGCCACAAGTGATCTGCAAAAGTAATACATGGGAAGGGTGCCCCAGTAATAAAAAATATTCATGTTGAGTTTCATTGAATTTTGTCAATCCTTTACAGATATATGGCATCGGATGGAATCCAGACACAAGGACGGAAAGACAGAAGGATGGCCACCAGCATGATTCCAGTACATCCCTCAAACTTTGCTTGGATGAATTTTGCAAAAGGAGTATACACTGATCATACAGCTCCTACAGCTGCAGTCTGACCTGGGTCTACTCCATTTGCAAACAAATATTAAACATGCTTCTTTATGAAGGCTTTAATTGTACCTTGTGGTGCGCCACCAGCACTCTGCAGGCCTTTCTGCTGGGCTTGAGGCTCCCATCTACTGCGCTTACTTTTTGGTGGTCCTCCTGGACTGTTCTGGGCACCATTCAAAGTGTCTCTATAGCAATAGATTATAATAAATTTCTACTGAAAATGTTCATTCTGAGCAAAAGTTGTCATCTACTTCGATTGCTTGGTCTGAAACAGGTTCAATTGCATGGTTTAGTTTGTTTAACCCTTTACCTCATGGAGATTTGCAAACAGAGTAGATCCAGATCAGATGGCTCCTACAGGAGTCGTATGCTCAGGGTCTGCTATGAATGCTTAAAAAATTATATAAATATGATTCTAGTTTCTGCCATGGCTAAACATTCCAGTGTTCATGTGTCATTGTATAAATTCATCTATTCATATTCATGATGTCATTTCTTATTCGGGCGGCAACGATTCAGGTACTTCTCGATTCAGTCAGTTTCGATTATAACCCTCTCGGTTTTCAATTATTAAGTTTGGGTATAAGTACTGCTGGATCTATAGGAGTGTCTTTTCTTTTCACTTTCGTTTTGGCCCTCTTTTTGTCTTCAGCTGTTACATATTCGATAAGAGTTAATTATTGACCTCACTATTGATTGCGATCTCGACTTTTCATCTGGTCTTTTGAAATAATTGAACTAATTTGGTGATTTTGCAACATTGAATCTTTTCTTCTGTCAACGAATGCCAGACGACGCCATGATTTTTTGTCAATCAGATTTAATGTGACTATTCTCGGCCCTAACCCCTTCGTATCTTTTCCGCAAAAACGCGACTTGTTCCGGTACCCTACTACATTAAGTTTTTAGTAGATAACAGGGAATCAGCCGCGACTCACCGGAATGGTACGAGGGTGGGTGTGAAATGCATATAATCGGAATTTCTCCAGTATGTATGCCAGTGCAAGCATATTTTGACAATCTTCAGATTCGGCAGACATTTAAGAAAAGCGAAACGCAGTTTGGCAATTTAAATGCGTACACACTTTTAAATATGTGTATCAGTACACTCGATTTTAGTTTCAAATACTTTTTCGTTTGAAAAATATGTGTAAATACACACGTACGCACCTTATCTGGAGCACCGAGTCCAATTCATCATACGCCAAAGCACCGAACCGAAATTTGCGGTGCCGAACCGAAAACCGAATCGAGACCAATGAACCGAAATTAACCGAAATTTGGTGAATCGTTGCAGTCCTATTTCTTATATGAACATTCATCTTACAAGAACATTCATGATGTAAAATGATCCTTATCACACCCGTTGTTGTTTTAAAGTTGAATGGTTCACCATTGTTAACTCATTACTTCATATCAATAGCTTTTCATGCCTTTGCAAACACAGAAGACCCAGATCAGCCGCTCTTGTAGGAGTTTTCTGATCAGGGTCTACTCTGTTTGCTTATGAAATTATAATAGATCTGACGCATGAGTATAAATTTTTTGACAGCTTACAGTGGTAATGGCTCATTATCCCAGTCTGTTGTCCAGGCTGTGCCAGTCTTGAAGGCATCCGTCAGCTTGTCCTTCAGTATGCTCTCCATTTTGTCTTTCTGCTTATGATTTTGAGCACTGTGGAATGCTCTCTGTACCCAGGCTCTACAGTAAAAGAGAAGCTTTAAACAAGCCATAATACTGCATATGAAGTACCTAGACAATAACAAGAATGCCTGAAGAAACACGTGTCAAATGCTGGCAGAAGTAAGACCAAAAACAGCATGCTGCAGACAGACGGATGAGGAAGAAATTCCCTAAGTGTCACACTTCAAATGTGAACCTAAATTGGGAGGAAAATTGATAAAATCGCATCTTATTAGGATAATTCATGTATCAGGCACACAATGCAGAAGCTGTTGATGATTGATGCTACAGACAATAACCAGACAGTATCAATGCTGCAGACCATAATCAGACAATACCGATGCTACAGGCCATAATCAGACAGTACCGATGCTACAGACCATAATCAGACAGTACCGATGCTACAGGCCATAATCAGACAGTACCGATGCTACAGACCATAATCAGACAGTACCGATGCTACAGGCCATAATCAGAGAGTACCAGAGCTGTAGATAGGATTCGTACTGATCTATCAAATCCCAGTCAAACCATTTTTTGCTATTGCTCTTTTGAATAGAGGCAATCATATAACTAGAATTGTTTTGATACAGAA
This sequence comes from Azorinus chamasolen, assembly GCA_963576725.1. Lineage (NCBI taxonomy): Eukaryota > Metazoa > Mollusca > Bivalvia > Cardiida > Solecurtidae > Azorinus > Azorinus chamasolen. The sequence continues at coordinate 106,046,616 of OY755236.1, forward strand.
AATTATGTCTCCCCAATACAGTCCCATAACTGCAAAAAATCATCAAACCAGAACAGGAACTAGAGGTTTTTGTCAAAAAAACGGATGTCTCCCCTCTAATAAAAACAATATGTAAAGGGAAATCACTAAAAATGTTATGGTCTTGATAAATGATACTTCCCCTCATTATGCGTTTTCCACACTACATTTTTCAAGAACAAAATATTAACAGCTAATAACTCCAAAAATACTGATACCAGATTTATGGCCCTTGTGCATGACACTTACTTTCATCATGCTCTTTCCAAAAATAAAATGTCATTCCAATAGCATCAGTGAAACAGGAGTTATTGATTGGCCAAAAAATGTAACAAAGGGCAATAACTCCAAAAGTATTGAAGCCAGAATTATGGCCCTTGTTCATGACACTTTCTCTCATCATGCTCTTTCCATGTATGAAGTTTCAATACGATGGCAAGAGCCATGTAGGAGTTATCGTCCGGACAAGAAAGAATTAAACAAATGTACAAGGGGCAATAACTCTAAATTTATTGAAGCTCGAGTTAAGGATCTTATGCATGACACTTTCTCTTATTATGATCGTTCCATGTATGAAGTTTAACTCCAAATGCATGTGTCACATAGGAGTAATCATCTGGACAAAAAATTGTGATTGTTTTTACAAAGGGCAATAACTCCAATATTAGTGAAGCCAGAGTTATGGACCTTGTGCATGACACTTCCTCTCGTTATGATCTTTCCATATATGAAGTTTCAATCCAATGGCATGAGCCATATAGAAGTTATCGTCCGGACAAAAAAGTGTGATTTTTTTTACAAAGGGCAATAACTCCAATATTAGTGAAGCCAGAGTTATGGACCTTGTGCATGACACTTCCTCTCGTTATGATCTTTCCATATATGAAGTTTCAATCCAATGGCATGAGCCATATAGAAGTTATCGTCCGGACAAAAAAGTGTGATTTTTTTACAAAGGGCAATAACTCCTATATTAGTGAAGCCAGAGTTATGTACCTTCTGCATGACACTTCCTCTCGTTATGATCTTTCCATATATGAAGTTTCAATCCAATGGCATCAGGCTTATTGAAGTTATTGTCCGGACAAAAAATTATGATATTTTTTACAAAGGGCAATAACTCCAATATTAGTGAAGCCAGAGTTATGGACCTTGTGCATGACACTTCCTCTCATTATGCTCTTTCCATATATGAAGTTTCAATCAACTGGCATCAGGCATATTGAAGTTATTGTCCGGACAAAAAATTATGATATTTTTTACAAAGGGCAATAACTCCAATATTAGTGAAGCCAGAGTTATGGACCTTGTGCATGACACTTCCTCTCGTCATGATCTTTCCATATATGAAGTTTCAATCCAATGGCATGAGCCATATAGGAGTTATTGTCCGGACAAAAAAGTGAGATTTTTTTTTACAAAGGGCAATAACTCCAATATTAGTGAAGCCAGAGTTATGGACCTTGTGCATGACACTTCCTCTCATTATGCTCTTTCCATATATGAAGTTTCAATCAACTGGCATCAGGCATATTGAAGTTATCGTCCGGACAAAAAGTGTGACAGACAGACGGACAGACGGACGGACAGAAAGACAACTCTCACGAAAACAATATGTCTCCCCCATATAAATATGGGGGGAGACATAATAAGATATGCACAACTAGACATGGTTATTGATGAATCCTATGAAGTTTTATGAAAATCTGATCAAAGGATTTTGAGAAACCGTGCAAACAAAATTTTCCTTGTAAAAAGTCCCATAACTATGCAGAAAATCATCGAACCTGAATCAGAGTAAGATATGCACAACTAGGCATGGTGCTGATCAATTGTATGATGTTTCATGAAAATCGAACCAAAGGTTTTGAAGAAAATTAAAATTGGACAGACGGACGCCACGCACAAAACAATATCTCTCCCCAGTATACAAGGGGAGACGCAATGAGTAGCAGCAAGATATGGTTTGACGGAGAAATATATTTATTTTAAAACTTTTTTCCAGTTTTGTTGTACAGATAAGCTCACATACCTGAGGTTTGGAGGCCATTCATCTGTAGCTGCACCAGCGTCAGTATTCCTGTAAAAATGTATACACTTAAGTCACTAATTATCATATTTTAACTCAATTTCGGTGGTACAAATCCCAACAAAGTCTGATGTATGTTTGTTTGTGTTAACATCTGTTTCTGTTCACTATGGATTGTGATCTCAGAACAAGCACATAAATTAATACAGATGAAATAACATTAACTAGAACTATCACAAAAAGTGATGAATACCCCTGCATGGCAGCCTTGACCTCGTTATGTGTATATAGCATTCATCAGCCATCATGCTATATAGGGTTCAGGACTTCAGACCACTTTATTCACAAATATAGGACTGATGAAATGAAGCGTAGAAAGAATGCTTCCTGAAGTGCTTCAATAGAGCTCATCGCTGTGTTATATTCAGTCAAAGCCGAGGGTTTGATGAGAAGCACGATCATTTAGTATTGAGAGTTAGGTTCAGCACCTTGAGTAGTAGGGTCCCTAATATTGTCTCAGAGTAACAGGTTTGCAACATGGTTCAAGGCAAGTATCAACCTGGGCTTGATACAAGGCCCAATATCATTTTCAGTTTGTAGATATATGTCTCATAAATAGGCATTGATAACAAAGGACTACCATTGTTGTGTATTGGTTTGTGTGACATGTTTTCAGCATCTACCAGCTGTTACACTAACTTGGGGTTGTATTAGTTATTAGATTGTTATAAATTATTATTGTTGGCCCAATAGCCAAGAACGTGTTTGATCTCTATATCATTCTGTCTGTATACATGTTCATTAGTTGGGAATTTCAGGCAAGAATGCAGTTATTTTAATAAGATATTTTATTTTTAGAGCTCAAACATTGGCTGTCATAGCCCAGCCACACTGTTTGCAGTCCAGTTTCAAACCTTTCCTTTGTTCAGCTCAAGACACTGTGACCTTACAGTCTGAGACTAGGTGATACTACCAAACATTCAGGCTAGTGTTCCTAAACAGGGGACAGAGGCATGCAGGAGGAGCCTTCTGATCAAGGTCTCCATTACACTGTGACCTTAGTCTGAGACTAGGTGATACCAAACATTAAGGCTAGTGTACCTAATCAGAGGACCCAGACACACTGGAGCCTTTTGATCAGGGGCTGCATTGTTTGCTTCATGTTCCAAAAGAAAGTCAAATTGGCAAAAGAATCCTCACAGAAACATCCCTTTGATTAACAAGTGTTTGAAGGAACATGTCACCTGCCAGCAGGACAGACAATTGAGATGACCCCCCCCCACACACACACACACAAAAATAAAAACAAGAGCTGCGTGCGGCGCCAACGCTCGTCTGATTTGGAATTGGTACTTTGAAAACGACAAAGGGCCATAACTCCAAAATTTTAAAGTCAGAAGGTATGGTTCTTGTGTAGGGGCCTTCCCCTCAATGAGATCTACTAACCTAAGAAATTTCATGTTGATACCTCTTATACTTTTTGAGTAATGAGCTACATTAAAGTTTTTGCACGTCGACGACGAGGACGACTACGACCCAGTGATCACAATAGCTGGAATTTTCTTCGAAACAGACGAGCTAAAAATGTCACTGCTGAAGCCTGTAACATCAGATTATCTATGGCGTATAAATAAAGAGCACATGCATTTTCAAAATGGGGCTAAACCCCTTTCAGTATGGGAGAAACATGCACCGTCGTTTGCATATACAGTGTAGACCCAAATCAGAGGTAATTCAAAATCCTCCAGCATGTTAAAGACTTTCCTACTGAATGGATTCTATAGTGAAACACTGATGGGCTATTCCACTCCAATAATTCAGGGTTGAAAGTGTTAAGATTTTTTTGAATTAGCTGCCATGTCATGACAATACATACCCTTGTTTGGGAGCAGCCTGGTTGCCAGCATTCTGGTCTTCCTGCTGGTTGCCCTGTTTGTTGGCAGCTTGGGGCATATGTTGAGGACGGGGACCTCTGTTTGGGCCATAAGGCCTAGAGCCCCTCTGTTGAAAGTTTCCACCATTGAAATTAGGCATCCCGCCATTCTGTTGCATTTTGTTTCTCTTTGGAATACTGAACCTTACTCCACCTGCTCCAGGGTGTTGATCTCCCATTAAACAAGCCTTAGTATCTATAATGAAATAATATACTGATAGTTGTCAAACAAAAACACTCAATAAAACATTTGGCAACAAGATGTGTTTGTGAAACACTATGCCCCCTATTTTGACCTTGATGTATGACCTTAACCTTAATAAGTCACCCCTAGAAATATTCGCCTCCATAAGTTGCACATGCATGCCAAGTTTGAAGTATGTATGTGTAATGGCTACAAAATTTGTCCACAAACCAACCAACAGACAGGACAAAAACAATATCCCACCCTCACCCTTGATTAAAGAGCAAAGTTATCTGTAAATAAACTAAGACACAAGTCTTGAAGAATAACCTCAGGAAAATGTGTGTCACCTTCCAACAGAACTGCACATGACAGATGGATAGACAAACAAAGAGCTGCCAAAGGACAGCACGCTTGAATACTGAAATCAGAATAGTGTTTACTCTGCGGGTTAGGCTTAATTCAGCGACATTGTCTAGATATTTCTAAAACAGACCCCTTGAAATTTTTGACTTTTATTTTATGAACAACTGATTTTAAAAATATAACTGCTTACTTTTTACACTCAGATGGATGTTGCTTACTTTTTACACTCAGATGGATGTAACTACAGAGCATAACTCATGTTTGTGTATAGAAATCGATATATCACCTGTATTTTTCAATCGATATATCAATACAGAAATTTCCATCAATGACACCTCTATATTGAGGGAGAAGTTTGGTCCTAATTTTGTATCTCCCTATATGTTGTATATAATATAACTTCTCCCTCAGCTCAAAACGGGGAAGTCAGCAAGGTTCGGGAGACTATTTCTCCCAAAACACCCTCGTGCTTGAGCCCTGTATTCTGAGTTTTGTTAGTGTAAAAATGGTTGATAGTGAACTAAAATGGTGTCCAATAATACTAGAAGCAAGTATTCAAAGTATCAGTAAAATATCTTAAATAGTATTCAAGATGTTTGATCTCTTTGAAATCTATAATGAAAAGAAAAACCTAAGTTAAAAAGAGCAAAGACCCTAACCAAACATTCTAAGTTAAAAAGGATCATAATTCTGTCAAAATGCTTGACAGAGTTATGTACTCTTGCCTACAGATGACACTTGTGATGGTGAACAAATGTCCAGTTTCAAAGCTTCATTCCAAATGTTAAAAGACAACAAGATGTGTTTGTGAAACACTATGCCCCCTCATATATTTGACCTCTGACCTTGAAGGATGACCTTGACCTTGACACGTCACCCCTCAAAATGTGCGGCTTTATGAGATACATATGTATGCCAAATATCAAGTCTCTATCTATACTAGCTCAAAAGTTATGACCAATGTTAAAGTTGCTGACAAACAAACAGACAAACAGACAAACAAACAGACAGGGCAAAAACAATATGCCCCCGACTATCGTCAATGGGGGCATAAAAACTGGACATTAACAAAACCTTAACCAAGGTGTGACGCCAACTCGGCGAGAGTAGGAAAGTTCCACTATTCTTCAACTAGTCGAGCTAAAAAGTAGTGATGCCAGAGTATCAAACTGTTGAAGCAGGAGACACAAACTCTATCTATAAAAGGCTTTACAAATCATGAAATGGCAAAATGAAATGTGCACCAATATTAATACAGAATAACCTGCCTTTAGCGACCTTATATTGATTGGGTACAAGAACCTTAAAAAGCAGGCAGTATAGATGATTTGTGCATTACTTTTGATCTGCATTAAGCTAACCACATGCCTTACACACCTATAATTATACCTCATGTTTATGGTCGCTTAAGACAGACTCTACTGTACCTGTAAATATTGCCCAATCTTATGACATTGAATGCATTATTATTGTTACTAATGCACTAGCTTACGCATGCTATTCCTGGGTGAAAACCTTGGCCCTGGAGGCATGAACCGTGGATTAAATCCCCTTGGTGGAGGACCCCTGCGATCAGGACCATTCTCATTGTTGAAGTGCGCTGGAGCTCCAAATGGTGGCTACAAAATCACATCAAATGTGTTATTACATCTTGAAGAGCAACAATGCCATTGTCTAAACTAGATGTTGATGATTTTAGGGATCAACTTTTCTCAGAAGCAGTTTTAACCCTTTGAATGCTGAATATTGAAAGTGGAATGTTCCTTCAAATATCACTCTTATAAAAGGCAAACATTCGATAGACAAAATCTAGGAGCCCTCTGTCCTGGGTTTACACTGCTTGCAATTGACAGCTAACTTATCTCCCATTTTCAATGGATCAACTTTCAGGTCATATACGGGTTCACAGTGCTATATAATCCAGGGTTGGGCGGTAAATACCGGGGGTGGTAAATACCGCTGGTAAATACCGGTATTTACCGGTCCGGTAAATACTCCCAAAATGGCCAGTACTGGCATTTACTGGCAAATACTCCAGAAAAGGTGGAATACATGTTATTTCTTTGAAGTTTATTGTTTTTATAAAGGCTGTTTTAAATTGCTGGTTAGTGGCATATTGATAAGTTTATTTATTGATTTGTGATCATCATTATACTGAGGGCTGTTCCAGGAAAAAAGGCCTGGGGGGGTAGGAACGCCAGCCAAAAATAGGGGTACCACCAACACAATTTTATTTTTTTTACCCCCCCAAACAAGAGAATTAAGATAAGTCAGATACCCACAACCACTAGATTTATATTTAACTTGCCACCCACCACCAAGACAACTGAAATTTCCGATTCACTAGTACTTTCTAGATTTCTTTACCACTCAAAGCTTGAGGTGCTGTTTGCTGTATTGACAGCATATATTGTTTATGTATAGGTTAGACCATGGTTGAGCGTGACTAAACGATTTAGTTCGAGGGGGCATAGCCCTCGAGAACTATGTCGTTTAGTCGCGCTCAACCATTGGCTAACCTATTTAGCACTGGCTTGGGCTCGAGGAAAAACAAGAAATAAAGGTCATCAAATTCGCAATTTAACGTCATCGGGCGCGTGCTGATTTTCCCTCACTTCTCTTCGCACAAGACTGAAAACCATGATTGCGCCTGAATCCATTAATATCTTGGAAGAAGAGGAAGGAAAAACAACAAAGCTGGAAATTTAACGGCAAGATTTTAAAATTGTGTACAATTAAATATTCAACGATAATTTTAAATATTCAACGATAATTTCAATTTCAATATGATGCATTTGAAATAAAAGTTACTTTTAAATATTGAGTTAATTCGATCTAGATCTAGATCATTTTATTAAGATTTTTAATTTTTTATCTTATTTTGTTTAAAAAAAATTAATAAAGATTGTTTTCAACTTTTCACGCATTGATTAGATTGTATACAATAAAACCTATGTACAATGGTCAATTAAATACGCTATGCATTGTGCCGCTTTTTAAAGACAACTTTTTATGCTTGAATGCAGGTTAAATGTAACACATAACGCTCAAAATAGGAGCTTTCTGCATACCTTTAGTAATGCATTAAACTGTCACCTGTATTTAAAATTGCATATTCATTTCCCTTAATTGTCGATTAACTTTAGTTTTACTGTATTTCAGTGTAACCAGCTGATCAAGGCTACGATGCATTGGGGTGAAACATCACATGAAAGCCTAGGATGTGACGTCAAAAAAACATTATAATGGTTGGTCGACAGGAACCATTGACTAAATAAACAGTTTGTTAGTTAGTCCATGGTTTTTTCAAAAAGAGTCGAACTAAACGATATAGTCGACACTATTTGTGGCATCTGATTGGCCGAGAGCTCCAAGCCATGTGCTAAATATTGAAATCATCTACTTTTTGTTGAGTTTGCACACATTACATTGGCATGCTGAAACAATAAATTATTTGCCATCTTGTTTCTAGTGTGGAATGCTTTTTTCCCCATTCCTAGTATATAAACATCTTTAACCTTGATACAAGACGTTCAATTATATGATCATTAAATTTAACCCTTTCTAAGGTGTAAGAACATAGCAGACATTAATTTTGCAAATATGAGCCATGACTGTTGATAACTTTATATCTAACCACTTCTTGATAGCCACTGTTGGTCCAATCTGTGAAATTTAATATTCCTGTGTTGACTATTTGTATGGCAGCAATTGAATATTAAGACAATCACATTACATTGAATTACATGATTACTAAATTTCTTTTATCGGTATATATACAGAAATCAAATCACAAGAGATTGTTACAGTGTTGACCTAGATCAGCTAGTGCAATGAAAATCTGATCTGATCTACACTGCTTGCAAATTACCACCACCATCTTTAGTTTGCCAATTTGTCTGGAAAGCAAACAAACTGGTTGCAGTGCATGTCCATACAATTTACATTCAGTTTATCCTGGATCTATTCAATATTACCAGATTAATTTCTTGTAAAACACAAGCAATTAAAACTCACACGTTAAAGATATGAAATTTGATTTAAAAGTCAGCATGGTATTATAACACTTAACAATTAGTTAACTTACTAGACATAGTTCACCTTTTTATACACATTTATAGTCACAATTTCTAATCATATTTACATTCAAACTCAAACTCTTTTTGTCATTATAAACCACAGGGTTCTCCCCAGGATTTTCAGAAGGCGAGTTGAGTTTGGGGTGGGTATGGGAGGGGTGGGTACGGGAGGGGTGTCCCCTCGCGCCTTCAATGGTGAGATTTTTTTAAAAGTTCTTACTAAATGATGTAAATTTATGTATACCTGACAAATAAATGAAGCAAAAAATGCTATAGCATGTCAGGTAGATTTAGGAGATTTGCCAGGTAGATTCGACTTATGGACAGGTAGATTTTATTGACACAAAGAAATATGAGAAGACAAAATCTTCTGCTAGATAATTATGTTTGATAAATACCGGTACCATTTCACAAACAAACATTTATATACCCAACCATATTATAATTAGCGAGCTATGCATATCCATACCATTACAGTGCTCTAGTTAGACTTTCAACATGGTAGGGCCGCACTAATGAAAATTGGAGCACTTTCTAAAGTGCAACTTGATAAATGATAAAAAAAAAAATTATTTTCATATGTTCCAGAGATAAAACAATTCATGTTTGTTTATTATTATTTCAGAGAATTATTTATGTCCATAACATCTTTGGGTCTCATCAGGCAGATCTTATGATCTTAAAACTTTTACATGTAAACATAGTCTGCATGGTTGTCACTCAGTGGTAATTCCCACTCTATGTCTACATTTATAACTTTCATTCTTGATCATTTGTAGGATCACTTCCTAAGTAGGATTGGGTAGTAGTACTAGTAGTTGTCTTAAGTCTAGGATATCGCCTTCCCATTTTATGACCTCGGGCTATGAAAATGTCAATCTTTTTTTTTTTAGAAAGTGAATATTTTTTACCCTTCTCTTTCTGTTTTAAAATCTTTATAAGAACCTAAACTGGCTAATTCATTTTTCCAGAAATTATTTCCATTCAGACTTTCACACATTCCTGAGTGTTAAATTACTTTATAAGGCAAATGTCTGGTCTGAATATTACTAAAAATGTCTTCATACACAGGTGCCATCTCAAACAAATAATGTTGTTGTTTTTTTAAAGAAGAACTCTTGTTTGACATTATTGCCTAACGATAACTAAAGAAGAGAAGGAAAAAATCAGCTAATGGAATAAATTTATAAATTGTAACCCAAATACTGGTTACCATCTTCAGTTCTAATTCATTAAGCTAGTTTATAATTTTTCTGAATCGGTACATGTTGACTAGTTCCTTTAACAAAGCAATATTGACAGACACAAATTTCTGGTGAATACTCAATATTACAGGGTTTTACCTGTGACTTGAACACGCTGTTTCAATAACTGGACATGTCTAGCGGTTTTCAGATGGTCCCAAAGTCTACACAGCCGCGGTGTCCGTAATTAATTTGTTTGTTTACAGTATTAAACAAGGAACTCTCTCCCGGGAAGGTTTACTTTCACTTTCACGAAATCGCCAACTATCACTTTTCTTGTTTCTTTACTAAATGTCAACGTCATTTCTTACTCTACCCTTCTTGGGCTGAACTTATTTTTCACACTCTTATCGTAATCTCGGTCTGTGCTTTTCAATTTTGTCTTATATTCACATTAATTGGCAGGTACATATACCGAATTTCAGAAACGGACGCCATATTGGATTTGTTGAACGAACATTCGATAATACGAGCGTTTTGATTGGCTGTAGGACATGAGTCTCGTTATTCGATTAGCCGAACCGAAATCTCGCTGTTGACGTGATAAACGTTATTAACGTGGATTTACTTGAAAACGGGAAAGAATATCGGCGACGATTTTTTCTTATTTGGGAAATTTTAAACAGAATTACCGTGCTTAATGCCCCCCCCCCCCCCTCCGAATTGAAATATTCAATAACCCCCGATACAACACAATTACAATTGAAAAAATCGCCCCAACCAACACAAATTTAATTCTTTATTACCCCCCACCCACAAAATTTTAATTCATCGCCGTTCCGACCCCCCCTGGCCTTTTTTCCTGGAACAGCCCTGAGGGTTTAAACTGTTTCATGCCTGCCAGGTGTACTCATCAGATGGCTTATACATATGATCTAGGAGTTTCATCTGGTTATCAGACCAGTCTGATAGCTCTAAATATAAATAATGACATGATTCTGCTGGTATGATGTGTTAAAATCATCAGTACAAACAGACCAACTCCTTTGTCTGATACTGCAGTTTGATTGGTTTAATCTGAATCATTGCCCCCTCCAAATTGTCTATATTGTGTTTGACACTTCATGGTTCATTGTGTGTATCCCTTAAATGAAAAGTGTGTATGTTTTACAACAATTACCATAGTGGCCAGTAGAGGTGTCAAAATTGTTGTTTTGAGAGCTGACCTGACAGTAATTTGCAGTGGGTTAGGTGGCCGGTATTGTTTCTCTTATCTGTTACTCAGTTCTCTACAACTGACTGCCAGTCTTTTGATTTTCATGAAACTTGGTTTATTCAAAATCCAGCTTAAACTAGAAAACTGACCCAGTTACAGAGAGGGAGAGAGCCCTGTAATCAAGGGCAGATAATTTTAGACATAGTGATCAGATTCAACCCAAAAACTATAGGTTTTTTCCTCTGATGATACTTAGCATATGCCTTAATATGAAACCAATATGTGAAGTACTGTTGAGTTATCAAGTCACATCAAAAGTGTTGGACGGATGGACAGAAATTGTGATTCCTATAGGGCTCCTGCATTTCCAAGCAGGGCCCTAATTACACCTTTTATTTTATTTTTTGGGTTGTTTACACTGCAAATACATAAGGCAAAACTTGTATTTATGATTAGAGAACTAATAAAGCACATTAGGATGGTTTAAATATGTGCTAAGCCCCTGAACAATTCAAAATACCAGTAAATGCCAGTAAGTGCCAGTAAACGCCAGTAAATCCCGGTATTTACCGGTATTTACCGCCGGCACGGTAAATACTCATAAATGCCGGCATTTTGCCAATATTGCAAAATATCTTTGGATGTTGTTAATGTCAGCATTCAATGCTGGATTAATTGCTTCTGCAAAAGCAAACAATAAAATGAACATTTCATTAAAGAGATTGAAATACTTTTTATTCCAGTCAAATAATTATGTGCAAGGTTTATTCTTTATCCCTTTCCCTCATATAAACCTTTCCCTCATATAAACATCTTTTCCCACATTCCTGGAGTAGACCTTGATCAGACTGCTCCATAGGTCTTCTCCTGGGTCTTCTCCGTTTGCTAATGGAATTTGATAAATCTATTTCTTCAGTTTCTAAAATGGCTACAATGTTACACTGTCCACATTTCAACTATTTTGTCCATGAATATTCAGTATGTATTGAACATTGGGAATAAATATAGAACAGGGAAAGGGTAAAGTATTTCCCTCTAACACACTTTTTAAAGCCTTTGCAAACAAATTAGACATGTATCAGCCGGCTCATGTAGGATCTGTCTGATGAGGTCTGCTATTTGCTTATAAATGAAATCATAAAAGACCTTACTCTACAGTTTCTACCAATACCAAAAGATCCTGTGTACATATACCATTAATTAAAAAAAAATCAGCTAATAAATATTCATGATTTCACTCATAATTTCTTATATTAATCTGTATATATAATGTAGCCTTTTCTGAAGCATCAGCTTGTGCTTCAAACAAATGCAGCCAGTAAATGGTTAACCTGTACCTTGCCAAGCACCACCTGACCAGCAGTTGCAAACAAGTTTGGTCCTGAACATGGCATCTCATCAGGATCTAAGCTTTTGACACTTCTCAAAGGATGAATCAAAAGTAAAATTTGCAATCCTACAAATCACCTACTCCATATATATGCCTTTGTACCTCTTTGCAAACAGAGTAGACCCCAGGTCAGATGACTCCTATAGAAGCCGCCTGATCAGGGTTTGCTTAAAATGTCAAAATCTCCTGTATTCATGTGCAATTATAAAATATTATCTAATTAATACTATTATAATATTCATGGTGTCATTATTTCATACATGAATATTCATGGAGTAAAAATGGTTGTAACAAACATCAATTTTACAGCAAGGTTAAGAACTAATTCATATCATTTTCCCATTTATACTTACTCCTGTTGGGAACTGCCCATACATGCCAAACCCTGGAGGTCTTTGATTAGGTGGCATTCCAAAGAATCTGAAAGAGATCAAGTATGTTCCAATATATGTATACGAGTCTTTATTTCAAGCTGATTGGTTCAGCAAATCAGAAAGAAAAGCAACTCTGTAAGTATAGAGTGATATCTATCTAATTCTGTGGAAACGTGCAGGTGGAAAGGATCATGTGATACTAAATGGTGAAATTTATGAAAATGCTGTGTTCTGTGTAATGATTTAACCTTATTTAATACTTATGTTAGAAATAATGACATAATTATTTAACATAATTATTTATTTTATCTGAATTTTATATTATGATCATATATAAACATTTTTAAACCATCGCATAAACTGTTGAATCACTACCATTTAATTCCATAAGCAAATACAGCAGACCCTGATCAAATCATGGCTCCTACAGGATAAATCTGATCTGGGTCTACTGTTTGCAAAGGCATAACAAGAGGGCCAGAATGGCCCTGAAGCGCTCACCAGACAATCAGAGGAGATGATTTTCAAAGTTTTCACTATATGTTTCTATATAAAACAAGCCGGCCCTGGGGCAGGCCAATTTTGACCCCAGGGGCATAATTTATATAACTTTTGTAGAGGACTTGAACATGATGCTATGAGCCAAATATGGAAGCTGAGAACCTTTCAGTTCCAGAGGAGAAGATTTTCAAAGTTTTCTCTATATGTTTCTATTGAAAACTACCCACCCCTGGGGCGGGGCCAATTTTGACCCCAGGGCCATAATTCATATAACTTTTGTAGAGGACCTATACATGATGCTATGTGCCAAATATTAAAGCTGAGAACTTTCCAGATTCAGAGAAGATTTTCAAAGTTTTCACTATTTGTTTCCATTGAAAACTGCCCATCCCTGGGGCGGGGACAATTTTGACCCCAGGGCAATAATTAATATAACTTTTGTAGAGGACCTGAACATGATGCTCTGTGCCAAATATGAAAGCTGAGAACCTTCCAGTTTCAGGAGAAGATTTTCAAAGATTTCACTATTTGTTTCTATTGAAAACTGCCCACCCCTGGGACGGGGCCAATTTTAACCAAAGGGGCATAATTCATATAACTCTTGTAGAGTGAGTGAGTGAGTTGGGTTTAACGTCCGACCAACAGTATTTCAGTTATATGCAGACGGCACCCGCATAAGACAAGTTATAGTGCTGCCTCACTGAAATACCCCTGCCGCGGGCACATGGCAAGGGCATCCCACCCAGTCACATTATCCTGACACCGGGCCGACCAGTCCTAGAGCTACACCTTTTAATGTCGAGCGCAGACAAGGGAGCTACTAGTACCAACTTTTAACGACTTTTGGTCTGTCGCGGCCGGGGATCGAACCCACGACCTTCCGTACCGCAGGCGGACGCTCTACCACTGAGCCATGCGGCCGGTAAACTCTTGTAGAGGACCTGAACATGATGCTATGTACCAAATATGAAAGCTGAGAACCTTCAAGTTTCAGGGGAGAAGATTTTCAAAGGTTTACTATATGTTTCTATAGAAAACAAGGCAGCCCTGGGCATAATTTATAAAACTTTTGTAGAGGACCTACAGATAATGCTATGTACTAAAGATCAAAGCTGAGAACCCTGTAGATTCAGAGGAGAAGATTTTTAAAGGTTCAAATTGTTGACGCTCGACGACGCTCACCCTGAGCACAAAAGTGTGAGCTAAAAAGGACAAAACATTTGGATAGATCAGTATGCCTTGTATCTGAAGCCCTGATATTTCTACCCCATTAAACCAGCCAATTGTGTTACTCACGGTCCAGGAGGCCTCGGAAACATTCCCTGGGTTTTCTGGTAATTACTAAAATGATGGAAGTACATTTCCTGTGGAGACATGTCAGGATTGGACCCATTCTCAGATTGTTGTTGATCCTGTTTTGATTTTTTCTCAGTTTCTGACTTGTCTTTGGATTCATCCTTGTTAGCCTTACTTGGGGACACTGCCTCCAATGCTTTTCTGGCTTTTTCCCAGGCTGGGTTAAACTCTGGTGTGGCTGTTGCTGTAGCCATTGCCTGTTCAAAAACAAAATGAAATCAGATTAACCCTTTCCTTCATAAAACATTTGCAAATAGAGTAGACTAGACCCAGATCAGACAGCTCCCATAAAGGGATGTAATGTAGATTGTAGAGCGAGGCAGACCATTGTTACATGTAAAAGTTAAGTTCAGTCTTAAGACTGCCACAATAAATAGTCTGACAGGGATAGTTTTACCCCCCCCCCCCGAGATTAGGAGAATTACTCCCATATTTTTATCAGTGAAATTTAATGAAAATGTCTCAATTGGGAAAGAAATCTCACTAGCAATTTTCTCAAAGCTGCAATTCTGCTAATTTCTAGTTAAATACTGATCTTTTAGATGTTTTAACCCTTTCCCTGTTCTATATTTAGGCCAAATTTCAATAACTACTGAATATTCATTAACCCTTTCCTTATTCTACATTTATTTCAAATTTCAATACCTACTGAATATTCATGGACAGAATAGTTAGAATGAAATATGAAAGGTTGAACATTGAAGTCATTTTAGAAAGGAAAGAAAAACACAATGCCAATTATATGAAAGAACTATTGATAGTCAGAGCAACTATCGCAATTTAGACTATCGTCAAATGGAAAAAACTATCGATAGTGTAATTGGGACAGAGAACTATAACGACAGTTCGATAGTTTGATGTATTGTTACACCACTAGTCGATTTAGTGTTATATTATATACAAGGGGTCCAACTCCCGATTCACTGATTTCTCTACCGGTTCGAAATAACGCCCGGTTTCGGAGAGCCAAGATAGAATAACCACTAATGTTTGGTACAACCCTGAAGCTGGGACATTGTACTTTTCAAATAATATAACTTTTGATACTTTCCGACTAAGCCGTAGCTAGTGCCGACGTGAAATTCCTACAAAATATGCTGATTTTGCTTACTCATATGAGAATTCGCAACAATGATTGCCGCCTGGCCCCCTTGTAAAAGTGCCACAATCGTGATGCCTCCGGACACAACGATTGTGCAAACAATACATATGACAAAAATCTATCGTTTACCTCTCAAGCTCTCTGCAGACACTGATGCAGATCTGAAATGCAGACAAATTTTTGTGCAATTAGCAGATTTAAAGCTCTTTCTGGCCACTACGAGTCATGTGACCCGCTTCTTTTACAATAACATTAATATCCTGTTATCTTGCTTACCCTATAAGCGTTAACAAGAACGCTGGGCACCATTGCTCATCACGATCGGGTGCCTTGTCACTAAGTAGGAAGTGGATCACATTGTTGCGACTTCTCGTTTGAGTAAGAAAAATCAGCGTATTTTGTAGGAATGTCATGTCAGCACTGGCTACGGCTTAGTCAGAATGTATTAAAAGTTATTATTTGAAAAGTACAATGTCCCAGCTTCACATTCGCACCAAACATTAGTGGTTATTCCATCTTGGCTGTCTGAAACTGGGCGTTATTTCGGATTGGTCTGGAACTCGGGGAATCGAGAGTAGGACCCCTTGTATATAATATAACACTAAATCGACCCAATCAATTTTTTAGACCATCTAGACCCATGGAATGGCCCCCTGTACAAAAAATGATCCCAAACTCAATCTGAATGTTATTGATAATTGTTAGAAATAATAAAAACAAGTTGCTTTTTCCGTGGTGCAAATTTTCATGAATAAACATTGGTCTCATGGTGTGGCGTACAAACTGCAGGAGATATTTGGCTCAAATTTTGGCAGTCACAAATCCAATCTCATTTGGCGAAAGTTTTTCTTATTTTTCGAAAATGATGGCGTAAAGAAAAGAAACCAGCTATTACCGCAATATTGTGATTTATATTTAGAGTAGGTACTCGGTCGTAAAGCCCAAGCAAAACAACTAATTTTAATATTTAACTATTGAGAGGCCGGCGGCCATTTTTCTATTCTTGCGCAAATTACTATTGCGTATACTGTCCTATCTACAATGAAGTATTTACATATTCAATAGAACTTTGGTTATTTATGGAACAGATTAAGATCTGAAACTACATACACACCTTTTAATCCAAACCGACTTATAGAAGTAATATTTTCTTCAGTTTTGTCGACACCATTAGCAATTTGCTCGCTATCGATTTTAATCTCGTGTTTTAGCGTTAGTTCTCGCGAGAATGACGTGTTTCCGGAATTAAAGTTCGGAACAGTTCGTAGTATCTTTCGTTGTCGTTCGACTTTATGCTCGGCGTCAGTCGCGGATAGTCGGGTGTTTTCAAAATATAAATTTCATTATTATATGAAACGCCATTCTGTCATGCTAATTGCTAAATACAAATGCGAAATGCTTTTTTTGTCAATTGTGTAAATTGCTAGGGAATGTTCCAAATGATGGATGTAAATGACAAATGCGAAATGCTTATTGCTAAATGCATGTTTGCGCTACTAGCATTGAACGGCGCCAATTTTAAAGTGACTGTACATTTGCTAAATGCATTTTTATTTACATTGAAGCTTATTGCTTATTGCACTAATAAAATGGCGCTGTTCAATGCTAGTAGTGCAAACATGCATTTAGCAATTAGCATTTCGCATTTGTCATTTACATTCATCACTTGGAACATTCCGGTTCTTTCCCTAGCAGTTTACACCATTGGCAAAAAGCATTTCCCATTTTGCATTTCGCATTTATCATTTAGCAAATAGCATGGCAGAATGGCGTTCCATATTATTAAGACAAAATAAGACGACCTTTATTTACGTAAAATGGTGAAAAAGTTGTGACTCGACTGGGACTCGAACCCAGGGCCTCTGGCTCACCATGCCAACACTCTATACCGACTGAGCTACCAAGCAACGTAGATCTACATATAGTGTTATTTTAAAGCCTATCAACTGTTTCACCACAATTTCTACTGGGCTACACATACACACCCTCTACACTGTCACAAGAATTCGTCCCGAATTCTTACTCAAAGAACACCCCAAGAGTTTCTTATTAAATTACAAATTATCTTCACGTTCTCTTCATATTTATAAATCACCCGGCCAGTGGGTTATTAACGTTAGGCGCCAGATGTAACATGGTGAAAAAGTTGTGACTCGACTGGGACTCGAACCCAGGGCGTCTGGCTTTCCATGCCAACATTCTACCGACTGAGCTACCAAGTCACACAGTAAAGCATATTTAACTGTTTCACCATAATCTACCCGGCTACATTTAGATTTTAGAATTAACAGTTAAAAACAAAGATGTGTCTATATTCAAAGATCTATTAAACGATCTTTGTTATATATTGTTACAACAAGCACTATATGCTCAACAAACTCTTTCCACAGACTATGTAGCCTATATAGCTTCTTCTTCTTCTTTCAATTACTTCACTCCATCATTAATGATGATTATGTGAAGGCGCTGGATAAAATGAGGATAGGTGAGAACTTTTTACAGTGACATGCATACAATCTATATCTACCAGAGAACAGACTCTTGAAGAAAAACGAATTTGCATGTTTCTTTTTTCGAATTGCTGCTTTTGCTTTCAAAGGATCTTACTTTAAGAATTCATTATAGTGTGTACAAATTACTGTAATACTTGTAGTGAAATTCCAGCTGTCTATTGTTATAAAACACCTAAGCTAGGAGCACTAGCACTTGATCGAAACAGACTATAGTTGTGTAATATAATAGTCATAATTATCATATATTAATATGTACTTAATTATAAATTATATGCATTTACAATGAAGAAAATATTCCAAAATAGGGAATTAATATAAATACATAAATACTTGAATTGCTCTGATCTAATATTTCGACCACTAAGGTAAGGGCCTTTTTCATATAATCTTTGATAAAGGCCCTTAAATTAGTGGTCGAAATATTAGATCAGAGCAATTCAAGTATTTATGTACATATGCATTTAAACAGCTATCCAAATAGAGTACGTAGACCCAGATCAGACGTTTCCTGTCAGACCCAGATCAGACGTTTCCTCCCAGATCAGACGTTTCCTGTCAGACCCAGATCAGACTGTCATACCCAGATCAGACGTTTCCTGTCAGACCCAGATCAGACGTTTCCTGACGAAGTAGCCTAAACTGTTAAACAATAAAAATGTTAAACAGCTTGGATCATGATTAAACAGCTTGGATCATGATAAACAGCCTGGATCATGATTAAACGCCGAATTATCGGGCACCTGGCCTGGATCCAAGTTGTTTGCAAATTTATACAAGTCAGATTGCACCTGACCGTTTAGGATCTTAAACCAACCTTACGTATTTGCAGTGGTCTACACATATTTTGGCACGAATTTCACGGCAACAAGTCACAAACTAAAGCGAAAAGGCAAGCCCCATCGAAAATAGCACAAAATATTCACTGATCTAGAAAAACGTCTCTTTGTTCTGATAAGAACAGTTGAAGTAAACTCAAGAAACATTAAATTCGCACAAAACTAATGACCGGACTTAAAATAAGTTGGTCGAATGATGAAGGGCAGTCTTTATTTCTTCGTATGAGTGGCTGGCAATTTCAAAATATAATTAAATTGATTATAATTTACAAAGCAATTAATGCAAACGTCTTTAAATGGGTATTATATCAGACCAGGCATAATTATGAACTGAATAGCGGTGATATTCCATACGTCTGATAAACGTTATATTATATGTGTGTTATGAACCATGTCAGTCGCATCAATATCAAGGATAGTACGAAAGAGAAAACATGTCTCTTATTTCCATTGTGGTCCTTAAATCTCCATTGTGGTCCTGGGTCTTAACTGTACGTGTGACGTACTGACACTGTGCATAGAATGTTACATTCGACTTTTTGGTGATCTGAGTGCGTTCCCAGGCGTTCGGCTCATGAAATATGTCTAAAATAAGTTAAAATGTCCCTAAATTGACGCTTTGTAACATTTGGAGTCGAAAAATAAAGTTTGGGGCGTTTTGAGACAAAGCTGACATTTGGTATATTCTATACATGTATTAGAGATATGAAATTTCAGCCTTGTCTCAAAACGCCCTAAACATTTTTTTTCGGCTCCAAATCTTACAAAACGTCAATCTAGGGACATTTTAACTCATTTTAGACATAATTCATGAGCCGAACGCCTGTGACTGAGTGCGTTGACACAATATGATAGAGCATAATATGACACAGACAGATACACTTACGGAAAGGATGGTGTGGGTTTACCTATGATTCTAAAGTAATTCCATTTTTATTATTCTTATCGATATACATGTATTAAATATATTTCGCTTTAAATATTATATATGCATTGACTCAACCCTGCTTTGTACATGTATGTAATTTATCCAGGTGAAGCGCTTTTGAACGTTCATATCCTGTGTGAAAGAGCGCTATATAAATGTGGCATAATCATAATAACTCAACTGGCAGGTTCAGATATCGACCGGTTTCATGGGGCGCAACCCCGCATCTGAATTTTGCAAAAGCGGCCCTGTGTGATTGTGGCATACTTTCTGTACAATAACCTTCAACGCCATAGAAACGCTTAAACAATCTATAAGATCGCAACTTATTGTGACCACTTTCACTTGTACCAATTACTTCATCAACAGACACCTGCCATTCATACATATGACGTATTGTTAATTTACTAACAACCTGCTAATTCACATACCTGATACTGTATGCATGGCCATTAATGTATAGCAATGGTTAGCCTAGAGAGCAAAACATACGCTTATCAGTATAACACCATTTTTTACAAGACGGAGACACCAATCAAAGATCTTACGGTTTGTCTTTTCATTACTCATTCTAATAAGTCTATGCCATTGTATACATATATACTTCCATTGACGTGATAGAGGTTGCAGCCAACCCATATCCCCCAAATATTATCGTCTGTAACATTTGTCGTCTGTTCAAATTCATATTTTATGAAATTTCTTAGTTTTGTTTCAAGAAAAGCATAATCAAAAACGTTTATTGTAAAAAACGGCATTATTTCTTACATGTAAATTCTACTTTCAGTCGGAATGACCACTCAGCCGACTGTACATTTATTCCCCTAGTCATTGAGCCATTCGTCTACAGTATTGAGCACTTCTAACATATAGCGCGATTACGCAGTCGCAGTACCGGCTAGTGGCCCTAACAGGTGCCCATTTTAATCTCTTGGTGAAGAAGAGGCAACCTCGTGCGGATGGGAGACACTGAAAAGCGTCTCTGAAATTTCGAGCTGGTCCAGCCGGGAGTCGATCCCCGGGATCCCTGGGTTATCAGTTCAACACCCGACCATTAGGCCGAGGGTTAATATAACACAACTTGTTTCCATAGCTTACCTTGTAGTGACCTAAGAAAACTTCTAACAGAGTTACTAATACAAAATAAAACAATGTATAGAACACTCCTATTATCAATGTTGAATTAATTCATTTCATATACATGTACTTTAGCCCTTTTGTCTGCTATAAAAATTGTGTCTGTTTAACCCTTTCCCTGTTCTATATTTATTCCAAATTTCAATACCTACTGAATATTCATACACAAAATGGTTATAATGAAATGTGGAAGATGGACTATTGTAGCAATTTTAGAAACTAAAACATATCAATCAAATTCCATTAGCAAACAAAGAAGACCCTGATCAGACGGCTTCTGTAGGAGTCGTCTGATGTGGGTCTATACTGTTTGCAGGTGCGTGAAAACAGGTTTATATGAAGGAAATGGTTTACTCCGATCTGTTAGTTTTCACTTACTATCGATTCGTTCAAGCTGTTTTTACAACATTGAACAAGGAATAAATGTGATCCAGATCAAATGGCTCCTGTAGGACCCGACCAGGGTCTACTCTGTTTGCTTTTGAAATTATACTGGATACGACTAGTTTAAAATGCCGTGCACATAGGACATTATAATAATAAATCTGATAAATATTCATGATATCACTATATCTGACTTGAATATTCAACAGGGAAAGGCTTAAGAAACTACTGACCGAGTGTCAAACAGCTTGGATCCTGGGGAGACGCCGAGTTACTCGGCGTCTCATCGGGATCCAAGCTGTTTGCAAATACATGTACCAGTTAGTTCGCGCTTAGCAGACAAAGGGTTAATTGAACCATATCAAACCGATTTGGAAGTTTATATCACTATTTCTGTCGTTTTTTCCCTAGAAACTCTACTGTCTGATAAAAGTCGTTCTAGACAAGAGTGGGGTTGAGGGTAACGCGGTGGTGATGAACACATCCTATAAATTCGAAAAGTTCAACTTTACCTGATGAGTATCCATGCAAGGAACAATAGCGTCGTGAATATTAATTTGCTGATACATGTACATGAAAAGGTGATTTGTAACTACATGTAGATAGTTTTTTTATAATGACATATACGCAAGAAGTTTTGGTCATGACAAACTGTACAACCAGATCTTTATTACTTCATAATCAAACAGTGTACACCCTGATTGAACAGCTCCTATTGGAGCCGTCTGATCTGGGTTTACTCTGTTTGCGAATGACTCATAAGACGTCTCTATCAGGGTTAAGCAAATCACCATTATTATTGCATGTTGCCTTATTCATAAAACAAATATACTAGTGAACTTTGACATTGCATATTTTTCCTTTTTGCTTCTTTACGAAGAATATAGGACACTAATTACCAGTGACCTTGACCATGACCCAATTCCAAGCTTTGTCCTCATGTAAGCTATCTGTATATTAATTTACTCAGAACATGTATTTCTTGGAAACACATTTTCCATTACTATTAAATGTGATCATCACCGGAGTTTCGCAAGTTGCAAGTTTTGTCGCCATGCAAGGCATCTGTTGACCTAATTTGGTCATAATGTGTTTCTTAAGTATAGTTATTGAGCAGAAACAGATTTTCCATTTCTAGCAAGTAGCAACCGTGACCTTGAATGTCATCTTGAAGTGGAAACCATATCAAATAGTCTTCTAGCAAATTTAGTCTTTTCTAACTGAGTAGATTCTATCATTTAACAGTGATGGATCAGCATTCAAAGCGTGATATTTGGTATTCTATTAACCCTTCGCTTGCTGAGTTTTAAAATACATGTCTCCTACTATGCCCATGCCCTGTAGTATAATTACATATATCTTCACTGTGTACAAGTATTTCGCTGTGCAATCACTGCTGTGGAGTGCACTGGTTGCACAATCAACTTGTAAATAGTGCAGACCCTGATGAGACAGCTCCTGCAGGAGCTGTCTCATCTGGGTCTTCACTATTTACAGGTAGGTATATTGATGTGAATAACAAGCGAAGGATTAACCCTTCTCATGCGGAATATTTAAATGTGAATCCATCCACGATGAATATTCTAAAGTTGAATTAATTGTAGTCACTGAAGTATAATAGCAAACAGTGCAGACCCGTTTGAGACAGCTCCTCTAGGATCTGTCTCCTATGAGTCTACACTGTTTGTACGCCATTAGCATGATAATGGTTAATTGAATACCAAATATCACTCTTCGACTGCTGTCCATTACTTTAAACGATGGAATCTACTCAGTCAGAAGAGATTAAATTTGCTAGAGGATTCTGTATGACAAACCACGATGACCCTTATCATAGGGTTCATCTATGAACTGACAAGTGTCTAGACTGTTTGTAGAATGCAGTGCAATTGTTTCCCATATTCAAATGTTAACAAACACAACACAAAATTAAATATTATTAAGAATTTTATTCTTTTATATCTATCAAGGCACAACAACAAAGTAATAACAATTGTACATGTGCAGCCAAGTCTCGCTAATACGACCATTCAAAAGAAATCTAATTCTGGGGAGCTATGGGAGCTCTCTGCATTACCATTACCCTGTATTAGACAACAACCTACTGTTACAGACTCCTGTGTTAACCCTGTCTCTGTTCACTATTCATGTTAGTAATTATAACATCATGGTTATTTAGTAGCTAAATTTCCATAATGTATAACTTTCAAGGAATTTTTTTGCTTTGACAAAAACCTGTAGAATCAGATCTATATCATGTCATAGCAGACAGAGCAGACTTTGTTCAGACGACTCCTACTGGATTATTTGTAGAAACCGTAGGGTTAGATCTATTGTAAGCCCATAAGCAAACAGAGCAGACCAATATCAGATGACTCCTACAGGAGCTGTAAGATCTGGGTCTACTCTGTTTGCTAAGGCATGAAAAGCGTTCATATGAGGAAAAGAGTTATATTCTGTCCATTTTTTTTATAATTCAATCAACACCAAAACTTGTACACATATTCATATCATTAAAAAATGCTTACATTCCATTTTTAAACAATTTCTATACACTTGGATAAATATCAATGGTATTTGAATACTGCTAAATCCTTAGAAAATGCTGACTTTAATACATATGTACATGTAGATGGAAATTTTTATCAATTTAACGGAAACAAAGGGACACATACAGTCAAGCTCTGATTTCAGACCAACACTGTGAATATAAATAGGGTTATCATAACAACAGCCGACGTTGGTCAATCAAAAGAGTAAAAACGCAAAAAGAGAATGTCTACTGTGTAACAATTTACCTACGGTACATGTACATCGAGTCCGGTACATATAATTGAATTTTATGACAGATTCCATGAATGGCGGACATATTTCTGATGGTTCCAAAATGATTAAAAAATCTCTTTTTTCAATAGAAACAACTATTTCCTTACCATGTGCTTAAGCACCAAGTTAGTTTCAAGTCACACAGATTCTGATTCCAAAGTTGCAAAATTGGTAACAATATGAGCAGAGCACATCTTTTATATGGTCGCATTAGCGAGACTACTGTATCATGCAACATTGGTATGCAAAAATGTAAAGCTGCTGTTCTTTATCATCTTTACAAATGACAAACATAGTTTGAAAACATTAAATTTTTAGTTTGACTTATCTTAATCTTAAACATGGTACAGTGAACTTACAACATCTGTTCATTTATCTGGAGCCAAACTGCTTGAAGATGTCATCACAACTTTGAATACAGTGTAGCAGTTATTATCAACTTATAACACTGAGAATAAGTACACAGAACAATGATGCCCCTCTGTGACCTTGACCTTTGACAAAGCCGTTGCTTGCATGCCACACCAACCCTGCATGCCAAACAATGCATGCCAAAACATTCCAGAACCTCACTGTGCATAATTAAGTTATGGCCCAGCTGTGACAATGCACTTCTTGAACAAATATACATACATTTTTAAATATATATACACACAGACAGGGGTAACTTATATGTCCTTACCATTATAATGGCAGGGGAATAAAAGTCTGTAAAATGTAATCTCCTTACCATGTTAAACATACAATGGCAATTTATAGATAAATTTTGAAATCGGTATTACAACAACATATAACATAAATAACCCTTATTCTGCTGTAAAAAATGTATTGTATCTTTGACTACCTAGGGGATCGGACATTGACATTTTCAGAGGAAATTCGTTTGCTTGAGCAAACATTTAAGCTCAAGCTCAAGCTTAAAGTTGTGAGACCTCGGCCATGTGAAGTTCGACTGTATATATACATTTGAGATACAATGAATAGCTGGATTTTATAATGGCATCATGAAAAAGGGAATATGTAACCATGACAGAAGCTGTAGAATAAAACTGAGCAGGCCCTGATCAGACGGTTCCTAACTTCCTACAGGATCTGTCTGATCTGGGTCTACTCTGTCAGAGGTGCCAAAAGGCATCTCTATGAGGTAAACTCACTTCTGATTCATTCAAGGCTTTGGGAAACTATTGACCATGTGTCAAAGAGCTTGGATCTTAATGAGATGCAGAGTTGCTTTGCATCTCATTAGGGTCCTATCTGGTTGTAGATGCAGGTCAGGTATTGGGGAGCAGAACAAGGGTAAACTGTCTTGCACTTAAAATCTGTAGTCTCAAATAGAACATACATTCCTCACAATATCAATAAATACAGCTCTTATAAATGCATATCAATCTATAAATATCACAAAAGTAGCACCATAACTCTAAAACGTGCAAGCGCTTCAACAATGTCTCAATGAGTGAAATTCTGACTTAAACCTTTCTCTGTTCTATATTTATTCAAAATTTCAATACCTTCTGAATATTCATCCATGGACAAAATAGTTATAATGAAATATGGAAGGAGAAACATTGTATCCATTTTAGAAACTAAAGAAACAGATATTTCAAATTCCATTAGCAAACAGAGCAGACCCTGATCAGACGGCTCCTATAGGAGCCGTCTGATCTGGGTCTGCTCTGTTTGCTGATGCATGAAAAGGTGTTTATATGAAGCAAAGGGTTAACCATTTACTATATGACTATTTATGCAAGAAATAATGACATGAATAATAATCACATGAACTTTTATAATTGTATCTGTACACAGCAAAGTTGGGTCATGGTAGAGATCAGAGATCTATATTATTCTATAAACAAACAGAGCAGACCCTGACCAGGTGGTTCCTTCAAAAGCTGTCCGATCTTTGTCTACTCTGTTTGCAAAGGGGTTAAAAGACACTCTATAGGAATTTGTTAAGAATAACATGAAAAACACAAGAGTGCTAAAGGAACACATGTGACATGTGTTCCTTTAACACTCTTGTGTTTTTCATTGACATGTGTCACCTGCTGGGAAAAGTGTTAGAATAATTAAAAAAAAAGAAAGTGTGATGGATAGACAGACAGACAGCCAGACATATAGACAGATGGACAGACAGAAGACGGAAAAGTGATCCCAATGTGACACACTGCCTCTCGGCAGGTGACACAAAAAGTCTGTAAAACTGCATTAACCCTTTCCCTGTTGGATACTCATGAAAGAAATAATGATGTTGTATCGACTTCCTCTTCTATCTGTATAATGTCACTTACAATGCTCTTATGCATACAGCTATCATCAGTGGATTTGGTTTAACCCTTTTCCTAATAGAGATGCTTTTGGCCACCTTTGCAAACAGAGAAGACGCAGATCAGATGGCTCCTGTATGAGCCGTCTGATCAGGGTTTGCTCTGTTTGCTAATGAAAATGTATAAATCTTATTCTATAGCTTCTTCCATTTATCAATAATTCCCTTGTTCATGGTGTCATAAAATTCAGCTAATCAATATTCACACATTCAATATCCTCACATGAATATTTATGAGCAAAACATTGAAACATTTAAAGTGAGACAGGAGTTAGCCTTCAGCAAAATGAGTAAAACATTTCACCTGCTAAACCTTTCACCTGCTTACTACCTAAAACATCAGCTAAATCAGTGTCAAACAGTCTGGATAATGATGAGATGCCAAGTTATATGTCATCTCATCTGGATCAAATCTGTTGAAAATGTAATTATATATTCTCCAATAAAGTGTTCACAATTAACCTATTCACTGTAAGTATTCATGTAAGAAAAAATGGCACAATGATTATTTATTGGCTGAAATGTTATACTGGCATATATACACATGATGTTTTGGTATTAGTAGAAACAGTACATTCACATCTATTATAATTTCAGCTCCTTTAAGGTTTTGTCTGTAAAGGTGTGGAAAAGTGCTTATAAGTGGGAAAGGGTTAAAGATGTTTGTTACGTCCGGTGACATTGAAAAGCTGATAGTTCACTAAAAAAATGCATAAATCGTTTAAAATATCACTAGGTGACGAGGTTCGTTCTGAGGCTGAGAACCAGCTCTGCCATATCGAGAGTTAGTTTGTATACACCAACATCTTGTAACGCAGTCCTTGCCTCACTGAGTTTGTCAGGATCATCTCGGGTTTTGTGTAAAGCTTCATTGAGAACGTCTTTCAGAAGCATGGCCGACCCTACATTGAGGTTCAATAGCACACATGTTTCTTTCAATCTGAAAACAATCAAGTGAATTATCCAGTATTTATTTCAAATAAAATGAGAGACCTGAATTTGTTGAAAAGATTACACTGCAGCACGTCCTTAGCTTGTGACCCATTTGATCATAAATACAGTAAAAACTCAATACTACGAACACTCAAATACATACCATTATTGATCTTTAACACAGATGACAGCTTAATGCAGGGTGAAAGTCTTGCAGAAAGCTCCGCTAGGAGCTTTCTACATGACTTTTATCCTGCATTAAGCAGCCACCAGCTTACAAAGACAAATTCTTCATTACTAAAATTCTGTAGTATTGGGGTTTTAGTATGTAACATTTGAAATGCCTAGCTCTACAGCGGGAACAAAGGTAAAGTTTTTGCCTTATTCAAAATGTTTCAAAACAGACATGCTAAAAACATGTATATCAAATATGTAAATTAAAATATTAGTAGGAATAGGATAGCAATCACAACTTCACATGAAGATTAATTATCTATAAAGGTTTGAAGCAGATCCCTTTAATTCTATACTGATTTATGAACATGTTTTTCATCCAGGTTGCTTATGTATGGAAGTTTGAGGTACAGGCTCCAACTGGTGTATGAGGAGTTTATCACACACTAATTTGAAAAATGGGCATACAGACAGACAAGAGCAAGTCTATATATATGCCACCCACCTGGGGAAAGAGGGGGGGGGTAAAATTGCCTGTTTCTTGAAAAACATATGAACCTGAGAACGCACCTAATATAAAAATAAAAATACAACTAGAACTACCACTAAAGGTGATGAATACCCCCACTAGCACATTTGGCACTGAGATGGGGGTTATAGAAATAAATCACTACAATATCTGCTACAGTTTAGAAAAAACTCAGGAAAACCTGAAAATTTCTAAAAATTTCTAAGTCAATCTGCTGTAATTCCGTTAAAAATCAATGTAGTGTAACAAATTTCAAACTTGATCTGTAACTCATTATTATAAAGCTGCATACCAAATATCACATCCATATCTGCAAGGGTTAAGAAAAAAACTCAGTCCGGGAAATTTCTAAGTAAAATCACTGTATTTCCGTGAAAAACCAATGAAGCGTAACGAAATTCAAACTTGATCTGTAACTTATTATAATAAAGCCACATACCAAATATCACTTCAATATCTGTAACGGTTTAGAAAAAAACCCGGAAAACCTGAATTTCCGGAAAATTTCTAAGTAAAATCACTGTATTTCCGTGAAAAATCAATGAATCGTAACGAAATTGAAACTTGATCTGTAACTCATTATAATAAAGCCACATACCAAATATCACTTCAATATCTGTAAAGGTTTAGAAAAAAACTCTGGAAAACCTGAATTTCTGGAAAATTTCTAAGTAAAATCACTGTATTTCCGTGAAAAATCAATGAAGCGTAACCAAATTCAAACTTGATCTGTAACTTATTATAATAAAGCCACATACCAAATATCACTTCAATATCTGTAAAGGTTTAAAAAAAAACTCCGGAAAACTGAAAAATAACAAAGGGCAATAACTCCAAATATACTGAAGACAGAGTTACAAATCTTGTGCACTGCACTTGCGGTCAATGTGATCTATCTATATATGAAGTTTGAAGTCAATAGCTTTTTTAAAATTTATACTTTGGAAGTTAAGAAGACGGACGGACGGATGGACATGGTGACTCCAGTATACCCCACCAAAACTTCGTTTGTGGGGGTATAAAAAGTGTAGACCCATATCAGAGGGCCATGCAAATTCTTATCTGCAATATTTAGCCGCTTATACTGAATGGCCTCAAGTATTAAAAAACAATGGACCATTCCGCTAAGATAATCAAAGGGTTTAAGCAGATAACATTTTCAATACTATTAGTTACACGGTTATTTGGCAGGGTGTACGGGCTGGTATGACCGGGTTAGATCCCGTATTTCCTGAGGCGTTAGCCGAAGGAAATACGTGGTCTAACCCGGTCATACCAGCCCGTACACCCTGCCAAATTACCGTGTAACGAATTTATTACCAGTCAGAGATCCGATTTACCTAATTAAGAAACGAGCAACTCTTATTTTGCTAACATTAGATCTCTAATTGTATGACGAAATGACAAAGAAAACATGACGTCATCACAGAGCAAACATGACGTCGTCTCAGAGCAATTTCGAAAGAGGAATTGAAACTTCACTTGTAAACATTAACGGTAACACGCTGTACTGATAAGTTGATAGTGTTAAATTGAGGAACGTATGAGGTACAGTTTTTTACGTTTATTATCAATTATTCGGTCGCAATCCATCCAGAATTATTGGAGTAAGGACGATATGAAATTTCGAATCGACGCTAAAAACAAAAACAAAACGAATGACGTCACGCGTTAAATTTGAATAATTCTGTATTCTCCGTGGAAGCCGCTGAATACGGTACTGTACACCCCGGCAGTTTTTGGCAAACTGACCAATCAAATTCCAAGGATTTACTCTGACTGGTAATAAAAGTTTATACTTTCATAGGCATCTCAAGGTTATAAAACATTTTGCTTGAGTTTTAGTTCAAAACCAAATATCTGACCAATCGGATACTTTAGACAAACTCAGACTCAGAAGCTTTATTTTTCTCAGAGCCTGAACTGGGAAAGGCTGACTCATTTACTCACTCTCTGAAGTAGCTGTCTGGCTTAGACGTATACTCTCCAAACAGCGGGAACAGGTTTCTCATCATATCAAACTGAAACTGGGCAGCCCCACCCTGGTTAAACTTGTTTCTTAAAACCAACTGAAATATAGTACAGCAGAACCTGTCATAAGCGACCATTTATTTATTGAATACAGAAGTTTTAAAAAGCAGGTGGTTGCTAAATGCAGGGCAAAAGTTATGCAGAAAGCTCCTATGGGCGTGCCATCTATATCAAAACTGTTTGCAAAGGCTACCATGAAATGCAATGGAATAGAGTCTACACTGTTTGCTACCATAGGGGCACAATATTTTGATTCTGATGACTAACAAACAGTTTAGACCTTGATTGGTGGAGGCTGACCTAGCTTACAAAATTACTGTACATAATTAATATCATTAAAATACTTGAAAGTGCTACAATATTACCTCTTCAAATATGAAGCTGTTTAGTTGTTCAGCCATTTTCTCCCAGAACTGGTTAAACAGGGGTTTGCTGATAAGCTCCCCGACCTCCAGCAGGTGGTCTTTTAAGACAAGTAACATTTCACACGCTGATACTGACAGGCCAAGGGTGATGTCTTTCTGATAGGGCAGCGAGATCCACCTACAACATACCAAACCTTATCATGCTGTAAAAAAACATTTGCTGCAATTTTTCCTTACTTCAGACTTTTGGCAATCAAAGGGCCATAACTTGGGTGTTCCAAGATCTATATAAATGATACTTGCAGAACTTCATGTCCTTATGCTATTTAACATTTACACAAAGTATTATAGAAAAACTCCGAACATTTTCTGAGAAATGGCTCCGGACAGACAAAAACATTACATATTTGGCAAATAAAGAGCCAGAACTCTGGTGTTCCATGGTCAATGTCAATGATACTTGCAGAAGTGCATGTGTTTATGCTACAAATGTATTTAACATTTACACAAAATTTACATTTTTGGCAAACAAAAAGCCATAAATATGGTGTTCAATGATCAATGTCATTGATTCTTGTGGGCCCCAATTCCTTTATGGTACTAAAGGTTGACACAAAGTTTCAAAGAAAAACCCTCTAAACCATGAGTTCGGGAGGCATACAGATGGACAGACGCACAGAGGACAAACAATGCCAAAACTATATCTGTCTGCCCTTGGTGGGGGATAATGAGAAAACACCTATTATATTAATAATAAATTAACATTCATGATGGGCAGTCTTGCATGAATATCTATCAAGTAAAGGGTGAAAGCAGATCCAAATTTCGTCAAAATTTCACTAATTATATGTAAACATGCATAATTAACACTAAACATTACAAAATACAACCCCCCCCCACTCCCACCACCACTCTTTCAACACCCACTTGACCTGACAGTATCTAATTTGCAATGCTCCAGATAACTTTGCATGCTAACGTGTATGTACTCACACATTTTGTTTTCAATGCTGAAAGTCAAAATGAATGCAGGAACTATGATACCCGTTTTTCTATACATTTCCTTATCGCTGATTACCCTACCAATAAGAGTCACTTATGGACTTCACAATCGAGTCCGCACTCACTTTTCCTCCCATTTACAAAAAGAATATGAACGAAGTAGGCGTTTGGTCAGAATTTCTCGGGCAAGTATGCCAGCGCAATAGTCTACCAATGATCTACATTTTTTTTTCAAGTCAACTTCGGCGGAAACAAGAAGGGCGAAAGACACTGTCTGGCGATTGAATACATACACAGTTTCCCATATGTGTTTCAGTATGCACAATTTGCGTTTTAAACGTGTTTATTGTATGTAAAAACACGTGTACGCACCTATAAATCTGGAACACTGTATTTGGGTTTGCAACTTTTGGACATTTATCAATTACTTTGGAATTCATTATCCCTTTAAAACATTGATACACCTTTTAACACCTTTGCAAACAGAGTAGACCCAGATCAGACATATGTTTGAATATAGGAGCCATCTGATCAGGGTCTGCTTTGTTTGTTTATGGAATTACATAGACTTGATTCTACAATTTCTGCAATGGCGAACACTATCTGTGTTCTTATGCTTTTATAGAAATTTAGCTAACTCATATTAATATATGCATTAATATTCATATACCGTATGTATTATTTCTTACATGAATACCGGTATTCATGGACTAAGTAAAGGGTCATCTAAGACAACAAACTTTGTAAACCTTGATCTCATTAACTCTTACAGTGCAGGACACGAGTCACTAATGTCCTTTGAAAATGGTGTAGATCTAAATGAGAGGGCTCCTAGAGGAGCATGTTACACTCCTAGAGGAGCATGTTACACTCCTAGAGGAGCATGTTACACTCCTAGAGGAGCCCTCTCATCAGGGTCTGCTTTGTTTGTCATGGTACACTTTTCTTTAGAAAAACCCCTAAATATTCATCATAAGCTTGACCTCAAATAGTCCATTTGAAAATTCAGCATTGTAGGGGTTAAGCATTATCATGACCATGGCTATAAGTGTTCAAATTCAATGTCCGCTAAACCATAAAACTACCATTACTTCTTACCCAGCATGACTCAGAAAAATGAATGACTTAAACTCAAATGTACCATGAAATGTTAGTATTAAAGACATTACCATGACAAACATTAGAGTATCACATCTGCAACATTTTATCAGATCTATCCAAATAATTAACCCTTTCCTCCATAAATACGCCTTTCTACACCTCTGTAAAATTCACCTGTTGAAACCATTATCACAATGGTTTCTAACTACAAAATTCTAAATTTTTCCTTTTCTCTAGTTAATGCTCCTTTCGGGTAGATTTATTCAAAGTGGCTGGATCTAAAAATATCCTATGAGGTAATGGGTTAAGCAAATAGAGCAGACACTGATGTAATAGCTCCTACATGAGTTGTCTGATCTGGGTATACTCTGTTTGAAAAGGTGTAAAAACACAGGATTATCCAGTAAAGTGTTCAGCCAATTTACCTGTCGTCTCTATATGGTTTGCTTCGAGCCTTTACATCTGTGAACACATGATTCACTACTGCCTTCATCATGTCACCCCGCAGATGCTCGTACAGTTCAATGATATCATCAAACACTGTTGTATAGCCAAAAGGAATGTCGGATGCTTCTGATGTCAGCTGTGTAACAAAAGAGTACAAGATAAGGTTTCTGAAATAGAAAGTTTCACCTTAATAACAATTATCCTACTACAGTAAAACCCCTCTAAACCGGACTTTAAAATTTGTATAAATATCAGTCTTGGAGACAAGTTGCAGCTTAATGCAAGGTGAGTCTTTCTGCTTTCTTTGAGCTTTCTGCATAACTTTCACCCTACCTTAAGAAATCACTTGCTTAAAAGTATCTAAATTCTTCTATAAACACTGATCAGGAGTAAATGTTACAAAAACTGTTCCCACTCATTTGAGAAACTACTGAGTGAGTGCCAATGAAATGCTGAGGTACTCAGCATCCCCTCTGAAATCCAGCTGTTTGACAGTTAGCTTTAACTTAATAACCCTTTCCTTCATATAAATGCTTTTTACGCCTTTACGATCAAAGTAGACCAGATCAGATGGCTCCTGTAGGAGCCACCTGATCAGAGTCTGTTCTGTTTGCTTACAGAATAAAAAAAGATATGATCAGATCCTGACTAGACGGCTCCTGTGCAAGCCGTCTGATCCGGATCTACTCTTTTTGCAAAGGTGTGAAAAGGTGTTTAAATAAAAAAAGAGTTAACTGTATCACTGCCAGTTGCTAATCTGTGACTGTCGAGGCAAGCACATGGTTCTTGAATGATAATGAAAGAAAATTGTACCTGACAAAAGATTTGCATATGGCTGCAAAAGAGTTGATATGTAACATCTACTGAGAGTGTTCTCTTACTTATGTATCTGTAATACAGGTATAATTAGGTTCAGCTATACAGGTATCGGTTTCATTGTATATTCAGACTTCAAGTTCAAGCAATTGTCTGAACTTGTAAAATGTTTTCTACTGTGCAAGATAGACTATTTATCGAAACTGTCTTTCTAGCTCGAAACTTGAAAGTATGATGTCAACATAACAAGCAATCAATCATGAACAAACAATGATGCCTGGCAAAGTAAAACTAATGTGCCACAAAGCTCAGATGAGACAAAATTCTGCTGGAAATATGTGTAAACCTGATCAGACAATAAAGAAACTTAGTTATATAAAAAAGCCTTGTAAAACAAGTGATTGTTGTATGAACATCACTAAAAACTAGCCCTACCTCTAAACAAGTGATTGTTGTAACATCACTAACAAGTAGCCCTACCTCTAAACAAGTGATTGTTGTATGAAAATCACTAACAAGCAGTCCTACCTCTTTCTCCTTATTCTCCATTTTATAATACTGCAACTGCAGGAAAAACTGAAAATAAACAAATTTCCATGACATGAGTCTAACCCTTTACACACCAACATTCATGTAAAAAAATAACAATGTCACGAATATTAAGATTCATATCTATAATGGCATATGAACATAGGAAATGTTGGCCATGGCAGAAATTGTTGAATAATATCTATGAGGGTTGTCCCAAAACATCATGGACTCAGCGTTTTGTAGAAAAAGTACCTACCGTACAAGTTTTCAATTTTTATGTATATAATATACATGTATCCTGAGTGTAAACACAAAATCACAGCAAAATATGTTAAGTTTAACATCTCTGTACACAGCATA
This sequence comes from Azorinus chamasolen, assembly GCA_963576725.1. Lineage (NCBI taxonomy): Eukaryota > Metazoa > Mollusca > Bivalvia > Cardiida > Solecurtidae > Azorinus > Azorinus chamasolen. Next base: position 106,081,587 of record OY755236.1, read on the forward strand.
AAAGTACAGTGTACCCTTACTCAGTGCACGCTGGTGATGTTGAGGATGTCATTGTCATTCACGTTTGAATGTCATGCGCAGAAACGTTCACTGCTTTTCAAAGTACATTGTACTTTCCATTGTGTGTAATACACTTGCCATGCCACTTTACCTAGTTATGTTACACGTGACTGAACCAACCACTGTCTAATGAATGGCTGAACTGTTGAAATGTGTGCATCACATTATCTGTTCCGAAAGTGTTTGCCCCGAAGATGCGCTTTCAACTGTAGGATGTACGGTAAGTCTAGTAGTGCAAGGTCTGGTGAATATGGCGGATGAACAACTCACTGAAAACAAAGTACATCTATTTCCAGCTGTGACCTACCATCTATATGGCTGGGAGCATTGTTTTGATGGAAAATATCATTCTAGATGTTGTCATACAGATCCAGTCGCTCCTGCGTAATGCGTTCATAAGGTCCCGGCGTATTGCCTAAAGTGAGACAATCAGTTTATTAAAGTTAAACCCTTCACTGCCGATCCACACTGTTTGTTACTTGAACAACAGTTTCAGTAATTTTGAGTGAATTTGAATCTCTTTGAAATTTGACACACATGGGAAATTTAGCGGACATTTAGCAGGATAAGTGTTAATCATGAACACTTATTAACCTCTGAATAATTGTCTACATTCACCGTCCATCCAGCCTTCACCATGCATATTAGAATGACTCCTCTCATATCCAGAAAGACGATACATATCACTTTCCCCATTTTTGCCTTCTTTGGTGTTGTAGGTGGTGGTGATGGTGGGAGATGACTGTCACGGTTTCACCATCGACATTCATTTGTCTTCTGCCTCAAAGAAATGTATTCATCCACAGTAATAATATGGGACAGAAAGGTACGGTCACTTTCAACGAAGAAATGTCCTGGACACCACAACTCTAGCCCGTTTATCTTCCTCTGTTAGTAGCCTGGGAATGCTCATGTGACATTTTCGAGTCAGATTCTAATATATGTTGGACTGTCAATTTATTGATCCCAGTAACTCTGCAATTTCTCTTACTGTCTTGTGTCTAACACCGTCGATGATGTCTTTAGCAGCCTTAATGTTACCTTTTTCTTTATAAGTTTTCCTCCATGCTGTACACTATCTGCCCATGAACACAACGCTCTAGGAGACACCATTGTATTTCTCGCTTTTCGGTTTCTTAAATATGTCTTTTGGCGTCAAACTGTTTGCACACAGCCCTGTATCACCGTTCTGCATGCTTTCTCCTGCTCTAATGTCGTCACTTCATCACTTCATACAATAGAAATTCTAACTGATGACATTTAAAGATATGCAATTTTCTTATAAATAATGTCTGACGTTTGAAATCTTCAGAGATAACATTATAATGATGTCACCTTAAGCAGATGATAAATTTTCGTACTAAATTTTAAAGAAGATGGAAAAATATTATTTAATTGAATGCACAGATAATGGTTTTCGATAGATTTTCTGGGATACACCAGGTATGCTTATAGTGGATCTATTAAACATACATAATTCACATATTATATATTTCATTTTATTATTCATGCACCTATATTATTGAAATTGAGTGGCTGAAGGTACTTGCAGAATATTATGATGATTGAATGTTAGATGAAAATAAATTATATGCAAAGTTTATGATTCACTAGGACAACCATAGTATATCATTTCATAAGCAAACAGAGCAAACATACAGGGGAGCAGTCCAACCTTGAGTTTTTAAGGCAAGTGGTAGCTTAATGCAGGATGAAAGTTATGCAGAAAACTCTATTTTTGCATTCCTGTCAATCAGCATTAAGCAGTCATCAGCTTTTGGAGACATCCATGATCATTTATGTGATCACTTTAGAGACGTTTCACAGTATAAACATACCACAAGTTCACTCCACTCTCGAAGCACCTCTGCGATGTAATACGCAGTGTTGAGGATGGAGCAGTAGCAGTCACTAAGTGGATTGTGCGTATTGTCCTTCACCTGGACCAGACGAATTCGAAAGTCCTCTAAAAGCTCCTGCTGTAGCTCCAGAAACCGTAGCTTGCTGTGTGTGTCTGGAAGAGGCTTGTAACGATCTGAAAAATAAAACTCGAAGTGGGACTTATATCTGCTATGTCATTTTAAAACACTGAATCAGGACATATATTAATTACAAATATGTATCCTGATAGCTGGGTAAACCTTGTAGCTGGGTAGGGTAAACATGTATTCTTAAAGCTGGGTAGGGCAATCAGATATCCTGATAGCTGAGTAGGATAAACATGTATCCTGATATTGGGTAGAGCAAATGTATATCCCAATAGCTGGGTAAAATAAACATGTATCCTGGTAGCTGGGTAGGGCAAACGCATATCCTGGTAGCTGGGTAGAGCAAACATTATCCTGGTAGATGGGTAGGGCAAACATGTATCCTGGTAAATGGGTAGAGCAAACATTATCCTGGTAGATGGGTAGGGCAAACATGTATCCTGATAGCTGGGCAGGATAAACATGTATCCTGGTAGCTGGGTAGGGCAAACATGTATCCTGGTAGATATGTAGGGCAAACATGTATCCTGAAAGCTGGGTAGGGCAAACATGTATCCTGACAGATGGGTAGAATAAACATGTATCCTGGTAACTGAGTAGGATAAACATGCATCCTGGTAGCTGAGTAGGATAAACATGCATCCTGGTAGCTGGATAGGATAAACATGTATCCAAATAGCTGGGTAGGGCAATCATGTAGTTTTTGACAAGAAGGTTTTTAAAGGTATTCCTATGCATAACTAGTGACCCCAAGGGCTGTTTAAGCAGTCAGCTACAAAAAACTGGTCATCCCTGCGGTGGGACCAATTTTGACCCTAGGGGCATAATTTATATAACTTTTGTAGAAGACCTGAAGTTGAAGCTATGTGCCAAATATAAAAGCTGAAAACATCCCAGTTTCAGAGTAGATGATCTTCAAAGTTTTCACTATATGTTTCTTTTGAAAACTTCACTCCCCCAGGGCAGGGCCAATTTTGACTCCAGGGGCATAATTTATATAACTTTTGTAAAGGACCAATAGGTTATGCTATGTGCCAAAGATGAAAGCTGAGAAGCCTGTAGATTCAGAGAAGAAGATTTTTAAAGGTTCAAATTGTTGATGCCCGATGACGGACGACGCACACCACACGACGCACACTGACGGACATCAGGCGATCACAAAAACTCACCCTGAAAACAAAAGTGCTCTGGTGAGCTAAAAATTCACTTTCGGGCACTCCATATTGTAACCTATTATCACCGGAATCAATGTATGCCAATGAAAGAAATAGCTCTTGTATTTGGTAATTTCCATTTTCCCCATATTCAAACTAGCCATTAGGAAGTTTCATAAAGGACAAGGTTAAAATTATCAACAAATGAAATTTGGAATTCCCATATATCACTCATTGAACCACATGCTTTGACGATGGCAGCAAGCCTAAACAGACGGAAGTCCTATCAGCCATAAAATCAGTGTTCTATCAACTGATCAATGTATTTTCCGTAGAAGGCTTTCAACACATATTCAATTTTCAGTTTTCAGGATAATAGTTGATATCTGCAAAAACATGGACTCTGGACCGATTGGGATTTCAAACTTTTAAGAGCCCTGTTATATCCTTTCATAATGTATGCATTCTATCATTACAAAACAATGGATCATCCCTCTTTGAAAATTCAGCATTCAAAGGGTTAATATTCACACAGTCATTATCAGTATCCTTAATACTCCAGAGTGCTCAATTAATTTATACCTGTAATAGTGAGCATTAAAGTCATAAAACTTTCACCACACTCTGGCACCTTCATCTCATCAACATCAGCAATATTTCTATACTGTGACATCCATGCTGTGGGGGATGACATCATTGCATCTATTTTCTCCATTGCGACTGAAAAGAAGTTGAAATAACTGACTGAATATTTAACAATCAAGGAGAGTTTCAAACTCTGAAAGATTAATTGACAACAATAAAACTAATACAGTTTAAACTCTCTATAGCAACCACTTAATGATAAAGCATTGACATAATTTACAGCAAGTGGTTATTTAAAGATGTACTCTGTTCATATTTTAGTGAATTTTGCATTACAAAAGAAACGGAATCTGTGTGACTTGAAATTAACTTGGTGCTAAAGTACCTGGTAAGAAATAGTTGTTTGTATTGAAAAAACTAATTTTTTATTACCTCGAAAACCAACGGAAACATGTCCGCCATACATGAAATCTGCTTTGAAAATCATTTATGTAAACCGGATATACTCAATGTACATATAATTAAAGTATTACACAGCAGACATTCTCTTTCCGTGTTTTCAATCGTTAGACTGACATATGTTATGGGGAACACCAAATCAATATTCATAGTGTGGTTCTGAAATTGGATAATGACCCAACATGTCAACTGTTGAAGCCATCCAATTATGGTCTGCTCTGTTTGTTTATAGAATGATACAGATCTGATTTTACAGTTAGGAGTTAAAACAATCCTGTGCTCACAACCAATATAAAATTCAGCTAATAAGTATTCAGGGTGTCATGAATTCTTGTACAAATATTCATGAGCTAAAGGTTTAATACTCAACGTTTATGAAAGGGATCCAAACTGTTTGCAAATGTGTACACTAGTAAAAGGTTTAACATATGACAGACACAATGTCATATAAATGGGAAGACCAGTGATGCCAAAGTGTCTAATCCGAACTATTTGCAAATACCATAACAAATTCTCCAATAATGCAGTTTTTAGACACTGTAGATTTGTAAGTTGTCTATGTTCTAGATAAGATTTCTAAAACACAGAGCTGAAGATAAAGAGGAATATCTAGAAATCTAAGACAACGATTCTAGCAAGAAGCAGCAAGATGGAGTTTGGCTATAAAGAAATAAGATATTGTGATGAATCATATTGCATCTTATCTACAGTCCTCATAGAAATTAACCCTTTACTCCATAAATACGCCTTTGCAAACAGAGTAGACCCAGATCAGATGGCTCCTATAGGAGCCGTCTGATCAGGGTCTGCTCTGTTTGCTTCTGAAATTATATAGATGTGATTTTACAGTTTCTGTCCCGATAAAAATTCCCTTGTTCAAAGTGCAATTATAACAATTCATTTAATAGATATTCATGAATCATTATGTCATTATTTCTTACGTGAATATTCATAGAGTAAAGGTTAAAAGAAAATCACAGAAAATACTATACAGTAAAACCTCTCTCAACCAGAAAATTAATAAAGAACAAATTAGGCAGGTGGCTGCTTTAAGCTGCCAAATATCTGGAAGACCAACACTGATACTGATTTTAATGTCCAGTTAAGATGGGTCTCACTGTATACTGTTGTGCAACATATAACAAATATTTTGTGATGCTCTGCTTTTAGAAGTGTGAATTATTAAAGCTCCTCGAAGCCATTACATCAGATAGTTTGGATAGTTTGGGCTTTCCTTCAAATGCAAAAGTGTGCTTACACTTTTTCTCAATACGCAGCCATTTGTCAAAGGCTTTGCCATTGGAAAGAATGTGCAGACTACCAGGGCAAGAGACTGGGTAGCCATACGAGTATCGTATCTCACGGTCAAATAATAACGCCTCATCTACCAGGTGAGAGAACTGATGCTCATCATTCATCAACTCCGGCAAGTCAGTTACCATCTTCTCCATCACCATGGTAACCATTCCCACCATGAACTCCAGCTGCAGAAACAAGAAGGAAAATACAAAAATCATGAACAATAATCATATGTTTGATCTAATAATTAACAGCTACAATGGAAAATATTTATTTCTACTTTATAGTATCAACATTTTCATTTGTCTAAATTGTCCCTTCTTATTCTGTTTCATTTTGTCTTATCAAGTCTGTATAACCCATTACACACAAGACTTTGCCAATTATACATACTGGTATTATATTAATTGATTATTATAATAAATATGTAAAATAAGGAAATTTATCACCATAGCAATAACATACAAACAGAGCAGACCCTATAGGAACTGTCTGATCTGGGTCTACTCTGTTTGTAAAACCTTAAAAAGGAGTGAATATGGTGAAAAGAGATAATTGACAAACTACAAGGACTATCACCTTGCAATTAAAACATTTATATAAAACGAACATGTCTGTGGGCTACAGCATACAAAACCTTAATGTCCAAGGAAAAAATAATTACTTTGAATAGAGGTCCAGATAAGATGCAAAAATTAAAACATTTTCAAGAATAACTTCTTTATTTCTCCACCAAACCCTATGTTATGACCACTCTTTAGAATCAACTTGAAGAGATAACTTTAAAGAGTGGTCACAACATAGGGTTTGGTGGAGAAATGACGATTTTAGACCTTGAATATGCATGTTTATCTTTTGCTCTGTTTGAAGTTGAAAAAATATGTTAAACTCTAAAAGGACATGTCAGAAAAAAATCTCATCTATGTACAGATGAACTGATGGATGGAAAACCCAATTCTATTACATGTATACTGAAGAACTTGCAAGCAGAAGAGCGATTGATCAATCAAGTCAAAACTAACCTTGGAGTCAATATCTGCCTCCCCAGCACCCTCCAGTAATGGCTGTATCCTCTGGCTTAGAAAGTCTGAGTGGTCCCTGATCCAGGTGAGTATCTGGGTGAAATACCACTCAGGCTGAAGAAAAGAATAAATAGGGCTTTTCACAATATGAATCAGTTAAAAATTAATGTCCTAGGTATGCCCTCTGATCAAGATGTAGGTTAGATGATAAAATACTGCAAATGCTTATATCTGGAAAAGTCTATGTAAATAAGATGTGTAAATTAAATACAATTGATGTACAACTCCATTATTTCTCAATCAACTGCTATGTTGTGACCACTCTTTTAAAGGTATTGAATGGCTTTCTGTGACCAAAGCGAGATATTTTTTTATTTTGTGTCTTTCGCCAAATACACTTAAATACTTATGAAACAAGAGCTGTCCGCAGACAGCGCGCTCCACTTTCTTTAGTGCTGAATAGTGTAGTGGAAATCTAAATCAGAAAGGGGAGATAACAGCAAAATTAATTTTAGGGTTACCTGCCCTTGTGAAATGGGTCCCTTTGTAATAGTTAATATGTATACCGAAGATGAACCAATTATCTTGGACAGTTTCTGAGACATGGACCTGAACATAAAACTTAACCAACAATGTAAATTCTAAGTCGAAAAAGGTACATAACTATGGAAAAATTAATTTTGTGAAATGGGTTCCCCTTGTGATAGTAAACATACATACCAAATATGAACCAAATATCCTTGATGGTTTCTGAGAAAAGGACCTTAACGAAAAGGTTAACCAATGCCGACACCGACACCGACGCCGACGAGAGGGTTATGACAATAGCTCCACTTTTTGAAAAAGTGGAGCTAAAGATACCTCCATAGACATTATTAGATGTTCATTAGGTAAAGCCAAAGGGTTAAACTGGTATCAGTTAAAAGGTTGGGTTTTTTTTTGCCAAGATCAGACGCTGGGCTCCAAACTGCTCGATATAATTATGAAGAATAAGTACATGTATTGCCATCTAACAGAGGCCCAGATAAGGGGCATAAATTAAAACAGAAGAGAATGGCTCCTTTATTTCTCCACCCTATGCTGTGACCACTCTCGAAGAGACGATTTTAACCCCATTACCTCATAGGCTATTTTTAGATCCAACCACTTTGAATAAATCTACACAAAAGGAGCATTAACTACTAAACTAGAGAAAAGGAAACTTTTAGAATTTTGTAGTTTGAAACCATTGTGATAAATAGAGCATTTGCTCCTATAGGAGCAAATGCTCTATTAATCACAATGGTTTCAACAGGTGACTTTTGCAGAGGCGTCATAAGGTGTCAATATGAGGGAATGGGTTAAAGAGTGGTAACAACATGGGGTTGGGTGGAGAAATGACGATTTTAGAATTTAAATGTGTGCATTTATCTATTGCTCTATGTAGTACCCTCGCGTTACCAGTTTTCGTGTGGATAACCATTCAATCACGGATTAATATGACGAGATAATAACAATTTAACAAGAGCTGTCTGCAGACAGCGCGCTCCACTTTCTTTAGTGCTGGATAGTGTAGTGGAAGTCTAAGTCAGAAAGGGGAGATAACAACGGCAAAATTAATTTTAGGGTTACCTGCCCTTGTGAAATGGGCCCCTACCCCCTTGTAATAGTTAATATGTATACCAAAGATGAACCAAATATCTTGGACAGTTTCTGAGACATGGACCTGAACATAAAACTTAACCAACAATGAAAATTCTAAGTCGAAAAAGGGGCATAACTATGGCAAAATTAAGTTTAGGGTTACCTACCCTTGTGAAATGGGTTCCCCTTGTGATAGTAAACATACATACCAAATATGAACCAAATATCTTTGATGGTTTCTGAGAAAAGGACCTTAACAAAAAGGTTAACCAACGCCGACGCTGACATCGACGCCGACGCCGACGAGAGGGTCATGACAATAGCTCCACTTTTTGAAAAAGTGGAGCTAATGAAACACACCAACAAACAAAGCAAATATTGCATTATTTAGCCCCTAAGGAAATGTACAAATTGTGGCAATAATTTTGGCATAAGCGCTGTCATTTTGATCAGTACAGCAAATGACGTCATCACAGGCGGGTATACCTATTTTCGTGGACAGCAGAAAAATCAATAAAATCGAGGCCCTGATGGGGTTACAAGTAAACAACCACCACATAGAGAGAAAAAAATGTCATTTCTATTTATTCATTCAATGTAAAATGTTTTTATCTTCACAACAATATTTTGTAACAATTTTGGACATATTGCCCTCAAGGCGTACTGATGACGCAGATGTCATCGAGGAAGGGGAGGAAAGGCAGTACTTCTTTGCAGGAGGTGGGATGTTGTAAACCTAAAAGTATATGTCTAAATAAGAAATAAATCTACTCAAAAACCATTTAAAACTATTCAAAATAGACCTTTAGATCTACATAGATCTATATTTAAACTATCTAATGTTATTCATAATCAACATCAGCATTCGTGATTTATTTCCAACAAAATTTGTATTAGGGCCTCATAAGAAAACCACCACAGTTAACTCCCTTGCAATGGTAAACAGAATTATTGAATCGGTACACCTGACCCTGACGTTGCGTAGTATTGTGTTTACAAACAGATGACAGTAACTCGGGCTGTTGAATGGACTTTTTAATCAGAAAATTGTATGAAAGCTATAGTGCATCAAACAGAATTAAATAAAATACCACATTTTGCAACCATAGACACAAAAGTAGCGGTGATTTACCCCTCCAAGTCTGATTCTTAGAATTTTTGGTGGCAACTTGGCGGAGTGGGTGTTGTCCACTTGCTCTGAAGTTTATGACGTCAGAATCAAAACAGCGCGTGCGATATCGAAATGATTTCCGGTAACACGAAAACAACTCTACCCCGATTTGAGGTAACTGGAGAATATTTCTTCTGAGTAATTCAAAGCAATGGTGACTTTTATTTCACAAACCTTTCCAATATCATTTGTCTGTTTATTGCCATAGAAGTGGAACTTGAACCTTTTCCTGAGTGGCCTGATCATCAATTGTATAGGTAAGAGTGGTGACCTCAGACCGGGTATGTGGGAAAGGCCCGGGTGGCCCTCCACTGTGTCCTGTAAGGTAGGACTGCTGCTGTCAAGGAAAGCTGGTCTTTCTTTATTAACTATTTCTGTCAAACACTTTTTTCACCACTGCAAACAACAGACCAAGACCACAAGGCTCCTGTAGGAGACTTCTGATCAGGATCTGCTGTTTGCTCATGAAATAATATAAATCTGATTCTGCAGTTTCTGCCATGGTAAAAAATATCCTTTTTCATAGTGGCATTATAAAAAACAACTACTTAATAATCTTACAGTCATTACTTTTTACATGAATATTCATGAGGGAAAGGGTAATTAACCGTTTCCCTGTTCAGTACTTATCCCTGTTCAGTACTTAAATGTAAGAAATTATATCATGAATATTTATTAGCTGATGTTTTTATAATGTAAACCTTTCAAGGATTTATTTTGCTATAGGAGCCGTCTGATCCGAGTCTACTGTTTGCAAATGCGTGAAAAGACATTTATATGAGGGAAAGGGCTACCTATTTTCTTAGCAAATATTGACACAATGTTACAGATTAGTTTGAGTTTGACATAGGATACGGAAGCTGGAGTTTGAGTAGATGCTTGAATAACTGTTCCATCTTAGCCCTGGCCTCACCAGGATTCTGTACCGGCGGAGATTTTATTGTGGAGGACACAAGTGGCCATCTCATCTGCTTCAAAGCTTCCTCAAAGTCACTGAAAACAAAGTAAAAAATATACAAAATTCATGCTCTGAAAAGTCGCTATAAATGATGTCTTAAACTCTATACCTGAGGCACCACTTCATACCTCTGCAAACAGAATCAATCTGCAGGGGCTGTCTGATCAGGGTCTGCTCTGTTTGCTCAGGAAGAAATATAGATGGGATTCTACAGTTTCTGTCACTGTAAAAAATTCCCTTGTGAAAATTCATATTCATGGTCATTAGTTCTTACATTAATATTCATAAGGAAAGGGTCAACAGTGTAAAAGACTTACAATAGCAGAGTTTCCAGTTCCAAGACACAACAATATGCATAGTCCCTACGACTTGTGATAACCTGAATGTGCATGCTTCAAACACGCTTAACCCTTTACTTCATGAATATTCATGTAAGAAATAATGACGTCATGACTGTTAATTAGATGAATTTTATAATAGAATATGAATACAAGAAATTTTGCCCATGGTAGAAACTGTAGAATCAGATCTATATAATTCCATAAGCAAATAGAACTGAGTAGACCCTGATCAGATGGCTCCTACAGAAGCTGTATGATTTTGGTCTACTCTTTGTAGATGTTTAACCCTTTCCCTGTTCTATGTTTGTTCTCACTGGGTCTTCTCTGTTTGCAAATGTGTGAAAACATGTTTTCATGAAGGAAAGGGTTAAAGGTATATCTATGGAGAAAACGGTTAAGACCTTTGATCTAATACTGAAATATATATTTGCAGCTGTACAATACTTTATATCATTTGTTGTACAACAATTTCAAAATGTTTATGTACAAATTTTAACAAAAATTCATATATTAACAGCTGCCTTTAGTACAGACAGGTTATAGCCTATGTAATAATCTACTACTACTGACCTTGCTAGTTTATTCTTTAATATTTTATACCAGAAGAGAGTTGTGTCTCTCGTAAAAGCCACTAGGTTGTGACAGGAAGAGTCTTGCAGACGGGAACAAAGGGAAGACAGCTGCATGAAGGTATCCACTCCTTCCGTTAGTGAGTCTGTGAGAAGCACTGTCTGGATCTTTGTGCTAGAATCAAATGAAAAATCTTAGCTCTTTACATGTTAACCTTTTACTCCATGAATATTCATTTAACCCATACCTCCATAGGCTATTTTTTGACCCAACCTCTTTGAATAAATCTACCGAAAAGGAGCATTCACCAGAGAAAAGGAAAATTTTAGAATTGTGTAGTTTTTAAACCATTGTGATAAATAGAGCATTTGCTCCACAGGACCAAATGCTCTATTTATCACAATGGTTTCAAAAAGTGACTTTTACAGAGGCCTAGAAATGTGTATTTATGGAGAAAAGGGTTAAGACACAATGATGTTACGAATATGAATTAGATTTGTTTTTATGACAAATGAACATGGGAAATGTTGGCTATGACACAAACTGATTAGTCATATCTATGTTACTTCATAAGCAAACAGAGTAGACCCTGATTAGAAGGCTCTTACAGGAGTTATCTGATCCAGGTCTACTCTGTTTGCAAAGGTGCAGAAAGGTGTATTTATGGAGTGAAGGGTTAAGTAATTGTTGTGTGCAAAATTCTTTGTCTGTTGCATTTTTCAAAGTTAATTTTTCTTCACCTTCTTAAAAATACAGTTAGTGTAAAATAGATGAGATTTTGATGAGGTGCAGAGTTACTTGGGTACCTTATCTGGAACCAAACTGTACATAGGTGATCACAGTGTAGACAAAAACCCGCTGTCAATACAGTCATAAATCCTGCATCTGAACAAGATCTATGTTATTTGACATTCAGAAGCATCTACAGCACTTTATTTGGTTGGGTTTGAGTTTATCATTGTTTCAACAGTATTTCATTATTATCTATGATTCTGTATCATTTTCTTTACAGTAGGTAAAACAGTGCAAACCACAGGGGTAAGACACGTTTGAGTCAGTATATGTATATATATAAACATATACCGACTCAAACCTGTCTTGCCCCTGTGGTGCAAACCCCTATCAGGCAAGGAAGAAATTCTCTACCATGTTTGCAAAGGCATGATATAGCATTCACATGAAGGAAATGGTTAAAAAGGTTTAATTATATACATTTTGATGATTCATATAAATTTATATGTTAAACTTTACCTGACAGATGTATCTTTTGATGCCTTTGCAGACAGAGTAGACCCAGATCAGATGCATCCTCTCATCAGGGTCTGCTCTGTTTACTTAAGAAATAATATAAATCTGATTCTACAGTTTTTCCAAGACCAAAATTCCTGTGTTGATTTGCCTTTATTAAAATTAATCTACTAAATATTTGTACAGTAAAACCCCACTAATGCGACCACCTAAAAGAGGTATAATTATGAGTGGTAGAGGCAGGTGGTAGCTTAATGCAGGACAAAAGTAATGCAGAAAGCTCCTAGAGGAGCTTTCTGCATTACTTTTGTCCTGCATCAAGCAACCACCTGCTTATAACGACAGCCATGTTTATTAATTAAGTGGTCGCATTAGAGGGGTTCTACTGTAGTTATTATTTCTTACATGAATATTCATGAGGTAAAAGGTTATCTGTAAATTAAGTTTTGCAATCCCTTTTCATTTTATACAGAAACAGGTGTACACAAAACCCTTTGCATATTTAACACTTAATTTTAATATTTAAAGTTATATTCTGTTCATTTTCTGCACAAATAAATCTACACCAAAAGTTGTACACATTTTCGTATCATGAAAATAATGCTTATGCCATTTTCCAAGGTATAAATTCATTCAGCTTAATATTACCAATATGAGAATACTACTTAATCCTCAGAAAACCAAACAGATTTTTTAAGAGATGGAAAATTGAGATTTAGTAAAGAGAATAAGTACTTCAAAGGCTCAGATAAGGAAACACATAAACTATTATTTCAAGAATGATGGTAGCTCCTTTATTTCTCCAACAAACAAATGTATGTTGTGACTGCTCTTAACCCATTCCCACATATTGACACCTTTTGACGCCTCTGTAAAGTCACTTTTTGAAACCATTGAGATAAATAGAGCATTTGCTCCATAGGATCAAATGCTCTATTTGTCACAATGGTTTCAAAAGTAAACAATTCCAAAAGTTTCCTTTTCTCTAGAAAATATTCCTTTCAGTAGATTTATTTCAAGTGGTTGGGTCTAAAAATAGCCTATGAGGGAAAGGGTTAACACATTCCCACTTGAACATTATTCAAGATTTCAAGAACTTAAGAATAATCATTGAGAAAACTTTACAATGAATCAAAGGCAGATTGCTTTTTAGCCAAAGAAAGAACTGTAGAAACATATCCAGCTAACTCCATTAGCAAACAGAGCAGACCCGGAACAGACAGCTCCTCCAGGAGGTGTCTGATCTGGGTCTATTCTATTTACTAAGGTGACAAAATGTGTCCATAAGTGGGAATGGGCTAAGAATCTTCTCTTACAGATTATTCTAAAGGGTGGTTACAATGGAGGTTTTAGTGGAGAAATGACAATTATTGTATTTGAAGTATGTGATTGTCCCATCTATAGCTCTATACAAATTGAATCCAAACACTTTATAATTTACCTAAGTTCATCAAATAAAACCACATATGACAGATATTTGGATAATTTTTCCAACTTTGTGACTTCTTCCGTGAATTCCTCTGCCTCATGAAGAATGGAATGCAGCGATTTCGTTTGGTCTTTGAGAGTTTTTGTCAGTTTCTCCTTTTTCTTGCCCAGTTGTTTCACTTTACTTTTGGCATCTTCAGCATCACTTAAGGCATTCTCTATTTCAGTTGGGACTTCACTACTGGCCAGTGACAGCTAAAAGAAAGACAAATAAAGTCATACATATATATATATATATATAAATGTTCAATGTTTTTGCCTCAGTACTGAAATATGCAAAAAAATATTGTTAATCTATTTTTTAAAAAGATTTTTACTTGAAAACTTTATAACAGATCCAAGCAGTTTGGGTCCTGATGAGAGGAAATACAACATTCACGTAAACAGGCCATAAGCAAATAGATTAGAACATGATCCTAGAGGAGCCTTCTGATCTGGATCTACTCTGCTTTCAAAGATGTAGAAAGACTTAGACATATTCATTGAGTAAAGAGTTAAGCCTGTTTACATGAATGTTGTATTCCCTCTTATCAGGATCCAAACTGCTTGTAGAGATTGTGGTGAATCAGTTGATAGGTTTTACTGTGTGGCTTGCTAGCTCAGTCGGTAGCATGTTGGCACGGTAAGCCAGAGGCCCTGGGTTTGAGTCCCAGTCGAGTCACAACTTTTTCACCATGTTACACAAATAGTAACATGTATGTAATGGTGATTAATCAAAACGGCCCAATTCCAAAACGGCCAATATACAAAAACGGCCAGGTCAAATATTAGCATACATATATATTTATATATAAGTTCTGATGTATGAATGCAGTGATGAATGTGTGAGACTATATATATGAATATATTACAAACCAGTGGATTTTTTCAATGAAATATTCGGAGAAATTAGGCCCCATTCCCCCACTCTGTAAAGTATCCCCCACACCCATCTTGAAAACAATTCCTCTCTTGCAGGATGATAGTTAGTTAGTTAACATCAATTCTGGAATAAGTCAGTGGTTGTATCTTTGTATCTATAGCTAAATTGACCATAATAACATGATAAGCTAAGATTTTAACACAAATACATTATACAAGTAACATCATTCAATGAAAATTCCCTTTTGGCTCATCCACGCTACAATTCCCCCCCCCCCCCCCCTCCCCCCCCCCCCCCCCCCCGGCTATGGGCCCGAAACTCCTTTCCCCCAGAACTGGGAAAAACCCTGCATAGGATATGAAGTATGAATGCAAGTTATAACGTATGAACATAATTTTATATTTCCTCCTGAAGATGTTATTGAAACCGGTAGAGGAAAATAAAGATAAATAAAGGATCGGCTTGTAATAATTTATTATCTGTGTTCATAATTTTATCTTTATATCTGCACCATGACCTGACAAATTATGCCTAAGTGACACAATCAAACAGCCTAGTCTCTAACAAGGCTGTTGATCAGGGTCTGCATTATTTCACACATCAATATATCAAACTTATTTAAATGCAGCACATGAAACAGCACTTATGGGTACACTGTTAGCATGTCATTATGACACATACACAGTAAAATCTCGATAAATCAAAGAACTCTCATAACATCCCCCCCCCCCCCCCCCCCCCCCCGGGGCATAAATCGCGACTGCCATCATTGGTGACATGAATCTTCGAACTGATGTGTGTGACTTACTTGACTTTCAAGATGTTTCTGTTTATCTCTGTATTTCTGGTATATTTCTTTAACCGTTCGCAAAGTCTTGATGTCAGTATCAAAGTGCTCATTGGCAAAATTTATAGCGAATTTGTCCGATTCCATGGAGGCTGCCATGTTGGCTGGCCACGTGTAAGAAGTACTAAATCGTTATTATTACACACTTGGGTCAAGTCGGCCTGCAAATATTATTTAATAATTATATTTTTGGGGTATATTCTTTATTTTGAATTACTTTAATAGTTTGTTTCCTAGAGATACCCGGTACTACAGATACAAACGAACATATAAGGAAATTTCTGAGTAACAGATAAGCCTTCATAAGGATGCGTTCCATGCTCAGTTTCATCCACTTCATTCTTATCAGGACTAAGCAACGTGAATAAATAAATGACAATAATCAGAAACAAGAAGCACTTTATAGATGCAAGATACAAATACAATGCCAAAACACTTGAAAAGGTTACCCAAATGTGGTTATATCTTTGCAAACAGTTTGGATCTTGATAAAATTCCTAGTAGCTCGGTAGATAAATAGATTTATTTGTGTATATATACATATGTCATCAATACAATTACAGTTATACAATTTGACATAACAGTTATCGACTTCTTGTTATTTATATAAAAAAGACATGTTATACATACACAGGATAACCCGTAAAGTTTTTCAACTTATTTTCAACGGGGTCCTATATAGATTTAGCGAAAAGGTTACAATAATTTGAAAATGTATCGACAGAGCAGGCTCAAAACAGTAAATTGAAATTAAAATTTACTGATCAGGGTCTGCTGAGTCTGTTAATTATGAAAAAAACGGGAATAAATCTAAAATGAGAGCTTTCCACATACATATGGAGCACTCTATTTTAGGCCCATTATTCACGGTAATACAAATGTTTAGATAGATTATATTACTTTGAATGGGAATTAGACATACATTTATCACAATTGCCAATCTATCACAGATTAAAAACTTATTTGATTATTAAAACAAACATTATATTAATTAAAAGTATATATAATCACTGTTCTCCTCATCCTTCATTTCTTCCATAAGGGCTTTCTTGACCATCTTCTTGAAAGCAAATTTTGCCTTCATTAATTTTATATTCTCTGGCAAAGAATTCCAGTCCAAAATGCCACTGTAATAAAAAGTTTGAGAAGTAAACCCATTAACACGTGGGACATAAAAATTAGGTTTGTTCCCATAAGAATGAACGTCGCTTAGTTTCCGAACGTCATCATGAAGATATGAAGGACACTTATTGTTAAAGATTTTGTGAACGTGGTTCAGTTTCAATTGTTTACATCTCTTTTCAATGTTTAAAAAGCCTAATTCTATAAAGTGATCAGATTTCAAAGAAGCTCTGGGACTAAAGTTGTTGATGAATCTAACAACTTTATTTTGAGCTACCTGAAGTCTGTTATTTAATTGTTTTGTAAGCCCAGAGTACCATGATGCAATTGAGTAATCGAAATGGCACTGAATTAGAGAGCTACAAAGAGTTTTTCTCAGAGAATGGTTTAAAAAACGCCGTTGTCTGTACAAAAATTTAAGTCTAGCATCTACCTTTTTTGTAATAGAGTTTACAATTGAAATCCCAGATAAATCGTTATCAATGGTTGAACCTAGATATTTAACAGAGGTTTGAGACTCAATGGTGTGACCATTACTTGTAACTGAAAAAGTATCAACCTTGCTGAGTCTACGTTTAGACCCAAATAGTATACATTCTGTTTTTCCAAGGTGTAATGATAACTTATTGTCAATGAGCCATTTACTACAGTTTTTCTAATTCATGTGATAAAACATTACTTATTACATTTTTATCTTTATGGGACAAAAGAATTGCACTGTCATCTGCATACAAAGCAAGTTTACACTTATCACTTATGGAACAACTCATATCATTTATATAACATAAAAAGAGTAGTGGACCAAGGATGCTTCCTTGGGGTACTCCACAAGTAACATTTGCATAATCAGACTGAGAGTTATTGACATGTATAGTTTGAGTTCTGTCTGACAGATATGATCTGAACCACTCCACAGATTCCACTCCCATACATTTAAGTTTCCCACATAAGATTTCATGGTCGACTGTGTCAAACGCTTTTTGAAGGTCTAACACAATTATACATGTGAACAGTCCTTTTGCTGTTTGTTTTCTTATGTGGTCCGTTAAATGAATGAGACAGGAATCTGTAGAGTAGCTACCTCTGAAACCACTTTGATATTCATATAAAAGTCCATGTTTAACTAAAAATCTTTCTAATTGATTATATACAGCGCTCTCTAAAATCTTAGATACAGTAGATAAAATGCTGACTGGTCTATAATTAGATACATTTGACCGGTCATTCTTCTTAAATAAAGGTTTTACTTTAGCAGATTTAAGATCTTTTGGCACATCATTTTCTAAAATAGAACTGTTTATGTGTATTTTTAAAAAAGATGCAGCGTCTTTGAGGAATCTTGCTGGGATATTATCAAGTCCCGTACTTTTTGAACAGTCCAGGTTTCGTAATTCTCTGTATACAAAATCCTCGCTAACAGTACGTAAGTGAACCTTTTCAGAATCTGGATTCCTAGTGCTATAAAATCGTTTTACAATGACACAGCCAAATCTAAAAATATTAGGTGGAGATGAAAGTTTCTTCACTAGATCTGCTGCAACCGAGGTAATGAAGTTATTAAAATGATTCGCTATGTTAAGAGGTTCTAAACAATTTTCATTTTCAATATTCAAAACAACATTTTGTTGAAACTATGAGCAGTTTGGGAACTTTCTTTTGAAAGAAGTAACATTTTTGTGCTTACCATAGCGTGCAAAAAATACAGTGAAGCTATTTATAAGTTGTTTGACCAGTTGTCAAAACACCTCACCTGTCTCGAAACTCGTCACGCATGACTGAACTTGAACTATTATTAGCACTGACCGTCATACATGACACGGCAGTATGTATTCTACTGGAGCAGAGACGGTCTCACAAGTGGATCCAAAATTACATTTTATTACATTAATCCACTCGCATTTGTTCTTATTTACAGAAATCCATGAAATAGATAAACAATTAATTATACTTATTTTCACTTCAAAAATATTGATGCCGCTCATTTTCACACCCATCAGTTTGATCTAACTAACCTGATCTAACTGTCATGGCCAAATAATAATTTTGATTGCCTGCCATTATTGTAGAAGAGAAGAACCTGTCACCTTTATTACTTTGTTTTCGTCCGCTAAATTTAATGGGTTATTACAACCTTTGTCTGAATTCTTCAAGGAGTCCATCGATCAGGATCTTCATTTTTTGCTGCAGTTTATGAACTTTAATTGACGGTCGGGAAACGGCCGAGTTGACCCGACCAAGACGGGCCGAGTTGACCCACCCCAAAACAGGCCGAGTTGACCCGCCCCGAATTGACCCAGGCCGAGTAGTTGACCCGAGGCCGACTTGACCCGGATTCCTTGTACGCCTGCAACATGATAAGTGTAAGCTATATTTAGCATTTACACCACTAACAGTAACCCTAACATTCACCCTATCTCGATCTAACCTTTATCATAACCAAAATCCAAATCATAACCCTAATCCTTACCCTAACCTAACCCTAGTATGTAAAATGAGTATTTAATTGATTAAAATTGAAAAGTAGGTGCGGACAGATTCTAAAGTCTAGCTAGCCCATAGGTGGGGAAAATAGAAAAGGTTTATTAAAAATGCGATGGAACCAATTTATAAAAAAAAGACCACACCCCTAACCCACATCAACGCACATGCACGTACGCACAAATGCAAACACACTTGGACACACGCAATTGTAAACAGAAAGACACATACAGCAAGAGCACGCACACCCGCACGCACGTACGCACGGGCACGCACACAAACACACACGGTCTCGCTATTTTAAACGACCAAATTATTTATAAATAGAGAATAATAGGTTAGTGCCGTAGATGGGACGCTTTATCCGACGAGGGGAGAAAACGTTGAGGCGAGGCTTGCCGAGCCTCAACTGTTTTCTCTCCGAGTCGGATAAAGGCGTCCCATCTACGACACTAACCTATTATTCGATTTATCCAGTCAATATAGTTAAATGTCCTTTTTATAGACTAATAACACTCTTGAAATAATTTACATTGAAAATGCAGTTTTTCGATCAACGGATCCCTCCCTTTTCACTTCCATTTAGACGTAAATAGATCTAATGAGCTACCGCAGAGGAATATAGTTTCGATACTTGTATTACTAGAAGGGAAACGTGGTTGAATTTGAAAAATAAGATGATTTGAATCGAGGGTCGATAAGTTATTTAAAACAGACATGATCTATATTCTTTGGTCAAATTCGAGTTACGTAGTCTCGGTTTCTATTTTTAGATTCTACCTAAGGTCACTCAGAAATCGATGGAACTGAACAGGCTATATTTAGGTTTATGACTATCACCGCCCCTGTAAGAGTTTATCAATCAAATAATCATGAGAGTGAAAAGAAAACATTTACTATTTATCTGTCAATCTTTGCTTCCAGCTTTGATTTTATCAAAAACGGGTTTTACCAGCGGTGGATTAAATTAATAAAAGTGATAAATCAACATCATTTTGTATGTGGCCTCAGTGGCGTAATCGGTAAGGGCGACGTCTCTAGAGAGATTAGAATTAGTTTTTGTAGGGTCAGGCGCGGGTTCGAATCCAGCTGTAGCCAATTATTTTTATTTTTTCTCATTTGAATAATTCTTCTGGTGACCAAATAGATCTGTTAGATCTATTCCATCAACATGTTTATGAATGTTTACAGAAAACTAAAATAGTTCCATGGTTATAGAATCATTACGCTTATCTACTAACCTAATAAACCTTCCACTACCGGAAGTAACCAAATAAACCTAAGTTTATTTGCACCCCCTTTATTATGTCACTAGAGAAGCCTGGTGACTGGATTAATATAGGAGTATTTACAAGCAGGTGGTTGATTTATGCAGCACGGGCGAAAGGTAATGCAGTAAGCCACTTTCGGAGATTTCAGCATAACCTTTGATCTGCATTAAGCTGCAGCATGTTTTATAAAGGCAGAATAAGACTACTTTTCAGAGGTAGAAATAGAGACACTTTACTGTAATAATCTTATTTTCGTTATTATTTGTTCAATTTTACAAACAAGAAAACCATTGATGCAAAGCATCAAAGGCGCGGATTACTGAATAATAAATAAAAATCATTGTGTTTTATATAAAAAAATGTTTGTATTACTCCTATGGCTTTAGTAACACAACACAATTCTTCCATTTCACCATAAAGGATCAATGAAACGTCTTAGTTATAGTTATACAATAACCCTTCCAGTCTCACAATCTGAACATTTTCTCAAATGCACAGCTTATTGCAGGTCTAAAGTTCGGACACTCATTTCCGTAAAGAATGTGTTATCGTTTTCTGAATTACATAGTCGGCCATCACGATCTTACCCCTGGATCTCTTACATTTTAGACGGATGAATTTCACAGTTGTATTGTACATATAGTTTTGCATAATTTTGTATTAAATTGCCATGTTGTGTATACTTGCCCAATAAAATTATTATTATTATTATTAAAAAGCAGTAATTTCAGTCGGATTGCCATAGTAACCAACAAACGCTCTTCATTTCCGTGCTTTAAGAAACTATCAATTTAGTTGATTTTCCATCAAACTACTTTACTAATTATGCCCCGCCCCTGATTTAAACGGTTGTCATAAGCGTATTGCCCCGAATACGAAAGTTGTCAGTTCCGCAACATCTTAGTCATTTACTCGGCTGTTATCATAGATGACCCTTCCGCTGCGGTAATAAAAACTTTATTAGCCCTGTCGTAGGAGAAACACTTTTCTAATATTTTCATTTCCAAAATACAAACAATTCTACACTGAAAAAAAAGTATGTCGACCTGTTTCCAACTATATAAAATTGTATTATTCCATACATAATATTCTTATAATCATAAATACAAATTGAAAATCACTCGCAATTCTTGATAAATCAGCCCTCCTACCAGTGAAATTCCAATACCAGCGTTCCATATAAAGCGCGGGGCCTTCAGGCTCCCGCGCAATTAAACCTTTCAACGCCAAAATTCGAACAGGTCAAGCTTTCCGTGAATACTCAGGATACTTTCATTCATATTATGGTCACGTGATTTCGTCATGTGACTGATATTTGTATATTCGTGCGTCCTTCTTACACATTACTACAGTTTGCGGATTTTGTTGCACAGATACTAAACCAAAACTAATGTTAAGAAGCATTTTCATGACAGAAATAGTACCCCATGATTGTTTCCGTATGCCACGTTATTAAACGCGTTTTGTATCCATCGAATGCATGTTAATAAATTGCACTAGACTGCTATATGCGGAATGGCAGTTGTCAGGTACATTGCATGTCGGTTAGGCATGGGATCGATGATGGGATACCATCTATGTATCCATTGCTTACGCAAAGAATACAAAAAGGGATTGAAAATAGGCCTACTCTACAGACACCGGACTTTCAAGAAAATACATGCAATGGGAATGGGTCACAGGTGAAATGGGTCTTTTATTATAAATACAATGAATATTCGCGAGACTACGGGTCATAAAAGAGTATGCTTTGGTTTTTATAACACTTTATGCCATACACTCGCATTTTAACGCCTTTGCAAACAAAGTAGACCCAGATCAGACGGTTTGTGAAATTATATAGACATCCTGATTCTACAGTTTCTCACGATAGATAAAATTCCGTGTTCATAATCCTAATATAAAAATCAGTTAAATAATATGCACGATGCTATTATTTCTTACATAAATATTCATGAAGTAAAGTGTTAACTCTCTTGCTGTTGCGTTTTGCCGTCAGCAGTTATATTCAATTTATAAACAGGCAGTTCCACGTTGTTTCAAAATCATAATTGTATGCAGAGGTCCGGATAAGACGAATAAATTAAAACATTTTCAAGAATAACTTCTTTATTTCTCCACTAAACCAATCAGACACTTGGGGATGATCTCAGCCTCAGCCTCAGAAGTTTTGTAACCTTTGACCCATGATCCAAGATCCACTGTTTGACGCTCCATCAACAGTTCCTCAAAAGCTTCCAAGAAAGAACCGAAGTGGTAAAGTTAAACCGAGGTCAGTAAAAATCGTTCCTGGACAGAGTTTAAGCAGACATCAAAAGGATCAGGGTTAAAACGTCTGATCATTGTCTACACAGTTTTACAAATACATTATTTCAGTACCCAGTCTGGAAAACAGTGTAGATGTTGATCATATGTGCGGATGATCTGGGCACACGTTGTTAACAAAATGCCACTACAAATGAAAGTAGATTACCCTTTCAATGGAATTCTATTAGGTCAATCGCGATCTCGTGTCGTGCACTTTATTTTATTTTATTGCAAAAATGCAATATTTAATAATGCACAATGCTTGCTGGCAGTAAGTCGTTAGTTCTATCCGGGTGTTTTTCTGTGAATGTCAGGTCAAATCTCGCATTTGTTTTCGGAGGGATTTCAGATGGAAACATACATGTAGGTTTTTATAAGCACTTCAAGGACCCAATCGGAAAAACGTGAAAACGCACCAGTGCATTCTCGTTGTTTTGTTTTAGACTTTTAGCACCATCCTGTCTTAACCATTTATTTGTTATAGACGCATTTTAAGCAATTACTGTCAGAATATGCCGATATCAACTGTCCGATCAGGGTCTATTCTGTCTGCTTATGAGATAAAATAGACATGAATCTACACTTTCTGTCGAGGCTAAATTTTAGAGCTTTCTGCATCACTTTCGTCATGCATTAAGCTACCACCTGTATTTAAGATCCAGAATTAGGCATATTCGCGGTGGTCGCATAAGTGGAGTTTTAGTGCATTTAACCATTTCGCTGCCAAACTCTGTCGTCTGATAACTTTGTCGTCTGCTACAAATTTTCATTCTTTTGATTTTCTTCATTTTTGTTTCAAAACCATAGTAACAGTAACAAACATTTTGGATCCTGATGAGACGCCGATTTATTCGGCGTCTCATCTGGATCCAAACTGTTTGCATAGGTAATCACAGATCGGGCGTTGGCAGCGAAAGGGTTATTATTGTCAAAGTTGTTTTCCCACAACAAGTGCACTTAGGTGCGAGTCATTTCCACCAGATGTAAACATACTCATGTGCCCAATGTTATAAAACTTCTGAGTCTGAGATCATTCTCAAGTATCTGACCCCAAGGTTATAAACTTTTCACGTGAGTCTGAGATCATTATCAGACTCGGGAGTTTTATAACCTTGGATTCTTATTATTCAAATTCTGGTCAACTAGATGCTTGAGAATGATCTCAGACTAAAGCAAAAATGATGGGTTAGTGGATAGTTGAGATTTTTTATGCTCGTGTAGAAATCCTGAGGTAATTTGAGGTCTAAGAGAAGCGGGGTTCTAGCGAAGTGAACCGATCGCGACCCAATTGTCATTCGCAAATAGCGTGTATCCAGATTAGACACCGAGTAAATCGGCGCCTCTTTAGGATCTACGCAGTTTGGTACTAAGTCTGTAGCTTCTCGAAAGTCTTTCCTGCATATACACGCGTTTTCGCGCCTTTGCAAACATTATCGCCCAAATTTCTTAAACGATTAATAAACAAGGAAAGACTTAAAATGTAAACAGTTTTTGACAGTTTCTTGTGCGTTTTCTGACAAAGATTAGCTTCTTTGAGAAAAATAGTTTCATTAAAAATGAGAAAAATATGCCATGGATTATTTATCACCGTCAACTAGATGTATTTACCGATTTATGTGTGTCCAGTTTGTTACAGTTGTGCAGTTGTTACACATGACCATCCAACAGCTGTCACTTCGTTTACATATGACACCAACAACTGTCATTTTGTTTACATATGACACCAACAGCTGTCACTTTGTTTACATATGACCCCAAGTTGCTGTCACATTGTTTACATATGACCCAAATAGCTGTCACGTTTTTACATATGACCCCAACACCCGTCACCTTGTTTTACATATGTCCCAACTGCTGTTACTTTGTTTTACATATGACGCAAACAGCTGTCACTTTACAGCTGTCACTTTGTTTTACATATGGCCAAAACAGCTGTCACATTTTTACACATGACCCCAACAGCTGTCACGTTGTTTACATATGGCTCCAGTTGCTGTCACTTTATTTACATATGGTCCCAATAGCTGTCACGTTTTACACATGGCCCCAATAGCTGTCACTTTGTTTACTTATGGCCCGAATAGCTGTCACGTTTTTACATATGACCCCAACGACTATCACTTTGTTTTACACATGGTCCCAATAGCTGTCACTTTGTTTACATATGACCCCAACAGCTGTCACTTTGTTTTACATATGACCCCAACAGCTGTCACCTTGTTTACATATGACCCCAACTACTGTCACCATGTTTTACACATGGCCCCAATAGCTGTCAGTTTATTTACTTATGGCCCGAATAGCTGTCACGTTTTTACATATGACCCCAACAGCTGTCATTTGTTTTACATATGGCCCCAATAACTGTCACTTTGTTTTACATATGACCCCAACAGCTGTCACTTTGTTTTACAAATGGCCCCAATAGCTGTCACTTTGTTTTACATATGACCCCAACAGCTGTCTCTTTGTTTTACATATGGCCCCAACAGCTGTCACTTTGTTTTATATATGACCCCAACAGCTGTCTCTTTGTTTTACATATGGCCCCAATAGCTGTCACTTTGTTTTACATATGACCCCAACAGCTGTCATTTGTTTTACATATGGCCCCAATAGCTGTCACTTTGTTTTACATATGACCCCAACAGCTGTCATTTGTTTTACATATGGCCCCAATAGCTGTCACTTTGTTTTACATATGACCCCAACAGCTGTCACTTTGTTTTACAAATGACCCCAATAGCTGTCACTTTGTTTTACATATGACCCCAACAGCTGTCTCTTTGTTTTACATATGGCCCCAATAGCTGTCACTTTGTTTTATATATGACCCCAACAGCTGTCTCTTTGTTTTACATATGGCCCCAATAGCTGTCACTTTGTTTTACATATGACCCCAACAGCTGTCTCTTTGTTTTACATATGACCCCAATAGCTGTCACTTTGTTTTACATATGACCCCAACAGCTGTCTATTTGTTTTACATATGACCCAATAGCTGTCACTTTGTTTTACATATGACCCGAACAGCTGTCTCTTTGTTTTACATATGGCCCCAATAGCTGTCACTTTGTTTTACATATGACCCCAACAGCTGTCTCTTTGTTTTACATATGGCCCCAATAGCTGTCACTTTGTTTTACATATGACCCCAACAGCTGTCACTTTGTTTTACATATGACCCCAATAGCTGTCACTTTGTTTTACATATGGCCCCAACAGCTGTCACTTTGTTTTACATATGACCCCAACAGCTGTCTCTTTGTTTTACATATGGCCCCAATAGCTGTCACTTTGTTTTATATATGACCCAAACAGCTGTCACTTTGTTTTACATATGGTCCCAATAGCTGTCACTTTGTTTTACATATGGCCCATAATAGCTGTCACTTTGTTTACATATGACCCCAGTTGCTGTCACTTTATTTACTTATGGCCCGAATAGCTGTCACGTTTTTTACATATGACCCCAACAGCTGTCACTTTGTTTTACATATGTCCCAACTGCTGTTACTTTGTTTAGACACGACCCCAACATCTGGCACTTTGTTTATATATAGTCTAAACAGCTGTCACTTTGTTTACATATTACCCCCAACAACTTTCATTTTGTTTTCATTTGGTGCAATGGTAAGCGTATAATACAGCCATTGAAATAACACAAAAACTCATAAAAATGTGCTAAGTTCTGTCACATATTCGTATATTTACAGACAAAAAAATCTAAATTTCCGTTATTTACATGCATGTTGCTTCTAAATAAAACAAATTCAAATCTTGGCAAAGTAAGCTTAACATGTAGCAGAAATGAAATGGGGAGAGCGATGAACATTGGTCATAGAGAGTGACTGGATACGTGGATAACAGATCACTGGCACGCACATTAGTAGTAGTGATTTAATTGCATTAGCATCGGTACAGAGTGTATATATCCGAATCTGTCTCCTCTGCTAACGTACGGGCAACGTCTATCTAGTACTGGTATGGGTAGCCAGCAGTCGCCATGGTATTCTTGATCCAGGCGTTGTACTTGCTGACGTCCTCGAACACACTAGGCTCATCGGCCTTCTTACAGTCACCGCCGGAGGAAGCCAGTCCTAGTGTATCATTGAGAACAAATGCATTAATACAACGTGCCAAAACAGAGAAAAATGTGTCCAAAACCTTAGCATGCTGAGGGCGAATCCATGTTCGACACTCTCGTCTTCTGCCAGCAACGTACTAAATAGAGGTATAATTATGAGTCTGTAATGCAGGTTGTAGCTTAATGTAGGTCAAAAGTAATGCAGAAAGCTCCTACAGGAGGTTTCTGCATAATTGTTGCCCTGCATTAAGCAACCATCTGCTTTTTAAGATCAATATGTTCAATAAATGAATGAGCGGTTAAGAAAGGTTCTACTGTACACGATATTGTTTCACGAACTATGCCTCAGCAGACTAAAGGTTAATGCACATCACTAAGACAAGAATAAAGCGCCATCTGACCAGGATGAACACCGCCTGGCACTCAGCAAAGACATTATTGTATCATCTACGCCTTTTCAGACCTTTCCTTTAGGAGCCGTCTGATCAGGATCTGCTCTGTTTGCTTATGGAATAATATAGGTATGATTCTACAGGTCTGGTCATTTGCCAAATATTCATGTCGTATAACATTATAAAACTTCAGTCAATAAATGATATATTCATGATGTCATTATTTCTTACATGAATATTCACCAAGCAGAGGAGACATGTCTCTATATCTATATTGCATGCAAATCCCTAGAGACACATTATACTGTGGTATAGATAACAACCCAGCAACTTTAACTTGACCTACTTTAACGCCAGATACTCGATGTCTAATCTGAACCCAAGCTGTTTGCAAAGACCCCATATAGTGTAGAGCTTTACACTCAGCGGGTCCTCTAAGCATCATTCGGAAGTTTCCTGAATCATACCACTATCTAGAGTAAAATCAACCCCGGTGAAAAACATCTATTCATTAGATCTATCACTTTGGAACCATTAAGGAATAGATCTAGGACTGATATCTGCAATAGATTGGACTTTTTACCTTGAATATACCAGGCTCCATTGTTGTCCTTGCACATAAGTGGACTGCCAAGATCATCCTAGAACGATAAAAGTTCTGTAAATTACATCTAACAAATACAGCCGACCGAATCGGTTACACCGCTAGAAGAAGACACCATGATCAAGTTACAAGCGAAGGTATAATTATGTTCATTCTGACACTAGGCAACAGTCTGGGTCCATGCTTATAAAGCTTTTAGTTGAGTCTGAGTTTCGTTCTCACGCTTTTGATTGGTCAGATTTGAGTTCTCAATCTTTTGATTGGTCAGATTTGAGCCAGAGGCTCAAATCTGACCAATCAAAAGCTTGAGAACGTACTCAGACTCAACTAAAAGTTTTATAAGCATGGACCCTGATAATATATACGTACAGTAGAACTTGCCTATAGCCAACTATGAAAACACATGCGGGTATGTAAGAGCAGGTGGTTGCTTATTAAGCATTTTGTCAATATTGTAGTTATGATAACCAGTTTTAACTTTCTCTGTGTTTGATTGCCTGTATCTGTTGTTTTTCCAATTCCAGTGTGATATCAATATTTAGTTCTATTTTGCATTATACATGTATGTGCCAATTGCATGCATGATTGTCTGATTTACGTACGATAGGGATTAATTTTCTACCCGAGTTAACCCTGTCGGCATGCTTGTTCTTAGGTTTAATTATTGTGTGTACAATTGTGTATTATGTGTAGTTTTCTTATTTGTACTTGCTCATCATATATGGTGGAAATAAAGATTCAATCAATCAAACCAATTGAAACACATAATTAAAATTCCGATTTAGGTGGTCACTGTAGACAGCTGTTACTGTGTATAATGCAATAGTCCCAGTCTGACTATTCCCTTTTACGCTCTTCACCACTCTAACCCCAATATATTGATCTGAGCCATATAGATTTTGACGGCCTGTCTCCAAATGTCAGTAATATAGTGTGAGGTGTTGAGGAAAGTTGGGGGATTGGGGATTACATATGACGTAACAGTGATGCGATGAAGTAATCGGGAAATTGTGCAACAGTCGCGTCATCGAGGGGGGTTGCGTCCCTACGTCATCGGGGGTCCCGTTAGACGGGATGGGCCATACGACGTCACCTGGAAATCAAAGCCCACCCTTTCAGTCAGCCCAAACGTAATCACTTTCAAGGTTAGTCCCAACATTACCGACGGTTTGAAGTACGACTCTATACCTACTCTCGGGTCTACCCGCGGTTTGAATCCCGATCAACCGTAAATTGACTCTTCGTCGGTTAGGATCCATCACCTCTCTCTCTCTCTCTCTCTCTCTCTCTCCCTCTCTCTCTCTGTCCATACGGACAATAGGATATAAAACCAGACCATAGTATTCCTTTATATATAAATCTACATGTATATACTTTATATTCGTTCCCTATTTGAGGTTTATATTTACGTGAAGCACACAGTGTAACGTCTACGATGCGAACGTGACGGGGTTCAAGTCCTCACACAAGCAGTAGAAATGGAAGTATTATCTCTCCCATGACAAGAACGGAACGTATCGCGCGTGCGTTCCGATAAGTTTCTGTCAAGTATTTCCGGCAGCGTCCCCGCGTTTCCACGTTCCTGACCAGCTTAATTCGATGGGCGTTGATAAAATGCGCTTCCACGGCGTCGCCTTTCGGCGAAAAAATCGCAGTCGAAATGTAACATGGTGAAAAAGCTCTACCCGGCTACACACACACACACCCTCTACACAAGAATTCGTCCCGAATTCTTACTCAAAGAACACTTTACGAGTTTCTTATCGTTACAAATTATCTTCATATAACTTATATCACCCTGCGGGTTATATACGTTGGGCGCCAAATGTAATATGGTGAAAAAGTTGACTGAGACTCGAACCCAGGGCCTTTGGCTTACCATACCAACTCTCTACTGGCTGAGCTACCATGCCACACAGTAAAGCCTATCAACTGTTTCACCACAATCTCTACCCGGCTACACAAGGATATCTCGACCGGGGCGCATTCGCAGCGTCCCTCCAGCGTCCCTAGCCACGGGACGGGGACAGAGAAATCGACCAGTGTGTTCGTTCGTCCGTTCACCGTTCCTTAGGCGGTAATGGTGACGTAAAAGTCGTTCTTAGTCCCTCCGTATATCTATAGGTCCCGGGGCCCGTAATCGTCGTATGGTTCCACAAATATTGAACGGCGGCGGGACCCAGGCGCGCGTGACCGCCGAAACTGTACCAATCGGGCCAGTTGTAGGGATTAGGGTGTCTTTGCATCCACAGATTGAACTCTTCTTTCGCTTGCTTCAAGTCTTTGGCCCACTGAAGTTTCGCTTTTTCCGTTTCTGCTTAATGCATGACAGTAGTTATCCAAAAAGCTATTATGGGAACTTTCTGAACAACGTTCGTCCTGTATTAAGCTACCGCCCTGAGATAAAGACCCATTGCTATAATATTTTGGTGGTCAATTTATCCATCTTCAGTTATCGTCCCTACCTCCATCTCCACCAGCCATTGTCGGTTTAATAGGAACCCAATGCTGTATTTAGGCTTCTTCCATTAACAACTGTAGTCGCGCCCTCGATAACAGTTATGATCTCACTCATTTGAGAGAACTGTCAGCTGTTGCCACTGCAAACGTTTCAAAACTTAAATGCCGACGCATTTTTTCTTAAACTCAAGCTAGTGTCAATGCACGTACTACTTTCAGATGGATCCATTTGTGTATCCTTGCGCATGCAAGTGCAACTGACAAGACAGAGATTGAACTATACTGCGATACATACCCCGCACCAGTCCTTGCCCTGGTTCTCGTACCCAGCGCACAGTTCGGTATTGGGCAGGAAATCAGGGAAATGTTGCTGGCAAAGATTGTCAGCGATGATTGGAAGGTCAACCTGGTTCATCACCTCTTCATTTCCGGTTTCTGTGAAAATGAAAACAATCTTTAGTCTTCTCGTAATCGGCAAATATCTACCCATTTTATAAAAATAATTCCAAACATGATTTCGGACTGTTTAGCGAATACAGATTTAATGATAGTCATTCCTAAATGAGAACGCATACATTAAAGTGTGTAATAAATTATTACAAATAAATACAAATAATATTAGAAAAAACAATGTTTTGAAATTTTAGTGTGTGCGTGTTGTGCCAAGTAAGAACATTAAGAAAGTGATGAAACTGCATATTATATATAAACAAAATGCTTTTTGAATGACCTCATGGTCAAGATTAATCTAGTTAAAGCGTCGCCAGGCTATCTCCTGGCTGTGTCGAAAAGACTACTATTTATTACTCTATGCCCTATTCACACTTTTCAGTCGATATACGGTACGGTACAAATTGAAATGTTTGTTGACCCTTTACTCCATAAACATGAATGTTCATGCTTTTATAAGCAGAGTAACTGTTATCCAAGATCTATCAGGAACTCTCTGATCAGAGTCTGCTCTATTTGCTTATGATATAATATAGATGTGATTCTGAAGTGTCTGTAAGTGTCACAGCCAATATATCCTTGTTGATGTGAAATTCAACAGAAAAATCAATCCACGAATATCCACGCAGTAACAAATTATTAGAAACATATACATATTCATGATGGAAATTGTTAAAGTGATTGAGATTCACAATGAGAAGACTCTTTTTAAGTATTCATGAATTAAATGGTTACACACCAATTGTAGATAGCGTTTAGCTGTTTAATGCACGTTTATCGAATTGTTGCATGACAGAATGCAAATAAAACTTGTTTGATCTACTTCCGAATAGAAGATATAATCAAGTGAAAAGGAACCATGTACATGTATTTAACTAATTTCCTGCTAGGCTAATTTTAGATCCAATCTTTTTTAATTAATCTACCGAAAAGGAGCATTAACTAGAAAAAATGAAAGTTTTAGAATTTTGTAATCTGAAACCATTGTGATAAATAGAGCATTTGCTAATGCTCTATTTATCACAATGGTTTCACAATGTGAATTTTATAGAGGCGCAAAAATGCGTCACTAGGGGGCAATGTGTTAAAAAGAGTGAATTTCGTTTTGTTGTTGTTGTTGTTTCCTTTGTACATAACTCCTCATGGCGCACTAATTAAATTTAGTCTAATAATAGTTTTTAGTAGAAATTAGACCAGATGCCGAATCTCAGTTCCTTATATAGAACTATAGAATGGCGTATGTCATTATGTGGCAAGTTGAGGATCGAACTTACGTGCTGTACTTCCCCAGCCTGGCAGGTAACACACCTGACCTGCCGTGTAGGCATGAGAGGCATCGGCCAGACATCCGGGTTTCGTGTGGTCATTAAATCTGAAAACGAGAGAGTAGGCAAACATTTATTATGCTCTATGTTTCATATTAACCTTTTATCACATAACCCCCTTTGTATTACATATTACATATCTAACATATTTCTCTATATTACATACGTTTAATATAAGCTGTAACGTCATGTAAAATACCAAGACGCCATGATGAAAATACATGTAGGACCTGTCAAAAACGGCATTTCAGTCGATGTGATAAAAATAATCTGATGCTCATATGTGCAGGAACCTTTGAAGACAGTGTATACCCAGATTAAAGGGCTCAATGAACTCTACCCTTTTACAGTGATGGACTATCCACCTTTGAAAATTAAGCATAGAAAGGGTTAAAGTCTGGTGTAAGCAACGCCTTACACATGTATGGTAATTCATAATGCTTATATATAAACATAGGTAGAGGTGTCGAACTGAGTTTACGAAGACTATACACGTGGACAATCAAACTAGACCCTGATGTTGGAAATAACAGAAATTCATATTGGTCGATTTTGAGAAATATAGCTCCAGATAAGAAACTTAAATTAAAACAAAAGAAAAGAAAATGTGTCCATGGGACACGAATACCCCCGCGAGCAAATAGGAAGCAGATGAACGACAGACCTGAAAAGGGGTGACATGGTACAGCTCAGTATGATTATGCTTCAGACCAAATATCAAATCATTGCAGCTTACACGGGTGAAGAAATCTTTGACGAATTCTTTTGTCATTAAACAATCACCAAAATTCAATCAAAGTGTCGGCAAACATATTGAAATACGGAAGGTGGAACATTGTAACCATTTTAGAAAGAAAAGACACAGATCTTTCAAATTCCATTGGCAAACTGAACATACCCTGATCAGACGGCACATATAGAAGCCGTCTGATCTGGGTCTGCTCTGTTTGCAAATGCGTGAAAACGCGTTTAAATGAAGGAAAGGTTAAGCCATTGTTTCGATTCGATGAAGCTTACGAACAGATTATCAATGTTTGTAATGGCACGTACCTACCAAGGATATTGAACGACAAGTTTATCCATTCAGATACAATCTAACCATTTGCTTCATATAGACGACCTTTGCCACATTTCTTACCTGGATCTGCTCTGTTTGCTTATAGAATAATATAGATCTGGGTTCATGTTTATAAAACTTTTAGTTGAGTCTGAGTACGTTCTCAAGCTTTTGATTGGTCAGATTTGAGCCTCTGGCTCAAATCTGACCAATCAAAAGCTTGAGAACTCAAATCTGACCAATCAAAAGCTTGAGAACGAAACTCAGACTCAACTAAAAGCTTTATAAGCATGGACCCTGATTCTGCAGTTTCTGTCACAACATGTCATTGTGAGTGCATAATTATAAAAAATCAGTCCATGAACACGCATGCTGTAATAATTCTTTGATCAATATCAATGGAGGAAAGACATGAATAATCTTTTTATTGGGACTTGATTTGTGATAGTAAATTCAAACCTTACATGATTGGTTGGGTTGTGATGACGAGAGCGATGTCGTTCTCCAGAGAGGTGTAGTTGTACCCGGGGTGGAGCACGACTCTTTTGATGTGGTAGTACTTCTCATGGGGGTCAGTCGTGCTGATGTTGTACTCGCCGGCGTAGGCTCTCCAGAAACGGAGGTCAAGGTCGAACAGAGAGTATCCTGGTCTGAAAACAATTTATTTTCCTGTTAAATATACGAGTCCAAACTCAAATTGAGAGAGTTTGTTTGTTTTCTAAAACATGATCACAAACATGTGATGAAATTTATAGACAAAAGAAATATAAAGAATATAAAAGTAAGAAAACGAGATCAGAAAAGGAGTATCGTGAAAACATTGCTTGGCTCTGGTAGCCTCTGGTAACCTCGCCGAGCTATCCCATTTTGTATTATCAGATTACTGATTTGCAAATTGAAACGCCCGCATTGTACAATGCAAGCGAATAAATTTGGAAAAAAAGTAGATCTGATAATTTCGGAACGGTCCACAGTAGTACCTGTCTTAAAGAGAAAGTCCCTACAATGAACGCACATTTTCATTAAACTTGGTATGTGTTATGATCAATCACTATTATGAAGATTGTCCATTTGAACTTATATCGAAAAATGTCCATGTAATATAACATAAACTGTTTTCAACTATACTTATACTTTTCGTTCTACAAAAAAAAATAATATCATCAACCTTGGTCGAACAGTTAACGAAACTAAAACGCACGCCGAGTAAATACTAATACACTGACGAATAACACCAACCACATAATGTTTTTGTCTTCTTCAGTGTTTATTTGATTGGTTTTCTTGCGATATACTTCTTTTCAGCATATAGACAAATGATTTCTGTAATTGTTAGGCTTTGTTAAAACACGTTGCGAGTAGAGACTATCACTTTAAGCGACCATTAAGCATTTATTAAACATAGGAGTCTAAAAGGCAGGTGGTTCCTTAATGCATGCATGGCAAATGTAACGCAGAAATCTCATATAGGAGCTTTCTGCATTATTGTTGACCTGCATTAAGGTTACCACCTGGCTTAGAGACCCATAATTAAAAACCGTTTTTTGATGGCCATTTAACCCATTCCATCATAGGCTATTTTTCGATCCAATCTCTTTGAATAAATCTACCGAAAAGGAGCATTAACTAGAGAAAAGGAAAATGTTAGTTACAAATTTTGTAGTTGGAAACCATTGTGATAAATAGAGCATTTGCTCCTATAGGAGCAAATACTCTCTTTATCACAATGGTTTCAATGGGTGACTTTTGCAGAGGCGTCAAAAGGCGTCAATATGAGGGAATGGGTTAAGACAGGCTCTGCTGTACTCTTTTGCTCGATATGCCAACTCAAACTCCTCACAGTGATCTCCCTTGTCACTACGTACGGTCATCTCTTCAGCGTAGCGATTATAGGGGGAGATTACTGCGTTGGAGGTTGATGCCAACTTAGTTTGCCGCCATAGGCAAATCCTTGATAACCATTGCAAACAGTTTGGACCCAATTGGGTCGTCTCTTCAGGGTCCAAACTGTTTGATACTGATTATATTTTTGTAAAAGAAACTGAAGAAAATGCCACTTTGAAACCTGAAAGCAGCGCTATGTAAATAGTTTTAGATGTTTTTAAAAATTTGAAGATGATGGCTGTCTCATCTCTTTTCAACTGGTCAACATTACAGTCAAATCTGACTCCTGACCATCTATTGGAAGACGAAGAGACGATAGTCTTAGCAGATGAAATTTATTTCGAGTCCGAAATGGTTAAAATCGACAGCCCGTGGAAGAGTCACGTGATTATACAGAAGAAAAAAAACATTATCGTGCATTAACAAATCGACCTAACAGCGGAAATAAACTGGACAGTGTCTCTTATACTTAACCCTTCGCTTGCTATTCGCGTCAATATACCTACCTGTAAATAGTGAAGACCCAGATGAGACAGCTCCTACAGGAGCTGTCTCATCAGGGTCTGCACTATTTACAAATTGATTGTGCAATCAGTGCTCTCCACAGCAGTGATTGCACAGCGAAATACTTGTACACAGTGAAGATATATGTAATTATACAACAGGGCATGGGTAAAGAAGGAGAAATGTATTTTAAAATTCAGCAAGCGAAGGGTTAAGATTTAAACTTCAGTCCATAGGCATGTCTTTTGGCACCTTTATAATCAGAGTAGATCCAGATCAGTCGGTTCTTTTGGGAACCATCTTATCAAGGTTTGCTGTGTTTGCTATAGTTCTGCCGTTTCTTCTATGACAATAAAATTGGAATGAATACAGTACCTTGATCGTGATGTCCGTATAAAAATACAGCTAATTAATATTCACACAGTCAGCATTTCTGACAATGATATTTATGGAGCAAATGGTTAACCCTTTCCTTCATATAAACGTGCTTTCACGCATTTCTAGCAGAGCAGACCCAGATCAGATGGCTACTACATGAGCCGTTAGATCTGGGTCTACCCTGTTTGCTAATGAAATTTGGCACTAGACCCAGAACAGAAGACTTATGGAACGGCCATATTATATTTAGACCCTTACCCCACTGTGAAAAGTTGGATCTGACTCAATATAAACTGTTACGTGATTTTGAGAAACTGTTGAACTATTGTCCAACAGCTTGGATCGTGATGATACGCCGAGTTACTCTGCGTCTGATCTAGATCCAAACTGTTTGCAAATACGAGTCAGGTGGCGGATAGCGGGGGAAATGGTTAAAACTAGTCTGTTTGCGTTGAACCTTATGGTTGTGTGTTGTATTCTATTCAGTCGTCAGAAGTCACGATGGTGGCCAAATTGGATGGGCAATTAATTGCTTAGCCCTTACAACGCTGAATTGTCAAATGGACTATTTCAAACTTAAACAGGTCAAACTTACGGTGAATATTTTGGGATTTTTTCTAAAGAAACGTGTAACATGACAAACAGTGCAGACCCTGATGAGAGGCTCCTCTAAGAGCCTTCTTATCTGGGTTTACACTGTTTGCAGAGGCCATTAGTGATCCATGTGCCGAGCTGTAAGGGTTAATATTTGGTCTCTGATTCCCAGCACTGGTAAATAATACTTGGACAAAATGTACCCTTCGAAATGTTGAGCGGAAGTAAGAATCACATGGGAGTCGATCAGGACACCACTTCCGGAAATGAAACCGAGGTCATCAACCAGCATCACCTACAATGATACATATATACCATATGCGTCAGAGACATGGGTGAATTCAACTCAGAATCACCAAGAAGTGACAAGTGCCGAAGTCGCATGCATACCCCGGCATTTACGTCGCTCCACAGTAAAGTGCGTTAGGTGTCTCCGCTGTAAAGTTGACCTGACTGTAATGCTAAATACTCCTCAAATACGCGTGTTTACGCATTTGCAAACAGTGTAGACCCAGATCAAACAATCCACGAAGGAGCTGTCTGATCACGGTACGATCTGTTTGCTTATGAAATAATATAGATCTGATTCTACATGATGTCAGTATATATGTATTTCTTGCATGAATATTAATGAAGTTACGGGTAAAGCGTTGCTACAAGTATCTACTACCTAGTCGTATGAAACTTACTTGTACATCTATTCTTAATGTATATGTGTGTGGCAGAAAACTGATACGCCGTTTACACAATGAGTCTGCAATTATAGATTCACAACCGAGAACCTAGCTTTTGGAT
Organism: Azorinus chamasolen; assembly: GCA_963576725.1. NCBI lineage: Eukaryota > Metazoa > Mollusca > Bivalvia > Cardiida > Solecurtidae > Azorinus > Azorinus chamasolen. The sequence continues at coordinate 106,118,970 of OY755236.1, forward strand.
GAGAACATTGGTTCTCGGCGGAAATCTAGGCTATCAGTCGAGATACTAAACTACTAAACATAATTCTCATTTCTGCGCCAAAACCTATGTTGTTACCGTTCAGTAGAATCGTCTCTTCGAGATTATTCTAGAGTCATCATAACAGAAAATAGAGTTGGTGGAGACATAAAGGAGCTTTTCTTGAAATTCGTTTAATTTACACAACTTATCTTTACATCGGTATGCCTTCTTGGGTTGGCTACCCAGATCAGCCGTTCCCTCATTACCACGAGGTCAAAATAAAACCATCGTATGGACTAGCATCACGTGTGACTAGTTCTGCCCAAACTTCAATCGAATCTGCATCAGTGCTTAGAAAATCCAGTTGAAGCTATATATTATTTTGTCTACAAAAATATAGTAGACTCGACAATCGACACATGTTAGCATAATTATATGGACAATTGGACATACAGTAAACTGGAATTCTAGTACAGAAGAATAAGATACTTTAGACAGGCTGCTGTTCCTCCTAGAGGAGCTTTCGGCATGACTGTCACCCTGCTTTAAGATTAAGCTGCCATCAGTCTCCAAGACCGATATTTATACTAACTTTAACGTCCGGTTTAGAGATAGATAGATAGATTAGATAGATTTATTTCAATATCGAGTAACATGGCAATAGTTAACAACACATACATACATTTAAAACATTTTACAATTCAATAAAAATTGTAATGATTATATATGTTGCGTTATGAACTATGTCAGTCACATCAATATCAAGGATTACCACAAACGAGGAACAAAATGCTCCCCATCTGTGGGTACACAAAAAAGAGAATGAACTCTTATTTCCACTGTGGTCCTTATTGATACTGATGGTCTGACATAGAGAGGCATGAACTAGGAGTAAATAAAATTAAATATGAAATGAATTATTTTAAGGGTGTGTGTGTGGGCGGGGGGGGGGGGTACGTTTTTGTAATCTTGCTCAAATTTGTTTACAAGTTAGAAATAACGTAATTGTGTTAGTGACGTGAATATGTTGATATACATGTAATTGTTTTAAAAGAATTAACAACATGGTGTATGTGAAACACTCCCCCCCCCCCCCCACACACACACACACACCAACAGATGCTTTGGCCAATAATTTTGACATTCGACCTTGAAGTGTGACCTTGATCTTGACATTGCCCAGCTTACAAGTTGCAGCTTCATGAGATGAGTATACTAGGTTCCAAATATAAAAGTTTAAAGGGTATGACCAAGGTTAAAGTTTCAGCTAGACCAAGACCTTGGTGACAGAAAAGGACCATCCTTGCATAATATTATCGTATTGTTTTATATAGTTTAGCATATATATCGAATCTATAAAGACGAACGAAAGAGAGCGAGTCTAGTTCTATGGGCATGACTCCAGAGAACGTTCCCAAATAACAAAAGAGGGTACGTCTACAGACCTAAACGGGGCTCGTCAAACAAGCTGAGGCATGTCATAGCGATTTTAAAAACCTTTTAATAAATCGACAAAGAGCTCGCATGTACGCGTAATTTGCTTTACTTTTGCTTGGTTTTCATTTAATGCGATCTTATGCTTATTTTGCTATCTGTGATGTTTAATGTTGCTATTATGCCATTGTGATTCTATAGTTGTGCTGTATTGTGTATGTGCTTGAAATGTCGGTGTTAAAAGCTCAGTCGAGCTTATGTTATTTGTTAATTATGTACCGCCTTGTAAATAGATATTACTCGGCTTGACTAGACTTGAGTGCACATCTACTTACCAACCAAGGCCATGATCCGGGTATAGCGACAACTCCGCCTACAATTCTGGTGTTTATAGGCTGGACAGACGGCACACCGCAAGGCGCTGCAAACAATAAAATATAGATTTCCTGAGTACATGTAGAACTTGTTTTCTGCAAGACTAGCGTCTTCGTCAGTCTTACATGTATTTACGAAAACGTTTTTGATACATGTGCATCACTAATTATTATTATTATTATTATTATTATTATTATGAAAGTCGCAAGTCTTTCATTCAACCAATCAGATGCTTGAGAATGATCTCAGATTCAAGCAAAACGTTTTATACCCTCGGGGCCAGGTTGTTATATCGGTATATGTACGTTATATCGGTCTCAAGAGGATGCAGGTTGTTCGACGCTATATAGATGTCAATAATTTCTCCAAGGTTTGAACGAGTAGACCCAGACCAGACGGCTTCTATAGGGGCCGTCTGCTTATGGTCTGCTCTGTTTGTTATGATATAGACATGATTCTACAGTTTCTGACATTGCCAAAATTCCTGTTTTCTGTGCTTTTATAACAATTAATCTAATTAATATACATGATGTAATTATTTGATACATGAATATGCATGGAGTAAAGGGTTAATGAAATGTAACCAAACAATGGATTACTTACTCTGGGCAAATGCTGCTCCGATAATGCACAAACAAACAGTAACCCCCAACATTTTGTTCTGAAATTAAACGAACATCAGAAACTCAAAATCAAATAACGAGACAAAAACAACATTGACTATATCAGGTGAACAAAATATAGTTATAAATATAGCAACGATATACTTCCTTTTATGTCTTTCTGCATTACCCCTGTACAGCATTTACGTACCCAACTTGTTTTATAAAGCAAGAAGAATGAGTCTTCCTTCCGGTGTTCGCTAAAGGTTTAGCTATATACAGCGAACCCTCATTATAACGGAGGTGTTTGTTTCCAGACATTTTGCTGGTATAACGAGGTTGTCGTTATAACGAGTTTAAATATGAAATGAACCATATGGCCAGTTTTAAACTAGTACCAACAGGTGAACACTTATTGCAAAACACAAGATGTGCTAAAAGCTCCCTTTGGGAGCTTTTTGCACGTCTTGTGTTCTGCATTAATCGATCACCTGTCATATTGGCATTGCACCTATTTATTTAGTGGTTGTTTCAATGACTTGACGGTAACTTTGTTTCAATGCATACTGCCGGTATAACGAGGTTGCCATTGTAACGACTGCCGGTATAATGAGGGTTCACTGTACAATTCCATTACGGACAGTGCAGATGCTGATCCGTTGTCGTGTTCCAAAGCAATTTTCATCTGGACCTTATTGGTTTGCACACTTGTAAAATACTGACCCATATCCCGCTATCCGTAACATGAATCACATTTGCAAATGGCTTGAATTCAGATGAGCTGCCGAGTAATTCGGCGTCTCATAAGGATTCAAGCTGTTTGACACCTTATTGAATTTACCTTTGACTGTTTTAGGCTAAAACATGTCAGTAAATAAAATAGTACGTAGTGTCTGTGATTCTTTGTATTGTGCAAACTCACTTAACCCTTAAATCTGCCGAGTAATTAAAACTGGAGCTTCATTTTCTGAATTTTAATTAAGCAAAGAAATGTATAAAGACTTATCACTGAAGAAAATTATTTTTATGACAAACAGTTCAGACCCTGATCAAAGAGCTCCCTCGTGAGCCTTTGATTTTGGTCAATACTGTTTGCAAAGGTATCATATACTCGTTTCCTACACATTAAGCGTTATTCCTTAAAATGAATATTTACTCCATGAATATTCATGTAAGAAATAATGACATCACGAATATTAATCGGATTAATTTTTATAACGGCACATGGCCACAGAACTATTAGGCCATAGCAGAAACTGCAGAATTATAGCTGTATTATTTCATAAGTAAACAGAACATATTCTGATCAGAAGGCTCCTACAGGAGCACTGTGATATGGATCTACTCTGTTTGCAAAAAAGTAAAAAAGCAAATTTAAGGAGTAAACTTAATCACTGCCGATAGCGATATGTAAAACCTCTCTATAACGGCCACTAAATTACATCAAGTATTTTGTGTTAAAGGCAGGTGGCTGCTTAAAGCAAGGTGAAAGTAAAACAGAACGCTCCCATATGGCTGCTTAAAGCAAGGTGAAAGTAAAAGAGAACGCTCCCATAGGAGTGTTCGGTTTTACTTTCACCTTGCTTTAAGCAGCCATCTGCCCTAAATACCAACTAATTAACACAATTTAGTGGCCGTTATAGAGAGGTTTTACTGTACCTCTATAGACAGTCTGGATCAAGATGAAATGCCGAGTAATTCGGCGGCTCATCAATATCCAATCTGCTTGATGATGTGATTATGTTTTTGAAAGAAAAGGACAACATTTAGACAACGAAATTTGTTGCAGTTTACAAATATTGCAGAAGACAACGCGTGGCAGCGAAAGAGTTAACAGTAAATTGCCTAAAAAGTCAGTTCTAATTATATCAGCAGTATTCCCATAGCAATTTCAAGCGTTTAGAAAGATTGCTAGACTTTAACTGATTAACAAAAGCAGCACTGTCAAAAAGAGACCATACTTATCATATTAATCCCTACTCTATGGATATTCATGTAAGAAATAATACCATGAATATTAATTAGATGAATATTGAATGCCTAGAGGTTTTAGCCAAGACTGAAGCTCTATAATCATATATACATGTGTATTGAATTATATGCAAACAGAGCAGACCCTGATCTGATCTGGGCCTATTCTGTTTACAAAGGTACCAAAAGACGTCTCCATAGATTAAAGTGTTAACACGAAATCAATACTTTACCAATTAGAAATATTGTTCGCACAGAATAGAATTATTAATTCCGTGAGGGAATATATACCTTTCCTGTTGTCAGGCCGGTCTGGAAAGAGAGGAATGATAGAAGCGTGCCCTGGACTCTTATCTCACCCTCCACGTGGAGTCCTGACATGCACAGACTGGTACACATGTTGGACGCGGAGAGGTCTTCCAGGCGTCACGATCTTAACATTCCATTTACTACAAAGACGTGCGATTTAATTTAAATTTCGAAATAGGACATAGATTAGTGTCGTACGAATTCAGCATTTAAAACTTCTGCATTCTGAGCAATCGTAGTCTGCAAATATTGTCGTCTGCTTCAATTCGTAAAATACATTTTCTCCTGTTTCTTTTAAAAAGATAGTGTCTGAGTGTCAAACAGATTGGATCGCGATAAGATGCCGAGTTACTCGACGTCTCATCTGGATCCAAACTGTTTGCAAATGTGATCACAAAGTCACCAGCAGTGTGATGATGGTGAAGTGCAAAACTGTCGTCTAGTCCATATGTCAACCATTAATGATGCGTTTTCTGTGTGATTAGTAGCAAATGAAAACCCCATGAGTGACAATATTAAGGGAAATGTCAAACCTTAAATAGTTAAAGTCATTTTTAGAACATCATTGTCGTCAATATCTTTAGAATGCTATATGGTCTGCTTCAAAATTGATAGTCGTATGCAGTTCGTTTCTGAATCTTTTTAGTCCGTAAATATTAAGTGCACTTTGTCTTAACCATTTACTCCATAAATACGTCTTTTACGCATTGCAAACAGTAGACACAGGCCAGATAGATCCTGTAAGAGCCTCTGATCAAGGTCTGAGTTATTTGCTTATGGGCTAACATAGATCTGGTTATTCAGTTTCTGTCGTAGCCAAAGTTTATGTGTTCATGACGCCATTATAAAACTTTGAGCTAATTCACGTCAATATACCTACCTGCAGGAGCTGTCTCATCAGGGTCTGCACTATTTACACGTTGATTGTGTAACCAGTGCACTGCACAGCAGTGATTGCACAGTGAAATACTTGTACACAGTGAAAATATATGTAATTATACAATAAGGCATTGGTAAAGAAGGAGAAATGTATTTTAAAATTCAGCAAGCGAAGAGTTAAGGTTTATTCGAAATATCGCTCTGCAGTACGAGTTATTACTTTCATTAATATAAGACTTTGCTGTTAATGACTTTTTTTTCAAAAATGACTTTTACAGCTCTCTCCGTCAAAAGGCATCAGTAGGAGCATGGCAAAAGTAATACAGAAAGTTCCTTATCTAACATGTGGAATTATATCCCCTTTTTAATGGTCATTTTATAGCAAGTAATACATGTTTATTGAGAATTCTAGGCTTGACTGGACTAACCAACATGATTTCTTTGATTTGGCTGCTATGTGTTGAAGGATGGCAGCCAGGAATGACAAGATTTTTATATTTTTATGATAACCCATTACATTGTCTTCTACGACTTTAACTTGCAACTGCGACTTGCAACTGCATTACAACTGAACTATAACACAAGGAAATGCGGTTAGTTCAAAACAAACAGCGTTATACAAGAGTTGTCTCCGCACTTCGAATAATAAAAAGTTAGCAGACGACCGAGTTTGACAGCGAAAGGGTTAAATGACGACTATGATAGACCCTAGCCAGATTAATAGAATCAAGCATGGGTTTTGTTAAAGACGGGGGTTTCTATACCCGAGGTTGGTCTGTTCCAGTCGGAAACGAGCTTTAGTGAGTTTCCGACAGGAACAGACCAACCGAGGGTATAGAACACCCCGGCTTTAACAAAACCCATGCTTGATTATTTTTCTCGCTGAAATACGCCCTAAAACCAATTAAATTAACGAATTTTGTGAAGTACTACTTTACATTGCGTAATACGACTTCCATATCTAATAGCAACAGACCGCAGCATAACTTTAGGTGTGACACCAAAATGACGTCATTTGTTATGACAACCACAAACGTTACGTTTTGGCGTAAATATAAATGACTAAGTGACTACAAAACAACGTCTTCGGTTAATTAAATAGGCTTTTAAAGTGTTTATATGATAAATAGAATTTCATATTCGTGCTAATTACTTATATTAATTTCAATTCATAAGGTTGTTGCCTATAGAAATGTTGATATAATTCTGTTAGAATTCCTTCCCTTGTATTTATTTTACCCAATCGCGCGTATGAATACACTAGTCACGGGGTGTTCCAGATAAGGATTTCTAGTACGGCTATTTTTAGTAACTCAGCTTATCTTGCACGGCTGAGAAGCGAGAATAATAGAATCAAGCATGGGTTTTGTTAAAGACGGGGGTTTCTATACCCGAGGTTGGTCTGTTCCAGTCGGAAACGAGCTTTAGCGAGTTTCCGATAGGAACAGACCAACCGAAAAGTGCATGAGTGTTAATAGAGGTGTTATCTGGAACACCCCGTGACTAGTGTATTCATACGCGCGATTGGGTAAAATCAATACAAGGGAAGGAATTCTAACAGAATTATACCAACATTTCTATAGGCAACAACCTTATGAATTGAAATTCGGTTCATGAACAGACTCAATAAAACCGAGTCTGCAATTTTCACTTTTCACATTGCTTATTTTGCTTTTGAAGGATCTCTTACTTTTAGAACTTATGTACTTTACAACAGCAGGTGTTAAGTGCTTATGTGGCGGCCATTAAAAAGTCGCCTCATACATCATCCTCAGTGTTGTTATATTTTCTGGTCCTTTGGGATCATTAGTTTTGATGTTATTAGTTTTGAAAATTGAATATCGCTTAAGCTGGGGCCAGGGGGCATGAGTAGTGTTACAATTTTCATAACTGCTCATATTGAACAGACTCAATAAAACCGAGTCTGCATTTTTTCTGTTTTTGCATTGCTGATTTTGCTTTTTCGAATGATCTACATCAGAACATATGTTCTTCACAACAACAGGTGTTAAGTGCTTGTGTGGCGGCCGTAAAAAGTCATCCTATACTTCATTCTCAGTGTTATATTTACTGTTCCTTCGGGATCATTAGTTTCAATGTTATTAGTTTGAAAAATGAATACCGCTTAAGCAAGTGCTTAAGGGGCGTAAATAGTGTTGCACTTTTCATAACTGCTCATGAACAGACTCAATAAGACTGAGTCAGAAATTTTCTCTTTTTGTTTTAAAAGGATTTCCTAGTTTCAGAACTTATTTACATGGCACATTGTCACCTACTTGTAAAACTGGTCATGTGTTTATGATGGAGGATGCTCAGTTGGAGAAAATCACAGTGCAAGAATATGCTGGCTGAGCTCAAACGCAGTCTGCAATAAAACCGAGTCTGCAATTTTCTCTTTTCGTGTTGCAATTTTTGCTTTCGGAGGATCACCTCCCTTCAGAATTTATAATCTTCACAACAGCAGGTGTTAAGTGCTTGTGTGGCGGCCGAAACTTGTTGCTATTGCTCCTGTCAAAGATTCTATCTGTAGAACAGCATATGACTTGAGAGCTGTGTAAGTACCATTTATAATTTTGATGGGATGAAAGTTTATACAAAGTAACCATAATGAACATTTGAGCAGTAGCCAAAATATTTGATAATGGTAGTTGTATAATTGCACATACATGTACCTAGTAATTAATTTCTTAGTTTCCAGCACTACAGTTCAATGTAAATGATACTTTTTCCGTATTAGGGGCATGAACATTTGTCAGCATTGGTATATAATAATACTATTATACACCCGTAAACAAAGTTTAAGAGGGGGTATATAGGGGTCAGTGTATTGGTTGACCTGTCTGTCTGTCTTGTCCATCCGTACGTATGTGGCCCGTGGTTGGTCTGTATGTCCATGGCAAATCTTTTGATTTGCGATCAAGGCAATATTCCATCACCTTTAGTGAGAGTTGTAGTTTTTATATCTGTTTGAATTCAGCAGTTATTGCTGTACTTTTTGATTTTGTCAAAAACGATAATTATTATGTGCCTTATGAAATAATTGAAGCAAAAGAGGCTTTAGGTGACAGCATTTTTTGTGAAATTGTTTCAGATTCCACTGTTCCAATATAGAGAAGTAGCTTATATTGTGTTACAGTGAGCAGTAATTTAATGTATAGGTTAAGTTTAAATGTGAGAATTTAACAGATAATTTGTAATGAGATTGAACAAATTGTTGTAAAAGCAATGATGGAATATTGAGTACTGCATTTTATTTATATCTAAATAAATTATGCGGACAAAATCAAAAAAATATCTAGTGCTTTGTTATACATAATACCATGGTTCATACAATTTTGAAAATGCCCTAAATTTGAACGGGTGTCTTGAAAAGTCCCTAAATTTAAAGATGGGCCCTAAAAAGACCATATATTTGTTCACATTGGCCCTAAAATTTTGATTTCCTGGCCATAATTTCCATTTCAAATGTATAATTATTCAGGGATCAGAACAATCCGCGGAAATCTGCATTTGTTTCACTCGGGGCCGTTTTTGAGATCGATGTAAATCCAAGGAGAAGTTTGGAGGGGTGGGGGATTCATCTGGGAACGTGTTCTAAATACAAAGCTGGAAAGTAAGATCAGTGACACGGTAACAGAGCTGAAAACAGTTTAGGTATTAGGTAGGTGTACTTCTTATTAGAAATGAGTTATAGTCAAAAACATACCGTAAGCTGTGACATACTTTGAGACCCTAAATTTAGTGAATAGGGTCCCTAAAATGGCCCTGATTTTGTGTTTGGAAAGTCTGTATGAACCATGAATACCATTTTGAATAACAAATGACAAAATCCTCAAACTTCTTATCAGAGATCTTACTGTAGAAGAGCTTGTGGAATATTTATGCCCATCATGCATGTAAAAAATCCTGAATAACATGAAACAAATCTTGCAATAAGGGCGCAAGTCAGATGTTTTTATATAATGTTGCAATATTTTGATTTATCAGTCCTGATCTTAAATGTTTCATTGAAGGTTACATATTAAAGTGCAAAATGTTTTACTTTAATGTACTTACTACCATGTTGCATTGCAAATATTCACCAAATTCAATAGAAATCTTCCTCCAATAGAGGCGTAAGTGCACTTACGCCCATCTTGCATATAACATTTCTTCAGAATCACTTGCAAAAGAGTGCAATAAAGGCGTAAGTCCAATGTTTTAATATATACTGTTTCTTTCTTAGATTTATTTTACAGTGTTACATATTTCCTGTAGCATGTGTAATTTTAAAGCTTTCACAATGGAACATTTGTATGTTTTTCAAAACAGAATAAAACAGTTTGGTTTTTTGGCTCTCCGGTAAAATTTTCAACAATGTAGTTACGCCCTTATTGCGTTGAACCCTCGAACACCTGTCACCTTGTTTTACATATGTCCCAACTGCTGTTACTTTGTTTTACATATGACGCAAACAGCTGTCACTTTACAGCTGTCACTTTGTTTTACATATGGCCACAACAGCTGTCACATTTTTACACATGACCCCAACAGCTGTCACTTTGTTTACATATGGCTCCAGTTGCTGTCACTTTATCTATACATGGCCCCAATAGCTGTCACGTTTTTACACATGGCCCCAATAGCTGTCACTTTGTTTACTTATGGCCCGAATAGCCATCACGTTTTTACATATGACCCCAACATTTGTCACTTTGTTTTACACATGGCCCCAATAGCTGTCACTTTGTTTACATATGACCCCAGTTGCTGTCCCTTTATTTACTTATGGCCCGAATAGCTGTCACGTTTTTACATATGACCCCAACAGCTGTCACTTTGTTTTACATATGATCCCAACAGCTGTCACTTTGTTTTACATATGACCCCAATAGCTGTCACTTTGTTTTACATATGACCCCAACAGCTGTCACTTTGTTTTACATATGGCCCCAATAGCTGTCACTTTGTTTTACATATGGCCCATAATAGCTGTCACTTTGTTTACATATGACCCCAGTTGCTGTCACTTTATTTACTTATGGCCCGAATAGCTGTCACGTTTTTACATATGACCCCAACAGCTGTCACTTTGTTTTACATATGTCTCAACAGCTGTCACTTTGTTTACATATTACCCCCAACAACTTTCATTTTGTTTTCATTTGGTGCAATGGTAAGCGTATAATACAGCCATTGAAATAACACAAAAACTCATAAAAATGTGCTAAGTTCTGTCACATATTCGTATATTTACAGACAAAAATATCTAAATTTCCGTTATTTACATGCATGTTGCTTCTAAATAAAACAAATTCAAATCTTGGCAAAGTAAGCTTAACATGTAGCAGAGATGAAATGGGGAGAGCGATGAAAATTGGTTACAGAGAGTGACTGGATACGTGGATAACAGATCACTGGCACGCACATTAGTAGTAGTGATTTAATTGCATTAGCATCGGTACAGAGTGTATATATCCGAATCTGTCTCCTCTGCTAACGTCTATCTAGAAACGTACGGACAACGTCTATCTAGTACTGGTATGGGTAGCCAGCATCCTCCATGGTCTTCTTGATCCAGCCGTTGTACTTGCTGACGTCCTCGAACACACTCGGCTCATCGGCCTTCTTACAGTCACCGCCGGAGGAAGCCAGTCCTAGTGTATCATTGAGAACAAATGCATTAATACAACGTGCCAAAACAGAGAAAAATGTGTCCAAAACCTTAAGCATGCTGAGGGCGAATCCATGTTCGACACTCTCGTCTTCTGCCAGCAACGTATTAAATAGAGGTATAATTATGAGTCTGTAATGCAGGTTGTAGCTTAATGTAGGTCAAAAGTAATGCAGAAAGCTCCTACAGGAAGTTTCTGCATAATTGTTGCCCTGCAACCACCTGCTTTTTAAGATCAATATGTTCAATAAATGAATGAACGCTTAAGAAAGGTTCTACTGTACACGATATTGTTTCACGAACTATGCATCAGCAGACTAAAGGTTAATGCACATCACTAAGACAAGAATAAAGCGTCACCTGACCAGGATGAACACCGCCTGGCACTCAGCAAAGACATTATTGTATCATCTACGCCTTTTCAGGCCTTTCCTTTAGGAGCCGTCTGACCAGGATCTGCTCTGTTTGCTTATGGAATAATATAGGTATGATTCTACAGGTCTGGTCATTTGCCAAATATTCATGTCGTATAACATTATAAAACTTCAGTCAATAAATGATATATTCATGATGTCATTATTTCTTACATGAAGATTCACCAAGCAGAGGAGACATGCCTCTATATCTATAGTGCATGCAAATCCCTAGAGACACATTGTACTGTGGTATAGATAACAACCCAGCAACTTTAACTTGACCTACTTTAACGCCAGATACTCGATGTCTAATCTGAACCCAAGCTGTTTGCAAAGACCCCATATAGTGCAGAGCTTTACACTCAGCGGGTCCTCTAAGCATCATTCGGAAGTTTCCTGAATCATACCACTATCTAGAGTAAAATCAACCCCGGTGAGAAACATCTATTCATTAGATCTATCACTTTGGGACCATTAAGGAATAGATCTAGGACTGATATCTGCAATAGATAGGACTTTTTACCTTGAATATACCAGGCTCCATTGTTGTCCTTGCACATAAGTGGACTGCCAAGATCATCCTAGAACGATAAAAGTTCTGTAAATTACATCTAACAAATACAGCCGACCGAATCGGTTACACCGCTAGAAGAAGACACCATGAACAAGATACAAGCGAAGGTATAATTATGTTCATTCTGACACTAGGCAACAGTCTGGGTCCATGCTTATAAAGCTTTTAGTTGAGTCTGAGTTTCGTTCTCACGCTTTTGATTGGTCAGATTCGAGTTCTCAATCTTTTGATTGGATCAAAAGCTTGAGAACGTACTCAGACTCAACTAAAAGTTTTATAAGCATGGACCCTGATAATATATACATACAGTAGAACTTGCCTATAGCCAACTATGAAAACACATGCGGGTCTATAAGAGCAGGTGGTTGCTTATTAAGCATTTTGTCAATATTGTAGTTATGATACACCAGTTTTAACTTTCTCTATGCTTGATTGCCTGTATCTGTTGTTTTTTTCCAATTCCAGTGTGATATCAATATTTAGTTCTATTTTGCATTATACATGTATGTGCTAATTGCATGCATGGTTGTCTGATTTACGTACGATAGGGATTAATTTTCTACCCGAGTTAACCCTGTCGGCATGCTTGTTCTTAGGTTTAATTATTGTGTGTACAATTGTGTATTATGTGTAGTTTTCTTATTTGTACTTGCTCATCATATATGGTGGAAATAAAGATTCAATCAATCAAACAAACTGAAACACATAATTATAATTCCGATTTAGGTGGTCACTGTAGACAGCTGTTACTGTGTATAATGCAATAGTCCCAGTCTGACTATTCCCTTTTACGCTCTTCACCACTCTAACCCTAATTTATTGATCTGAGCCATATAGAATTTGACGGCCTGTCTCCAAATGTCAGTAATATAGTGTGAGGTGTTGAGGAAAGTTGGGGGATTGGGGATTACATATGACGTAACAGTGACGCGATGAAGTAATCGGGAAATTGTGCAACAGTCGCGTCATCGAGGGGGGTTGCGTCCCTACGTCATCGGGGGTCCCGTTAGACGGGATGGGCCATACGACGTCACCTGGAAATCAAAACCCACCCTTTCAGTCAGCCCAAACGTAATCACTTTCAAGGTTAGTCCCAACATTACCGACGGTTTGAAGTACGACTCTATACCTACTCTCGGGTCTACCCGCGGTTTGAATCCCGATCAACCGTAAATTGATTCTTCGTCAGTTAGGATCCATCACCTCTCTCTCTCTCTCTCTCTCTCTCTCTCTCTCTCTCTCTCTCCATACGGACAATAGGATATAAAACCAGACCATAATATTCCTTTATATATAAATCTACATGTATATACTTTATATTCGTTCTCTATTTGAGGTTTATATTTACGTGAAGCACACAGTGTAACGTCTACGATGCGAACGTGACGGGGTTCAAGTCCTCACACAAGCAGTAGAAATGGAAGTATTATCTCTCCCATGACAAGAACGGAACGTATCGCGCGTGCGTTCCGATAAGTTTCTGTCAAGTATTTCCGGCAGCGTCCCCGCGTTTCCACGTTCCTGACCAGCTTAATTCGATGGGCGTTGATAAAATGCGCTTCCACGGCGTCGCCTTTCGGCGAAAAAATCGCAGTCGAAATGTAACATGGTGAAAAAGCTCTACCCGGCTACACACACACACACCCTCTACACAAGAATTCGTCCCGAATTCTTACTCAAAGAACACTTTACGAGTTTCTTATCGTTACAAATTATCTTCATATAACTTATATCACCCTGCGGGTTATATACGTTGGGCGCCAAATGTAATATGGTGAAAAAGTTAACTGAGACTCGAACCCAGGGCCTTTGGCTTACCATACCAACTCTCTACTGGCTGAGCTACCTTGCCACACAGTAAAGCCTATCAACTGTTTCACCACAATCTCTACCCGGCTACACAAGGATATCTCGACCGGGGCGCATTCGCAGCGTCCCTCCAGCGTCCCTATCCACGGGACGGGGACAGAGAAATCGACCAGTGTGTTCGTTCGTCCGTTCACCGTTCCTTAGGCGGTAATGGTGACGTAAAAGTCGTTCTTAGTCCCTCCGTATATCTATAGGTCCCGGGGCCCGTAATCGTCGTATGGTTCCACAAATATTGAACGGCGGCGGGACCCAGGCGCGCGTGACCGCCGAAACTGTACCAATCGGGCCAGTTGTAGGGATTAGGGTGTCTTTGCATCCACAGATTGAACTCTTCTTTCGCTTGCTTCAAGTCTTTGGCCCACTGAAGTTTCGCTTTTTCCGTTTCTGCTTAATGCATGACAGTAGTTATCCAAAAAGCTATTATGGGAACTTTCTGAACAACGTTCGTCCTGTATTAAGCTACCGCCTTGAGATAAAGACCCATTGCTATAATATTTTGGTGGTCAATTTATCCATCTTCAGTTATCGTCCCTACCACCATCTCCACCAGCCATTGTCGGTTTAATAGGAACCCAATGCTGTATTTAGGCTTCTTCCATTAACAACTGTAGTCGCGCCCTCGATAACAGTTATGATCTCACTCATTTGAGAGAACTGTCAGCTGTTGCCACTGCAAACGTTTCAAAACTTAAATGCCGACGCATTTTTTCTTAAACTCAAGCTAGTGTCAATGCACGTACTACTTTCAGATGGATCCATTTGTGTATCCTTGCGCATGCAAGTGCAACTGACAAGACAGAGATTGAACTATACTGCGATACATACCCCACACCAGTCCTTGCCCTGGTTCTCGTACCCAGCGCACAGTTCGGTATTGGGCAGGAAACCAGGGAAATGTTGCTGGCAAAGATTGTCAGCGATGATTGGTAGGTCAACCTGGTTCATCACCTCTTCATTTCCGGTTTCTGTGAAAATGAAAACAATCTTTAGTCTTCTCGTAATCGGCAAATATCTACCCATTTTATAAAAATAATTCCAAACATGATTTCGGACTGTTTAGCGAATACAGATTTAATGATAGTCATTCCTAAATGAAAACGCATACATTAAAGTGTGTAATAAATTATTACAAATAAATACAAATAATATTAGAAAAAACAATGTTTTGAAATTTTAGTGTTTGCGTGTTGTGCCAAGTAAGAACATTAAGAAAGTGATGAAACTGCATATTATATATAAACAAAATGCTTTTTGAATGTCCTTATGGTCAAGATTAATCTAGTTAAAGCGTCGCCAGGCTATCTCCTGGCTGTGTCGAAAATTGAAATGTTTGTTGACCCTTTACTCCATAAACATGAATGTTCATGCTTTTATAAGCAGAGTAACTGTTATCCAAGATCTATCAGGAACTCTCTGATCAGAGTCTGCTCTATTTGCTTATGATATAATATAGATGTGATTCTGAAGTGTCTGTAAGTGTCACAGCCAATATATCCATGTTGATGTGAAATTCAACAGAAAAATCAATCCACGAATATCCACGCAGTAACAAATTATTAGAAACATATACATATTCATGATGGAAATTGTTAAAGTGATTGAGATTCACAATGGGAAGACTCTTTTTAAGTATTCATTCATGAATTAAATGGTTACACACCAATTGTAGATAGCGATTAGCTATTTAATGCACGTTTATCGAATTGTTGCATGACAGAATGCAAATAAAACTTGTTTGATCTACTTCCGAATAGAAGATATAATCAAGTGAAAAGGAACCATGTACACGTATTTAACTAATTTCCTGCTAGGCTATTTTTAGATCCAATCTTTTTTAATTAATCTACCGAAAAGGAGCATTAACTAGAAAAAAGGAAAGTTTTAGACTTTTGTAATCTGAAACCATTGTGATAAATAGAGCATTTGCTAATGCTCTATTTATCACAATGGTTTCACAATGTGAATTTTATAGAGGCGCAAAAATGCGTCACTAGGGGGCAATGTGTTAAAAAGAGTGAATTTCGTTTTGTTGTTGTTGTTTCCTTTGTACATAACTCCTCATGGCGCACTAATTAAATTTAGTCTAATAATAGTTTTTAGTAGAAATTAGACCAGATGCCGAATCTCAGTTCCTTATATAGAACTATAGAATGGCGTATGTCATTATGTGGCAAGTTGAGGATCGAACTTACGTGCTGTACTTCCCCAGCCTGGCAGGTAACACACCTGACCTGCCGTGTAGGCATGAGAGGCATCGGCCAGACATCCGGGTTTCGTGTGGTCATTAAATCTGAAAACGAGAGAGTAGGCAAACATTTATTATGCTCTATGTTTCATATTAACCTTTTATCACATAACCCCCTTTGTATTACATATTACATATCTAACATATTTCTCTATATTACATACGTTTAATATAAGCTGTAACGTCATGTAAAATACCAAGACGCCATGATGAAAATACATGTAGGACCTGTCAAAAACGGCATTTCAGTCGATGTGATAAAAAGAATCTGATGCTCATATGTGCAGGAACCTTTGAAGACAGTGTATACCCAGATTAAAGGGCTCAATGAACTCTACCCTTTTACAGTGATGGACTATCCACCTTTGAAAATTAAGCATAGAAAGGGTTAAAGTCTGGTGTAAGCAACGCCTTACACATGTATGGTAATTCATAATGCTTATATATAAACATAGGTAGAGGTGTCGAACTGAGTTTACGAAGACTATACACGTGGACAATCAAACTAGACCCTGATGTTGGAAATAACAGAAATTCATATTGGTCGATTTTGAGAAATATAGCTCCAGATAAGAAACTTAAATTAAAACGAAAGAAAAGAAAATGTGTCCATGGGACACGAATACCCCCGCGAGCAAATAGGAAGCAGATGAACGACAGACCTGAAAAGGGGTGACATGGTACAGCTCGGTATGATTATGCTTCAGACCAAATATCAAATCATTGCAGCTTACACGGGTGAAGAAATCTTTGACGAATTCTTTTGTCATTAAACAATCATCAAAATTCAATCAAAGTGTCGGCAAACATATTGAAATACGGAAGGTGGAACATTGTAACCATTTTAGAAAGAAAAGACACAGATCTTTCAAATTCCATTGGCAAACTGAACATACCCTGATCAGACGGCACATATAGAAGCCGTCTGATCTGGGTCTGCTCTGTTTGCAAATGCGTGAAAACGCGTTTAAATGAAGGAAAGGTTAAGCCATTGTTTCGATTCGATGAAGCTTACGAACAGATTATCAATGTTTGTAATGGCACGTACCTACCAAGGATATTGAACGACAAGTTTATCCATTCAGATACAATCTAACCATTTGCTTCATATAGACGACCTTTGCCACATTTCTTACCTGGATCTGCTCTGTTTGCTTATAGAATAATATAGATCTGGGTTCATGCTTATAAAACTTTTAGTTGAGTCTGAGTACGTTCTCAAGCTTTTGATTGGTCAGATTTGAGCCTCTGGCTCAAATCTGACCAATCAAAGGCTTGAGAACTCAAATCTGACCAATCAAAAGCTTGAGAACGAAACTCAGACTCAACTAAAAGCTTTATAAGCATGGACCCTGATTCTGCAGTTTCTGTCACAACATGTCATTGTGAGTGCATAATTATAAAAAATCAGTCCGTGAACACGCATGCTGTAATAATTCTTTGATCAATATCAATGGAGGAAAGACATGAATAATCTTTTTATTGGGACTTGATTTGTGATAGTAGATTCAAACCTTACATGATTGGTTGGGTTGTGATGACGAGAGCGATGTCGTTCTCCAGAGAGGTGTAGTTGTACCCGGGGTGGAGCACGACTCTTTTGATGTGGTAGTACTTCTCATGGGGGTCAGTCGTGCTGATGTTGTACTCGCCGGCGTAGGCTCTCCAGAAACGGAGGTCAAGGTCGAACAGAGAGTATCCTGGTCTGAAAACAATTTATTTTCCTGTTAAATATACGAGTCCAAACTCAAATTGAGAGAGTTTGTTTGTTTTCTAAAACATGATCACAAACATGTGATGAAATTTATAGACAAAAGAAATATAAAGTATATAAAAGTAAGAAAACGAGATCAGAAAAGGAGTATCGTGAAAAATTGCTTGGCTCTGGTAGCCTCTGGTAACCTCGCCGAGCTATCCCATTTTGTATTATCAGATTACTGATTTGCAAATTGAAACGCCCGCATTGTACAATGCAAGCGAATAAATTTGGAAAAAAAAGTAGATCTGATAATTTCTGAACGGTCCACAGTAGAACCTGTCTTAACCCATTACCTCAAAGGCTATTTTTAGATACAACATCTTTGAATAAATCTACCGAAAAGGAGCATGAACTAGAGAAAAGGGATTTTTTTTAGAATTTTGTAGTTTGAAACCATTGTGATAAATAGAGCATTTGCTCCTATAGGAGCAAATGCTCTATTTATCACAATGGTTTCACAAAGTGACTTTTACAGAGTCGTCAAAAGTCGTCAATATGAGGGAATGGGTTAAAGAGAAAGTCCCTACAATGAACGCACATTTTCATTAAACTTGGTATGTGTTATGATCAATCACTATTATGAAGATTGTCCATTTGAACTTATATCGAAAAATGTCCATGTGATATAACATAAACCGTTTTCAACTATACTTATACTTTTCGTTCTACAAAAAAATATTATCAACCTTGGTCGAACAGTTAACGAAACTAAAACGCACGCCGAGTAAATACTAATACACTGCCGAATAACACCAACCACATAATGTTTTTGTCTTCTTCAGTGTTAATTTGATTGGTTTTCTTTCGATATACTTCTTTTCAGCATATAGACAAATGATTTCTGTAATTGTTAGGCTTTGTTAAAACACGTTGCGAGTAGAGACTATCACTTTAAGCGACCATTAAGCATTTATTAAACATAGGAGTCTAAAAGGCAGGTGGTTCCTTAATGCATACATGGCAAATGTAACGCAGAAATCTCATATAGGAGCTTTCTGCATTATTGTTGACCTGCATTAAGCTACCACCTGTCTTAGAGACCCATAATTAAAAACCGTTTTTTGATGGCCATTTAACCCATTCCATCATAGGCTATTTTTCGATCCAATCTCTTTGAATAAATCTACCGAAAAGGAGCATTAACTAGAGAAAAGGAAAATGTTAGTTACAAATTTTGTAGTTGGAAACTATTGTGATAAATAGAGCATTTGCTCCTATAGGAGCAAATACTCTCTTTATCACAATGGTTTCAATGGATGACTTTTGCAGAGGCGTCAAAAGGCGTCAATATGAGGGAATGGGTTAAGACAGGCTCTGCTGTACTCTTTTGCTCGATATGCCAACTCAAACTCCTCACAGTGATCTCCCTTGTCACTACGTACGGTCATCTCTTCAGCGTAGCGATTATAGGGGGAGATTACTGCGTTGGAGGTTGATGCCAACTTAGTTTGCCGCCATAGGCAAATCCTTGATAACCATTGCAAACAGTTTGGACCCAATTGGGTCGTCTCTTCAGGGTCCAAACTGTTTGATACTGATTATATTTTTGTAAAAGAAACTGAAGAAAATGCCACTTTGAAACCTGAAAGCAGTGCTATGTAAATAGTTTTAGATGTTTTTAAAAATTTGAAGATGATGGCTGTCTCATCTCTTTTCAACTGGTCAACATTACAGTCAAATCTGACTCCTGACCATCTATTGGAAGACGAAGAGACGATAGTCTTAGCAGATGAAATTTATTTCGAGTCCGAAATGGTTAAAATCGACAGCCCGTGGAAGAGTCACGTGATTATACAGAAGAAAAAAACCATTATCGTGCATTAACAAATCGACCTAACAGCGGAAATAAACTGGACAGTGTCTCTTATACTTAACCCTTCGCTTGCTATTCGCGTCAATATACCTACCTGTAAATAGTGAAGACCCAGATGAGACAGCTCCTACAGGAGCTGTCTCATCAGGGTCTGCACTATTTACAAATTGATTGTGCAATCAGTGCTCTCCACAGCAGTGATTGCACAGCGAAATACTTGTACACAGTGAATATATATGTAATTATACAACAGGGCATGGGTAAAGAAGGAGAAATGTATTTTAAAATTCAGCAAGCGAAGGGTTAAGATTTAAACTTCAGTCCATAGGCATGTCTTTTGGCACCTTTATAATCAGAGTAGATCCAGATCAGTCGGTTCTTTTGGGAACCATCTTATCAAGGTTTGCTGTGCTTGCTATAGTTCTGCCGTTTCTTCTATGACAATAAAATTGGAATGAATACAGTACCTTGATCGTGATATCCGTATAAAAATACAGCTAATTAATATTCACACAGTCAGCATTTCTGACAATGATATTTATGAGGCAAATGGTTAACCCTTTCCTTCATATATAAACGTGCTTTCACGCATTTCTAGCAGAGCAGACCCAGATCAGATGGCTACTACAGGAGCCGTTAGATCTGGGTCTACTCTGTTTGCTAATGAAATTTGGCACTAGACCCAGAACAGAAGACTTATGGAACGGCCATATTATATTTAGACCCTTACCCCACTGTGAAAAGTTGGATCTGACTAAATATAATCTGTTACGTGATTTTGAGAAACTGTTGAACTAGTGTCCAACAGCTTGGATCGTGATGATACGCCGAGTTACTCTGCGTCTGATCTAGATCCAAACTGTTTGCAAATACGAGTGAGGTGGCGGATAGCGGGGGAAATGGTTAAAACTAGTCTGTTTGCGTTGAACCTTATGGTTGTGTGTTGTATTCTATTCAGTCGTCAGAAGTCACGATGGTGGCCCATTTGGATGGGCAATTAATTGCTTAGCCCTTACAACGCTGAATTGTCAAACGAACTATTCCAAACTTAAACAGGTCAAACTTACGGTGAATATTTTGGGATTTTTTCTAAAGAAACGGGTAACATGACAAACAGTGCAGACCCTGATGAGAGGCTCCTCTAAGAGTCTTCTTATCTGGGTTTACACTGTTTGCAGAGGACATTAGTGATTCATGTGCCGAGCTGTAAGGGTTGATATTGGGTCTCTGATTCCCAGCACTGGTAAATAATACTTGGACAAAATGTACCCTTCGAAATGTTGAGCGGAAGTAAGAATCACATGGGAGTCGATCAGGACACCACTTCCGGAAATGAAACCGAGGTCATCAACCAGCATCACCTACAATGATACATATATACCATATACGTCAGAGACATATGGATGAATTCAACTCAGAATCACCAAGAAGTGACAAGTGCCGAAGTCGCATGCATACCTCGTCATTTACGTCACTCCACAGTGAAGTGCGTTAGGTGTCTCCGCTGTAAAGTTGACCTGACTGTAATGCTAAATACTCCTCAAATACGCGTGTTTATGCATTTGCAAACAGGGTAGACCCAGATCAAACAATCCACGAAGGAGCTGTCTGAACACGGTACGGTCTGTTTGCTTATGGGATAATATAGATCTGATTCTACATGATGTCAGTATATATTTATTTCTTGCACGAATATTAATGAAGTTACGGGTTAAGCGTTGCTACAAGTATCTACTACCTGAAAACTGATACGCCGTTTGTACAATGAGTCTGCAATTGTAGATTCACAACCGAGAACCTAGGTTTTGGATGAGAACATTGGTTCTCGGCGGAAATCTAGGCTATCAGTCGAGATACTAAACTACTAAACATAATTCTCATTTCTACGCCAAAACCTATGTTGTTACCATTCAGTAGAATCGTCTCTTCGAGATTATTCTAGAGTCATCATAATAGAAAATAGAGTTGGTGGAGACATAAAGGAGCTTTTCTTGAAATTCGTTTAATTTACACAACTTATCTTTACATCGGTATGCCTTCTTGGGTTGGCTACCCAGATCAGCCGTTCCCTCATTACCACGAGGTCAAAATAAAACCATCGTATGGACTAGCATCACGTGTGACTAGTTCTGCCCAAACTTCAATCGAATCTGCATCAGTGCTTAGAAAATCCAGTTGAAGCTATATATTATTTTGTCTACAAAAATATAGTAGACTCGATAATCGACACATGTTAGCATAATCATATGGACGATTGGACATACAGTAAACTGGAATTCTAGTACAGAAGAATAAGATACTTTAGACAGGCTGTTGTTCCTCCTAGAGGAGCTTTCGGCATGACTGTCACCCTGCTTTAAGATTAAGCTGCCATCAGTCTCCAAGACCGATATTTATACTAACTATAACGTCCGGTTTAGAGGGTGTGTGTGTGGGCGGGGGGGGGGGGGGGGTACGTTTTTGTAATCTTGCTCAAATTTGTTTACAAGTTAGAAATAACGTAATTGTGTTAGTGACGTGAATATGTTGATATACATGTAATTGTTGTAAAAGAATTAACAACATGGTGTATGTGAAACATCCCCCCCCCACACACACACACACACCAACAGATGCTTTGGCCAATAATTTTGACATTCGACCTTGAAGTGTGACCTTGATCTTGACAGTGCACAGCTTACAAGTTGCAGCTTCATGAGATGAGTATATTAGGTTCCAAATATGAAGCATCTACGTGTATTTATAAAAGTTTAAAGGGTATGACCAAGGTTAAAGTTTCAGCTAGACCAAGACCTTGGTGACAGAAAAGGACCATCCTTGCATAATATTATCGTATTGTTTTATATATTTCAGCATATATATCGAATCTATAAAGACGAACGAAAGAGAGCGAGTCTAGTTCTATGGGCATGACTCCAGAGAACGTTCCCAAATAACAAAAGAGGGTACGTCTACAGACCTAAACGGGGCTCGTCAAACAAGCTGAGGAATGTCATAGCGATTTTAAAAACCTTTTAATAAATCGACAAAGGGCTCGCATGTACGCGTAATTTGCTTTACGTTTGCTTGGTTTTCATTTAATGCGATCTTATGCTTATTTTGCTATCTGTGATGTTTAATGTTGCTATTATGCCATTGTGATTCTATGGTTGTGCTGTATTGTGTATGTGCTTGAAATGTCGGTGTTAAAAGCTCAGTCGAGCTTATGTTATTTGTTAATTATGTACCGTCTTGTAAATAAATATTACTCGGCTTGACTAGACTTGAGTGCACATCTACTTACCAACCAAGGCCATGATCCGGGTAAAGCGACAACTCCGCCTACAATTCTGGTGTTTATAGGCTGGACAGACGGCACACCGCAAGGCGCTGCAAACAATGATATAGATTTCCTGAGTACATGTAGAACTTGTTTTCTGCAAGACTAGCGTCTTCGTCAGTCTTACATGTATTTACGAAAACTTTTTCGATACATGTGCATCACTTTTATTATTATTATTATTATTATTATGAAAGTCGCAAGTCTTTCATTCAACCAATCAGGTGCTTGAGAATGATCTCAGATTCAAGCAAAACGTTTTATACCCTCGGGGCCAGGTTGTTATATCGGTATATATACGTTATATCGGTCTCAAGAGGATGCAGATTGTTCGACGCTATATAGATGTCAATAATTTCTCCAAGGTTTGAACGAGTAGACCCAGACCAGACGGCTTCTATAGGGGCCGTCTGCTTATGGTCTGCTCTGTTTGTTATGATATAGACATGATTCTACAGTTTCTGACATTTCCAAAATTCCTGTTTTTCTGTGCTTTTATAACAATTAATCTAATTAATATACATGATGTAATTATTTGATACATGAATATGCATGGAGTAAAGGGTTAATGAAATGTAACCAAACAATGGATTACTTACTCTGGGCAAATGCTGCTCCGATAATGCACAAACAAACAGTAACCCCCAACATTTTGTTCTGAAATTAAACGAACATCAGAAACTCAAAATCAAATAACGAGACAAAAACAACATTGACAATATCAGGTGAACAAAATATAGTTATAAATATAGCAACGATATACTTCCTTTTATGTCTTTCTGCATTACCCCTGTCCAGCATTTACGTACCCAACTTGTTTTATAAAGCAAGAAGAATGAGACTTCCTTCCGGTGTTCGCTAAAGGTTTAGCTATATACAGCGAACCCTCATTACAACGGAGGTGTTTGTTTCCAGACATTTTGCTGGTATAACGAGGTTGTCGTTATAACGAGTTTAAATATGAAATGAACCATATGGCCAGTTTTAAACTAGTATCAACAGGTGAACACTTATTGCAAAACACAAGATGTGCAAAAAGCTCCCTGCACGTCTTGTCTTCTGCATTAAGCGATCACCTGTCATATTGGCATTGCACCTATTTATTTAGTGGTTATTTCAAAGACTTGACGGTAACTTTGTTTCAATGCATACTGTCGGTATAACGAGGGTGCCATTGTAACGACTGCCGGTATAATGAGGGTTCACTGTACAATTCCATTACGGACAGTGCATATGCCGATCCGTTGTGTTCCAAAGCAATTTTCATCTGGACCTTATTGGTTTGCACACTTGTAAAATACTGACCCATATCCCGCTATCCGTAACATGAATCACATTTGCAAATGGCTTGAATTCAGATGAGCTGCCGAGTAATTCGGCGTCTCATAAGGATTGAAGCTGTCTGACCAACTATTGAATTTACCTTTGACTGTTTTAGGCTAAAAATGATACGTAGTGTCTGTGATTCTTTGTATTGCGCAAAATCACTTAACCCTTAAATCTGCCAAGTAATTAAAACTGGAGATTCATTTTCTGAATTTTAATTAAACAAAGAAATGTATCAAAACATATCACTGAAGAAAATTATGTTTATGACAAACAGTTCAGACTCTGATCAAAGAGCTCCCTCGTGAGCCTTTTGATTTTGGTCAACACGTTTTTGCAAAGGTATCATATACTCGTTTCCTACACATTAAGCATTATTCCTTGAATATTTACTCCATGAATATTCATGTAAGAAATAATGACATCACAAATATTAATCGGATTATTTTTTATAACGGCACATGGCCACAGGACTATTAGGCCATAGCAGAAACTGCAGAATTATAGCTGTATTATTTCATAAGTAAACAGAACATATCCTGATCAGACGGCTCCTACAGGAGCACTGTGATATGGATCTACTCTGTTTGCAAAAAAGTAAAAAAACAAATTTAAGGAGTTAACTTAATCACTGCCGATAGCGATATGTAAAACCTCTCTATAACGGCCACTAAATTACATCAAGTATTTTGTGTTAAAGGCAGGTGGCTTCTTAAAGCAAGGTGAAAGTAAAACAGAACGCTCCCATATGGCTGCTTAAAGCAAGGTGAATGTAAAACGGAACGCTCCCATAGGAGCGTTCTGTTTTACTTTCACCTTGCTTTAAGCAGCCATCTGCCCTAAATACCAACTAATTAACACAATTTAGTGGCCGTTATAGAGAGGTTTTACTGTACCTCTATAGACAGTCTGGATCAAGATGAAATGCCGAGTAACTCGGCGGCTCATCAATATCCAATCTGCTTGATGATGTGATTATGTTTTTGAAAGAAAAGGACATTTAGACAACGAAATTTGTAGCAGTTTACAAATATTGCAGCAGACAACGCGTGGCAGCGAAAGAATTAACAGTAAATTGTCTAAAAAGTCAGTTCTAATTATATCAGCAGTATTCCCATAGCAATTTCAAGCGTTTAGAAAGATTGCTAGACTTTAACTGATTAACAAAAGCAGCACTGTCAAAAAGAGACCATACTTATCATATTAATCCCTACTCTATGGATATTCATGTAAGAAATAATACCATGACAATTAATCAGATGCATATTGAATGCCTAGAGGTTTTAGCCAAGACAGAAGCTCTATAATAATATATACATGTGTATTGAATTATATGCAAACAGGGCAGACCCTGATCTGATCTGGGCCTATTCTGTTTACAAAGGTACCAAAAGACGTCTCCATAGATTAAAGTGTTAACACGAAATCAATACTTTACCAATTAGAAATATTGTTCGCACAGAATAGAATTATTAATTCCGTGAGGGAATATATACCTTTCCTGTTGTCAGGCCGGTCTGGAAAGAGAGGAATGATAGAAGCGTGCCCTGGACTCTTATCTCACCCTCCACGTGGAGTCCTGATATGTACAGACTGGTACACATGTTGGACGCGGAGAGGTCTTCCAGGCGTCACGATCTTAACATTCCATTTACTACAAAAACGTGCGATTTAATTTAAATTTCGAAATAGGACATAGATTAGTGTCGTACGAATTCAGCATTTAAAACTTCTGCATTCTGAGCAATCGTAGTCTGCAAATATTGTCGTCTGCTTCAATTCGTAAAATACATTTTCTCCTGTTTCTTTTAAAAAGATAGTGTCTGAGTGTCAAACAGATTGGATCGCGATAAGATGCCGAGTTACTCGACGTCTCATCTGGATCCAAACTGTTTGCAAATGTGATCACAAAGTCACCAGCAGTGAAATGCAAAACTGTCGTCTAGTCCATATGACAACCATTAATGAGGCGTTTTCTGTGTGATTAGTAGCAAATGAAAACCCCATGAGTGACAATATTAAGGGAAATGTCAAACCTTAAATAGTTAAAGTCATTTTTAAAACATCATTGTCGTCAATATCTTTAGAATGCTATATGGTCTGCTTCAAATTTGATAGTCGTATGCAGTTCGTTTCTGAATCTTTTTAGTCCGTAAATTTTAGTGCACTTTGCCTTAACCATTTACTCCATAAATACGTCTTTTACGCATTGCAAACAGTAGACACGGGTCAGATAGATCCTGCAAGAGCCTCTGATCAAGGTCTGATTTATTTGCTTATGGGCTAACATAGATCTGGTTATACAGTTTCTGTCGTAGCCAAAGTTTATGAGTTCATGACGCCTTTATAAAACATTGAGCTAATTAATATCCATAGTTAATATTTCTGACTTGAATATTCACGGAGTAATGTGTTAACCCTTCGCTTGCTATTCACGTCAATATACTTACCTGTAAATAGTGAAGACCCAGATGAGACAGCTCCTGCAGGAGCTGTCTCATCAGGGTCTGCACTATTTACAAGTTGATTGTGCAACCAGTGCACTGCACAGCAGTGAATGCACAGCGAAATACTTGTACACAGTGAAAATATATGTAATTATACAACAAGGCATTGGTAAAGAAGGAGAAATGTATTT
Organism: Azorinus chamasolen; assembly: GCA_963576725.1. NCBI lineage: Eukaryota > Metazoa > Mollusca > Bivalvia > Cardiida > Solecurtidae > Azorinus > Azorinus chamasolen. The sequence continues at coordinate 106,146,152 of OY755236.1, forward strand.
TAAAATTCAGCAAGCGAAGAGTTGAGGTTTATTCGAAATATCGCACTGCAGTAGGAGTTATTACGTTCATTAACATAAGACTTTGCTGTTTATGACTTTTTTTTCAAAAATGACTTTTACAGCTCTCTCCGTCAAAAGGCGTCAGTAGGACCATGGCAAAAGTAATACAGAAAGTTCCTTATCTAACATGTGGAATTATATCCCCCTTTTAATGGTCATTTTATAGCAAGTAATACATGTTGCTTATTGAGAATTCTAGGCTTGACTGGACTAACCAACATGATTTCTTTGATTTGGCTGTTATGTGTTGAAGGATGGCAGCCAGGAATGACAAGATTTTTATATTTTTATGATAACCCATTACATTGTCTTCTACGACTTTAACTTGCAACTGCGACTTGCAACTGCGTTACAACTAAACTATAACGCAAGGAAATGCGGTTAGTTAAAAACAAACAGCGTTATACTAGAGTTGTCCCTGCACTTCGAAAGCAGTATCTGGCTAGGGTCTATCATATTCGTCATTTAACCCTTTCGCTGTCAAACTCGGTCGTCTGCTAACTTTGTCGTCTGCTACAAAGTTTCATTCTTTTGATTGTCTTCATTTTTGTTTCAAAAACATAGTAACAGTAACAAACAGCTTGGATCCTGATGAGACGCAGAGTTACTCGGCGTCTCATCTGGATCCAAACTGTTTGCATAGGTAATCACAGATCCGGCATTGATACTAGATGACTTTGAACCTACACCAAATCCTATTATATAAACATCGGACCAGCCAGTCCTAGAACAGTTCCATCACTTCAGTGCAAAGCCCCAAATGTTTTCTTGTTCCATTGGTTTGTTCTGCAGAAGTGTTCCAAACAAACCAGTTCAACACAGAAGGTATTGTAACAAACTATTTGAAACAGAAGGAATTATAAAACCAAGAACAAATCGAAATAGAAGGGATTGCCACCTATGGTTCTTTGACTAACGAGCAATAAACACAACTGAAGTCCTATATAATATATCCATTTAATAAGAAATAAAGGTTGTTCAAAATACAGGTGTTAGCTTAATGCAGGCGGGAAGTAATGCAGAAAGAGCTTTCTGTGTTGCTTTCATTTTGCATTTCAGAATGTACAGCATGCAAGAAGCTATTTTTGTTTTAAAAAAGCAACAACAAATGAAACTTCCCGGTAGCATTCTGTACTTGAATGGTTGAAAACGAGAGAAAAATCTAAGAGAACAGATCAAAATAAAATAGAAAAGCAATACATGTATAACAAACGATAATTATCGTAATCAAACTGTTAGTAATACACATGTTTAAAATATTTTGAAATGTTTGTAATAACCGATTTGTATTAACTCTTTCGCTGCCTATGTCGCATCTGTGATAACCTATGCCAACAGATTAGATCCAGATGAGACGCCGAGTAACTCGTTGTCTCACTAGGATCCAAAATGTTTGTTACTGTGACAGTGGTTTTGAAACAAAAATGAAGAAAAATAAAAATAGAAGCAGACAACAACGTTTGCAAACGACAAAACTTGGCAGTGAAATAGTTAAAAAATCAAAACCTGGCAGTGAAAGAGTTAAAAATAAAGATCAAAACCTGGCAGTGAAAGAGTTAAAAAAGATCAAAACCTGGCAGTGAAAGAGTTAAAAAAGATCAAAACCTGGCAGTGAAAGAGTTAAAAAGAAAGATCAAAAGCTGGCAGTGAAAAGGTTAAAAAAGATCAAAACAAAAAGCTCGTTATGGGCGAGTTTGTTAAAGAATTTCACAATATAAGGCTATCGCAACAATTCATACTAGAAGAAATTCGAATAGAAATGAAAAATCTCCATTGAATGCGTCTCATTGACAAGGTGATTCTGACCGCCATGATAGGCCTAATGCTTGTTGAATTTCTTCATGAAAGACGAACGAACAATGAACAGCTACACCATCTGTTAAACTTCTCACACGTTCGTTTGATTTCGAAATGGATGACATGAAGTTACATGTATGTTGAGAGTACCGGCGACCTCATTATACTGAGTTTGTGGTTTTATATTCTGAACTTCTGAATTTCCTTATCTTTGAATACCGAGAGGCCTGGATTGCAAAATATCATCTTTATACCGCATACATTTGTAACCGTGGTTCCAACATGTCCAGTGAAAAAGTATCAAAAAGTGCATGTGGACGTTTCGAACGATAAAACCCTTTGTGTTAATGGTGTGCTAGAAGAGGTGAAAGTTCTCAATCAGACGAGCTCTCTCGCCCGGTTCCCTGGTAACCTGCTGAGCAGTACTAAAACCTAGTAGAGCTTCCACCAACATTACACTGTCATGATGATGGGTCTGTCAGATCTAGCTTTGCTCTAATATCATTCGGTGTCACCTGGATCCAATTTATTTGCATTAGTTATCACAAATTCGCCGATACAGTGCTGAAGGTTGAACTTATTCTGGAGCAAACAGAGCAGACCCTGATCAGACGGCTCATACAGGAGCCTCTCTGGTGTGCGGTGGTGGTCTAGTGGTAACGCGCTTGACTACCATTCCGGAGGTCCGGGTTTCAAATCCCGATTCATCCCAGAAATTTCAGAGAAGCTTTTCAGTGTCTCCCATCCACACCCCCTCTCCACCTAGGGGTTAAAATGGGTGCATGTGATGGTCATTAGCCGGTGTAATGAGGAAAAGTGACCCCGTAGTAGATCGACCGGATTCGAATTACTACATAGTACTATGACCCCCCCCCCCCGGTTATAGTACTATGACCGAGTGAGTACAATGACCCCCTTGCGTATAAGAAACCGACATCGCATACGAAATAACAACCTGACCCTAAAAGGTGTGCATAAACGTGAAGTAAATTCCTCGTTTTTAGTGACTCCCTTGCAAAATTACATCCACTACGGGGTCGATAAATCACATAGTACTATGGCCCAGGCCATTTTATTATAAAATACAGTGGCTCCCTTGCCAAAATACACCAGGGGGTCGATATATTATATAGTACTATGACCCCATGTCATTTTACTATAAAATATAGTGACTCCCTTCCAAATATAAATCCACTACGGGATCGATAAATCATATAGTACTATGACCCCCGGGCCATTTTACTATAAAATATAGTGACTCCCGTGCAAAAATATATCCAACATGGTGGTCGACATTTTACTAACGTCTGATTCTTTCAATCCTTTGAGAGACTAATGCACTTGTAATAAGCTGGTTATTATACAGATAGTATTTATATAAGCCCTTACCTTACAGTATGAGGCCTCGAGAGGAAGCAAAACGACGCCTACATTAACAACGCTAATTAACTGCTACAAATATTAAACTTTGCCGTATAATAAAATCGTTATACAGATCATTGGCGGGATATCTGACCTTTTATTCCCTGCTGAGGAAAATACATGTAGCCCTCGCCTAACGGCTAGGGCAACATGCATTTCCTCAGCAGGAAACAAAAAGTCAGATACCCCGCCGATGATCTGTATAACTAATATTATCTAAAAGTATACAATGCGGATATAAACGCTTCCCTGAAGATCCTTAATGAGTGAACCGGTTGGGATTTTACTGTAGAATGTTTTGAAAATATTACATAATATGTAACTGGACAAGGCGTCTTTCTAATCTTTTTTTCCTATCTATATATATCTATATATCTTTTAAAGTGTTATTTTATGTTACTGTAGTCATCTTGTAAACCCGACTGAAAATAAAACTTCTAGTGCTTTGTATCTTGTATCTATCAATTTATTGCATCGCTAAGTAACTTTTGCAACAATAACAAATGTGTTGCCATGGCCCAAGTCTATGATAGTTTTACCTCGCACGAAGACCAGTCCTTAGTTCAGTTACATGGCCCAGACTGTATGCTTTGTTTTATACACACCAAGAGTGTGTACATGTACCACAATGTAGGATTACATTCCTTATAAGCCTAGTGAGAGCTGGTCAAAACGTACCCAATACCAAAAAGTACCCACATTTTTGGTCAAAATGCACCGGCCTAGTAGCTAGTCTAACAACCGGTTGCCTAAAAATCCTTTTTCAGGCAGTGCAGTATCAGTATTTTCAGCAGCTGTCCATACAAGACAGTTTTTGTATCACAACATTCCTACCACTGAATAAGATAACATTAAATAAATCATATATCTTTGTTGCCCTCTCACGACAAACTGACAGAAATATCATCAGGGTCCGTATTCACAAAGCGCTGAGTCTGAAACTTAAACTCAAAACTCAAACTGAATTTGCCAACATCTCAACCATGCCTTGGCAAAATGGATTGAAAATTGCCATAAATAATTGTTTTACAGCTTATATATTGGTATACTCATTTCTTAAGTTGATCAAAACAATATTATTGAAGCTGTGGTCGTTTCCATTCTGAGTCTCGAGTCTGAGTTAGACTGTATAATTCCGCGCTTAACCCTTTCCCTCATGTAAACGTGTTTTCACGCATTTGCAAACAGAGTAGACCCAGATCAGACGGCTCCTGTAGGAGCCGTCTGATCAGGGTCTGCTCTGTTTGCCAATATAATTTGATAAATCTGTTTCTTTTGTTTCTAAAATGCCAACATTGTTCCATCTTCCATGTTTCATTGAACATATTTTTGTCCATGAATATTCATTAGGTGTTGAAATTTGTAACAAACATAGAACAGGGAAAGAGTTAATTACAAGCTCGATCTACTTTCTCTTATACCTATGATTAAGGGAGACAAATCTGTGTAGACACCTTTTTACTATGTCAGCATTGTCTCCCTTTATCTATTAAAAAATATGATATATTAACAGGCATTAATGATTTTAAAGACATTATTGTCTCATATATTTTTTTAGGAACTTCTTAGAATCATAATTGGTGAAAACTATTTAATTAAACACGAGATTTCTATATATCTTATATGTATTGTTTCAATATGCTAAACTTTATCTTATATATTTACAGGCTGTTTTGTTTTAAAGTGTTGAGATATTGTTTTATGTTACTGTAGTCGGCAAATAACTTCTAATATAGCTAATGTTATCTGTTTTAAACCCGACTGAAAATAAGGCTTCCTGTATCTTGTATATCGGTGCTTCGTGAATACGGACCCGAGAAATTTTAGTACTAGGGGATTTTAATAAAGACCTTATGAATAAAAATATAAAAGAAGAATGGATAGGGTACACATCTTCCTTAGGCCTCTCACAATTAGTCAATGATCCAACTCGTCGAAATAACAGTTCAAGTACTTTAATAGATCACATTTATTCAGACAATGCACGAAACATAGCATGGACATCTGTTCCAACTCTTAGTTTAAGTGACCATTATCCAATATTTTGTTCACGAAAAATTAACAACAAAAATGTGAAAAGAAAACATCATTCTATTAAATATCGGTCATTCAAAAACTTTAATGAAGTAGATTTTCTAAGAGATCTTGATAACGTCAATTGGAATAACATTATGAAAAACTCAGATGTTAATTTAATTCTACATGATTTTATGTGCACTTTCATTGCAATAGTAGATAGCCACGTCCCAATAAGGCAGCACAGAGTAAAAAAGATCAATCAACCTGACTGGATAAATTCTGATATTCTTGATGCTATGAAAGATAGGGATAAATACAAAGTCAGAAACGATGCTGTTAATTATAATATCTCCAGAAATAAAGTCACTAAACTTATAAACGATGCTAAGAAAGCGACATACGAGAAAAAAATAAATGATGGTCAGAATAATCCATCAACTATTTGGAAAATATTTAATGAATTTAAGTCCAATAAAGATGTAAAAAATAACATTATTAGTTTAACCAGAAACGGTACAGAAATAACAGAAACAGCAGATATGTCGAATGAATTCAATTCCTTTTTCACTAATATTGCATCAAATATCAAGGAGGATATAAGTTTTTGTGAGTTCAACGAAGTAAAGGATTTTGTTGAATCACGTGTCCCAAAGCCTATGTTCTTTAACATTCCATTAATTGGTATTGAAAAAGTAAGAACAATGCTTATGAACTTAGATACATCTAAGGCAACTGGCCTAGACGATATTGGTCCAAGACTTCTAAAACTATCAGCAAATATTATTTATCGTGTCATTCACTATACTCTGAATCAAAGTATATTACAATCTACTTTTCCAGATGTTTGGAAATCAGATAAAGTAAGCCCATTGTTCAAATCAGGTTCTAAAAGTGACGTTAATAATTACAGGCCTATTTCTATATTACCAACATTATCTAAACTTCTTGAAAAACATGTGCATGAAAGTTTTTATAATTATTTGAACCATTATAAACTTATTGTAGAAAAACAAAGCGGTTTTAGGAAAGACCATAGTTGTGAAACTGCTCTTGTACATATAGTTGATAAATGGCTAGGGGCCATTAATGATGGGTGTATTGTAGGAGTTATAATGGTAGATTTTAAGAAAGCATTTGATCTAGTTGATCATAAAGTTCTTATTAAAAAACTTAGGTTATATAAATGTTCGATTAAAACAATAAGTTGGTTTAATTCTTATTTAAATGACAGGAAGCAAAAGGTAAGCTTAAATGGAGTTATGTCTGATGAACACAATATTTCATGTGGTGTTCCTCAAGGTTCTATTTTAGGGCCTCTTCTATTCCTCTTGTTTATTAATGACCTTTCTCTTGTTCTTTCTAATGTTAGTTGTAGTACTGACATGTATGCTGATGACACTACTATTTGCTCGATACATCAATCAAAAGATTTTGTTGAAAGAAATTTACAAGCTTCTCTATATACACTTGAAAGATGGTGTCAAAATAATGGCATGGTTTTAAATACAAACAAAACTAAAGTATTGATGATTACAACTCCACATAAGAGGGCTAAAATTCCTGGAAATGCCCTTAATCTCATGTTTAAAAGTATTGAATTAAACGTATCGAAAGGTGAAAAATTACTCGGTGTCAATATTGATGAATCTCTTAAATGGGATGACCATGTTAACAAATTGAAAAAGAAAATCTCAACAAACATTTGGCTGTTATCTCGCATCAAAACGTTTATTCCACTTAGTGCAAGAATTTTGTTCTATAAAGCATATATCCAGCCACATTTAGATTTCTGCAATATTGTATGGGGTGGCACTACGTCAACAAATCTTCATAAATTACATATCTTACAGAAAAGAGCTTCTAAAATAATTTTTGGAATAGAATACACAACAGTTTTTAACGCATTGGAACAAATGAATTGTCTCAGCATTCATGAAAGAATTTTACTGCACAAAGCTAAATTCATGTACAAAGTTTTCAAAGGCCATGTCCCTCATTATGTCTCTAATATGTTTAAAAGTGATACAAGAAGATTAACGAACTTAAGATTTTATAATAATAAAAACTATGTCATACCTAGACCTAGGTTGGAACAATATAAAGAAAGCATTTCATTCTCGGGGTCATCACTATGGAATGTTATACCTGATTCAATTAGAGAAGCGGGCACTGTAAATAAGTTCGCCTATATGTTTATTCAATGGTTAAAAGAAAAACGGACCTAGTTATATAGGTATACGAATACAGTGAATTTAATAGTATGAATCTCAGGTTGCCACTGTACAAGAGTAGACTATGTACTTCCTTTTGATTGGAGCTTGCATAGAGCTCCTGATTACAAAATGAACACAAGTCGACATGTTCTTATTTGTTGTAAATAACTGATATGATTTGTTTCTCCAAAAATAGTTTTCTCTGTATATATCTACTCAAAGTTAGAGTACTGTGCTGCGACTTCCAACTATAAAAGACAGTAAAATCATGATATTTTTATGCTTATTACATAAAATTCAAAGGTCAACATTTTACATAATGTTAGAGGTCGTCTAGCATTTGTTTTATTTGCATATGTTAGTAAGATACGGTTGTTATTGTTTTTAAACCAATCTTTAAACCAGTTCAGTGCCACAAAATAATCACACATTAGACTCTTTACTAAATCTATTTCTGCCTGAAAATCTACAATTTCTTTGTAAAGGTTACATAGTGTACACCATTCGATAGTTTGAATCTTCTTTTGCACCAATGAAACTTACATTTTTTTTAAAGTTAATAACACATTTGATTTGATTACTATTAACGATAATTACACCATCAAAACAATAGTATAAATGTAGATGTATATAGACACAGGGTGCAAATGGAACGGATCCATTTAGGAAACTTCCCACAGAGGTTTCTGGCTTGGTTCAGTTCTGTTTGTTCCTGTAGTTTGTATAATTATGCTGATTTCGGTTTGCATTATTGAAATGGTTTAATAGCATAATTACTGCACTGGACACATTGTTAATTAATATATTCTGTGATTGTTATTTTTGCTTATAAATGTATGAAATGTACCAAGTAAAAGGGCCTCTGGTAGATTAGCCATTTGGCTAAACGAGCTACCCTTATTAATTACTTAAACTATTTTATACATTCATTCATTCATTTAGATTATTTAGGTTACTCTGAAAGCCTTTCATTCATTCATTCAATTCGTCATAAACCTTGTGCATACAGTCTCGATCCAGATGAGACGTTGAGTAACTCAATGCCTCGTCAGTTTCAATTAGTTCACACTCTAATTGCATTTTTCAAAATTTGAAGCAGATGACAATTTTGTTTAACTAATACTGAGCCAAAATATTTCCTACAGTAATGACAGCGTGGGTAAATGACGTCACAAATATGTGGTTTTAATAGCGCGTGCGTTCATCCACCTGAATCGGGGTCAGATGGTATTTATAAATGTGTTTCATTTTTTTGTGCAATCACTTGATATATAGCTCTATATAAAGTTATTAACTACGTTTTGTATTTAGATGCTAGTGGCAAATCAAATCTGTGATAACAGGTTGGATCCAGATTAGACGCCAAGTTACTCGGAGTTTTATCAGGATCCAAATGCGTGTCCTTAAATAATAGATGTAAAAATTGAAGCAGACAACAATTATTAATTGTCCAGACTCAACATTACCGAACATCGATTTCTTGTGCATATAGATCTGTTTTTACTGTTTTGTATTGTTTATAAAATGCTTTTGTTTAAGGGCTTCAATGTAGATTGGTCATAGTGACTAAATGAGCTCAGTTATTCATTCATTCATCTTCTAAAGACCAAATGTTCACACCATAGGTGTTATTTATTCAGCACCGTCTTTTTCATACAGAGCGCTGAATTAATATTGCCTGTTCTGAGCCACTATCTCAAGATACCATACACACTTAGCACTATTTGTACATATATCTTGCTATTTTGTTGTTCATAACCATTTTCCTATTCAAAAAGTAACTCTAGTTTTAAATCAACTTTAGCCTTTTTTCTTCACAAAACAACCATTATTGAACAATGAAGGTACTATCAAAAGCTTTCCAATGCACTCATCTGTATCTGCAACGTTTAAAATAATCTTAAAAACAAATATCAACAATAATTTGATACTGCTAATTACTGTCAAGTGTTCAAAACCTTCATGGATTTGAAAGGACTGTTGTTGTTCAAAATCATTTCTATTGTGAGGTCAAAGTTTCTTCTATTGTAATTCAGTGTAAAACAACCTGTGTAACAATGACGATTTACAAATTTAGTCTTGAACATTAACAAATAGAACAATTCCATTTCAGAAAAACTCTGCAGGAGTTTCTGAGCTGGGTTTGCCCTGTTTGAAATATGTGAACAATATTTTTATACTTTCTATAGCATATACATACAGTGTTGTTTTGATAAACCAGTTTTGTGAATATGTTTTCTAATATCTATCACTATGATTTTTTTTCATGTGTTACATGACTGTGTACAGAGTATTACATGAGGCTAAGAATTGAGTAATCCCAGATTGGACAATTTCTGTGGAAGTTTCTTTTCTTGGTATTATAACGCCATATTTCACTTTTTCAAACTAGTATTCGCATTCAGTTCGTTTTAATCGATTAAAATGTGCATTATATGGCTACTCTGTCCAGTGTTACAAATATTCTTACTATATTTCTGTTGTTAAATATTTTGTATGAAATGCTTGTGTTAGAGGGCCCTGGGGTAGATTAGTCTGTTGACTAACCGGGTAACCCTCTTTAAATAAAGTCTTTCATTCATTTCATTCATTCATTCAGAAGCAGAGGCGAATTGGTCTTGGTGAATAAATTTAGTAGCATCTGACCAACGACATAAATTTGGTAGCATCTGACCAACAGGCAAAAAATGGCTTCTGCGATACTCTTCCGACGGGTTCCCATAGGTCTAGTGGCGAAATTTCCGTCAAGGTAACCAATAGCATGCATTTATTGGTCATTTAACTCAGAATCGTTTAATCAGCTAATTGAATTTCCCCTTTTATTCCGTTTTAGAGATATATTACTTAAATGGAAACTATCTACGTCGCTGACCTTTTAATATATCATTGGTTTTCGCGATTAAACAAGAGATTTTTCTAATAGAGTATTTATTGATCACGATGTTACATTAACGTAGTTACATGTTGATTACCCTCATTTAAGCCAATCGATATGAATGTTTCTCACTCTTGGAACCAGTCATTTTGGTTTTGACAAAATGAAATGCACAAAAAATATTGTGATATGTTCAACCATAATTGAAAGATACTTGCAGCCTCTGTCCTCATTATTTTTTAGATAGCATTGCACACTTATTTATGCTGTACGTAGCTTTTGGAGTTTTTTCTGCAAACTTGCAAGTTTTTTTTCATGTACTAATGCTTTCCAAGTTTCCCTGCTCAATATTAATGTAAGAAACATGCAGTGACATCATGTATTTATTAGCTAAATTTTCATAATTCCATACATACACATGAATTGTTGGTATCAGTGTCCTAAAGAAGATAATATACTGTACACAGGCACTTGTTTCTCAGCTTAAGTCACAGAATTAAAAAACATGTTCAATTTGATAATAGAATCAGAGAACATACCAAAACATTTGCAGAATCATTTTTAGCTCCACTTTTTCTCAGAAACCATCAAAGATATTTGGTTCATATTTGGTATGTATGTTTACTATCACAAGGGGAACCCATTTCACAAGGGTAGGTAACCCTAAAATTAATTTTGCCATAGTTATGCCCCTTTTTCGACTTAGAATTTTCATTGTTGGTTAAGTTCAGGTCCATGTCTCAGAAACTGTCCAAGATATTTTGTTCATCTTTGGTATACATATTAACTATTACAAGGGGGACACATTTCACAAGGGCAGGTAACCCTAAAATTAATTTTGCTGTTGTTATCTCCCCTTTCTGACTTAGTCTTCAACTACACTATCCAGCACCTTTTTGTTAAGGTCCTTTTCTCAGAAACCATCAAAAATATTTTGGTTCATATTTGGTATGTATGTTTACTATCACAAGGGGGACCCATTTCACAAGGGCAGGTAACCCTAAAATTAATTTTGCCATTGTTATCTCCCCTTTCTGACTTAGACTTCCACTACACTATCCAGCACTAAAGAAAGTGGAGCGCGCTGTCTGCGGACAGCTCTTGTTTTATATCATTTTCACCTTTCCAGGCTTTCGCTGTTCTACATGTATATTTATTCCATATTTCAATACCTTCTAAACAGTCATGGCCAAAATAGTTAGAATGCAATATGGAAGCAGGGCAGGAAAAACTCTAAAACATTTACTCGTCCTGCCAGCTGCTTTTGTCTTAAAAATTTCTGAAATTCTACTCTTCCTGCAAGAAAGTTACTCATCATGGCCAAAGGTGTCCGACGCATGCTTGGACTCACCAATCCCCCCCCCCCCCCCCCCCAAAAAAAGAAAAGTGATCGAAGTTTGTAAACTAGCCTAAAACTATCTATTTGAACCTTAAACCACTCAGAAAAACAAGAAAAACACGACCTGGAAAAAAAAATTCTTTCGGGTCTATATATGTATTGAAAGGTACCTAACTACGTCAGATCAATACAACAGTCATGTTTTTCAAAGTCTTACAGCAAAGCCAATTCAACACCGATTTCAATTATTTTGGTCTTGATCTGTTCCAAATTCCATATGCTAAGGGGGACAGTTAGTGCTTTCTTAAATATTGCTCCATCTTGTCGCTGCAAGACCGCGAATTTGAAAATATGCTAGAGCGAAACGATGTGACTCCCTCCAGGATGCATAGAAGTATATAGGGGGATCTGTATTCGTTAAACTTTTCAACAAAAACGCGAATTATGCTGAAACACATTCGAAAAACATTCAACTCACCGCAGTTAAAACGGTGCTTACTATTTCCAGTCTGCTACGAGACGCCAGTTTTCTTTCTCCTACTTTCGTTTTGAACGGAGGTGGCTATTTCGCTGTGGCCCGGAAGTTGTAGTCAATTTGCATATCGAATAGTTTATGAGCCGGGTCACAGCAAAATGGTCGCATCCGTTCAAAAGGAAAGTTAGAGAAAGAAAACTGGCACCTCGTAGCGGACTGGAAACAGTAAGCACCGTTTTAGTTGCGGTGAGTTTAATGTTTTTCGATAGTGTTTCACCATAATTCGCGTTTTTGTTGAAAAGATTAACAAATACAGAGCTCCCTATATACGTCTATGCATCCTTGCGGGAGTCACATCATTTCGCTTTAGCTTATTTTCAAATTCGCGGTCTTGCAGCGACAAGACGGAGCAATATTTAAGGAAAGCACTAACTGTGCCCCTTAGCATATGGAATTTGGAACAGATCAAGACCAAAATAATTGAAATCGGTGTTGAATTGGCTTTGCTGTAAGACTTTGAAAAACATGACTGTTGTATTTTCCGCCGCTGATCTGACGTAGTTAGATACTTTCAATACATATATAGACCCGAAAGAAAATTTTTTTTCCGGGTCGTGTTTTTCTTGTTTTTCTGAGTGGTTTAAGGTTCAAATAGATAGTTTTAGGCTAGTTTACAACTTCGATCACTTTTTTTTTTGGGGGGGGGGGGGGGGGGGGGGGCATTGGTGAGTCCAAGCATGCGTCGGACACCTTTGGTCATGGCGAGCGGACGAGTGGAATTTTCCAGGCCTGGGAAAGTGGATGGTTGTAGCCATTTCAGAAATTAAACAGACCTGTCATATTCTATTAGCAAATAAAGCTGACCTGATCAGATGGCTCGATCCTATAGGAGCCTTCTGGTCTTGGTCGAAAGGGTTAAAGGTATTGGACAAAAACCCTTATTTATTCTACCCTGAAATGATAGGACTGGTCTGTGGTCATCCTCATTTTTGGCCGGATTGCTCGCAATCCAGGCTTATAGATTGGCGAATGCCGTCAGTCCGTCCGTCCGGTTGACCTTTTTGTTCGAGTTAGTTAAAGCCAAAGTATAACACCTACAGTAACCAAACTTGGCATGTTGGTTCATAATGAGGGTCACATTACATGTCATAGGTTAGCAGGTTACTATGACCCCATTTTGACCTAGTTTTTACGCTTCATTGACTTCGAGAATTTCCAGGTTGACCTTTTTGTTTGTGTTAGTTATAGCCAAAGTATAACACCTACAGTAACCAAACTTGGCATGTGGGTTCATAATGAGGGTCACATTACATGTCATAGGTTAGTAGGTTATTATGACCCTTTTTTGACCTAGATTTTACGCTTCATTGACTTAGAGAATTTCCAGGTTGACCTTTTGTGTTTCCGATTGATAACTAATAAACGAATTGGCCTAGAATCTTCAAACTTGCTGTGGTGGTTGGTCATGACAACTGGATGACCCCTATTGTTTTTGAGGTCACTAGGTCAAAGGTCAAGGTCACAATGACCTTAACTGGTGAAATAGTTTCCGATCAATAACTGCTCAAGGGTTTGGCTTGGGATCTTCAAACTTGCTGTGATGGTTCGTCATGACCACTAGATGACCCCTATAGTTTTTGAGGTCAAAGGTCAAGGTCACCATGACCTTGACTAGTAAAATGGTTTTTGATAAATAACTGCTCAAGGGTTTGGCTTAGGATCTTCAAACTTGCTGTGGTGGTTGGTCATGACAACTAGATGAACCCTCTTGTTTTTGAGGTCACTAGGTCAAAGGTCAAGGTCACCATGACCTTTACTAGTGAAATGGTTTCCGATCAATTACTGCTCAAGGGTTTGGGTTAGGATCTTCAAACTTGTTGTGGTGGTTGGTCATGACCACTAGATGACCCCTAATGTTTTTGAGGTCACTAGGTCAAAGGCCAAGGTCACCATGACCTTAACTGGTGAAATGGTTTCCGATCAATAACTGCTCAAGGGTTTTGCTTAGAATCTTCAAACTTGCTGTGGTAGTTGGTCATGACCACTAGATGACTCCTATTGTTTTTGAGGTCACTAGGTCAAAGGTCAAGGTCACTATGACCGTAACTGTTAAAATTGTTTATGATCAATAACTGCTCAAGGGTTTGGCTTAGGATCTTCAAATTTGCTGTGGTGGTTGGTCATGACAACTAGATGAGCCCTCTTGTTTTTGAGGTCACTAGGTCTAAGGTCAAGGTCACCATGACCTAAAGTGGTGAAATGGTATCCATTCAATAACTGCTCAAGGGTTTGGCTTAGGATCTTCAAACTTGCTGTGGTGGTTGATCATGACCACTAGATGACCCTTAATGTTTTTAGGTCACTAGGTCAAAGGTCAAGGTCATCATGACATTAACAGGTGAAATGGTTTCCAATCAATAACTGCTCAAGGGTTTGGCTTAGGATCTTCAAACTTACTGTGGTGGTTGGTCATGACAACTAGATGACCCCTATAGTTGTTGAGGTCACTAGGTCAAAGGTCAAGGTCACCATTACCTTAACTTGTGAAATGTTTTCAGATCAATAAATGATTACTGGTTTGGCTTAGGATCGTCAAAGTTGCTGTGGTGATTAGTCATGACCAGTAGATGACCTCTATAGTTGAGGTCACTAGATCAAAGGTCAGGGGTCTGGGGGGTATACATGCTTTACAAATATCTCTTGTTTTTTATGCTTCAATGAATTTCTAGATTGACCTTTTTAACATGTGGAGTCATAATGAGGACCTCATTACATGCAATTGGAATATGTTTAACTATTTATTATGCCTTCAGCATCTGCTGATGCAGAAATGTATAATGATTGAATGTTCATCTATATCACTTTAAATTAACGGCAATCCGGCCATACCGACATTGGCGGTTTCTTATTTAAGATGAACCTTGTCATTTACAATATCAAGTTCTTGTTAAACAATAATCTCAATGACTTATGCCATGTACATTGCTTAGGTTACGAACCAGTCTTCCAAATAATGACTACTGTAAGATTGCCAGGTAATGTCTTTGAAACTGTGTTTACTGATTATGACAGTCTTGGCAGACTTGTCACATTGTTTCCAAGTAGAATAAGTAAGGATATTCTTGGAATTAAATACCTTTAATCCTTTACTCCATAAATACTCTTTTCTACTCCTTTGCAAATGGAGTAGACCCAGATCAGATGACTCCTATAGGAGCTGTCTGATCAGGGTCTGCTCTGTTTGCTTATGGAATAATGTACATCTGATTCTACAATTATTACAAAAGCTAAAATTTCATGTGTTCATGTGCAATTATAAAATGAATCTAATTAATATTCATGATCTATAATTATTTCTTACATGAATATTCATGAAGGAAAGGTTTGAAAAGATATGTAGAGGGCTTATGCAGATTTTCTTTTGAAATGTTTTGATTTTATGATTGTTTCATCAGGTTTAAGTAGATTTGACTAAGTTTTAGTCTCACAGGTCACTCGATGAGTGCCTTTGATTGTAAGTAGTACCAAGTACAAAAACATACATATGTAACAACGCCAGAAAAACATAAATACATGAACCTTCTATTAGCTATGACTAGAATGGTTATGTCTGTACATATTTGATAACCTGTACACAAATATTCAGCTTGTCACCTGTCAAATATAAATATTCAACTGTCATCTATGTTATAACAAACAGTAATTTGCATAATAATAATACTCCTTCAATGCAAGGCTAACTTGACAATACCAAGACTCTGCAATTATTATCTAGCTTTGCCAACATCAAGTAAAGCGTTTAAAACATAATATTTATCAATATTTCCACTTATAAATACACATAGTCGAACTAACAAACATGGTCATGTCACGTTTTACACTTACCAAAGTATCTGGTATTTTAAATTTCCTTCCCAAATCCTCTCTTTCGCACCTCGTGCTGCATGTGCTGCGTGAGAGTGGAGAAACTGTAAATAACAAGTGCTGTTATGGTTAGCGACGAGTTTATAATAAAGTTTCTGTGAGTAAAATAATATTATCATTCGTGACAGCCAATATATCATCTTTCATAGTTCGAAGGCTAAAGGAAATTTGGAATGTGAAACAGCCATCTCTAATTTCGTCAATAGATATATTAAAATAAATAATTCTGACAAACCATTAATTAGAAAAGAACTATAAATATGTCTAAAAACCAATGCATCACGAAATTACTTACAAATTAGCCAGAATGATACGGTGATATCAGATTCTTCTCTGACAGCGACCTGAACATAGAATGACCAAGACAAGAACAGCTGGCGGAAGTCGAACACAATTAGGTCATGACTAAAACATCGACCGCACAGAACTGAATAACACAAGACCGCAAAATCACAATCGGTCACACACTCCCCCTCTTCCTGAAAGTCGTCATGACTTAAACGGACAAACTAGAGGACTTACAACCAAAATAGTTACCAACAACTAAAGGACATCCAACCTCACAAAATCAATTCGACCCAAACAATTATAACCACATAATGACAATCAAAAGTAAAAAGATATCTCCAAAACCTGCCTCTAACTAGCCTTCTCAAAGAAGACAATTACACTAAGCAAGTCAATCTTTGTGCAACTACCAATAATAACGTGACAAATATATATATTTAAAAGAAAATGATAGATCTAAGTCCTAATAACGCAGCAGAAATTCCTATCCGCTTCTTGCTCGCCCCTCCTGCATAAAATTGTCCCTTCAAACAATTTCTTAGGGTAGTAAAAGTTAATAATCAAGCTCTTATAATCATTCCTCAAACATTTATTACTTCAAATGTACCATAATGTATAAGCATATCAGTGATTTGAATATGACATTATGATATTCAGGAATGAAATCTCTAACTTTAAAATGATAGACAATAGTACAATATGCAAAACCTAAAACTATATACAATGGAAGAAGCTAATTTAATACTGTATCTAACAATCTAGCTGTCAAAGCAACCTGCTCTCGAAGAAGACCTTTCAAGTGGTTATTCTGTGTCAAAGACTGGTTCAAGGTCTGCTGATTATTAACAACATAATCTTTATGCCATACTGGCTTGTTTCTGTTCCTTGAAGATCTTCTTGGAGGTGGTTGCGGTGGAGGCAGATCTTGAGGTGGTCTTGCGGTGGTATCTTGTCTTGCGGTGGTACCTGCATCTTCACGGATCTCAGGCCTATCGCCTGTCTGCTCCTCATCCTGTGCAGCTTCATTAACTGTCTCTGTGCCATTTTCAGGTTGACCAATGTCTTCCACTTCTGCTGAAACAGAATGTGTACCTGAAATATCCACTATTTCTTCACCTAGATTTACTAAAGTTTTACCGGCCGGTCTCCCCTCATATGAATATGTCACCACATAATCATCTTCATGATCACTATCGTTCTCAACAGTGCCTTTAACAGCACATGTCGAATCGAGAATCTGGCTAGTCTCATTTTTCTGCGTTTCAACTTCTTTTTAGCTCACCAGAGCACAAAGTGCTCAAGGTGAGCTTTTGGGATCGCCTGATGTCCGTCGTCCGTCGGCGTGCGTCGTGCGTAGTGCGTCGTCCGTCGTTCGTCGTCAACAATTTGAACCTTTAAAAATCTTCTCCTCTGAATCTACAGGGTTCTCAGCTTTCATCTTTGGCACATAGCATCACCCTTAGGTCCTCTACAAAAGTTATATAAATTATGCCCCTGGGGTCAAAATTGGCCCCGCCCCAGGGGTGGGAAGTTTTCAATAGAAACATATAGTAAAACTTTGAAAATCTTCTCCTCTGAAACTGGAATGCTCTCAGCTTTCATATTTGGCACATAGCATCATGTTCAGGTCCTCTACAAAAGTTATATGAATTATGGCCCTGGGGTCAAAATTGGCCCCGCCCCAGGGGTGGGCAGTTTTCAATAGAAACAAATAGTTAAAACTTTGAAAATCTTCTTCTCTGAAACTAGAAGGTTCTCAGCTTTCATATTTGGCATATAGCATCATGTTCAGGTCCTCTACAAAAGTTATATAAATTATGGCCCTGGGGTTAAAATTGGCCCCGCCCCAGGGGTGGGCAGTTTTCAGTAGAAACAAATAGTGAAATCTTTGAAAATCTTCTCCTCTGAAACTGGAAGGCTACTAGCTTTCATATTTGGCACAGAGCATCATGTTCAGGTTCTCTACAAAAGTTATATAAATTATGGCCCTGGGGTCAAAATTGGCCCCGCCCAAGGGGTGGGCAGTTTTCAATAGAAACCAATAGTGAAATCTTTGAAAATCTTCTTCTCTGAAAC
Source organism: Azorinus chamasolen (assembly GCA_963576725.1). NCBI lineage: Eukaryota > Metazoa > Mollusca > Bivalvia > Cardiida > Solecurtidae > Azorinus > Azorinus chamasolen. The sequence goes on from OY755236.1 coordinate 106,164,640, forward strand.
TGGAAGACTCATAGCTTTCATATTTGGCACAGATCATCATGTTCAGGTCCTCTACAAAAGTTATATAAATTATGCCCCTGGGGTCAAAATTGGCCCCGCCCCAGGGTTGGGCAGTTTTCAATAGAAACAAATAGTGAAATCTTTGAAAATCTTCTTCTCTGAAACTGGAAGGTTCTTAGCTTTCATATTTGGCATATAGCACCATGTTCAAGTCCTCTACAAAAGATATATAAATTATGGCCCTTGGGTTAAAATTGGCCCCGCTCCAGGGGTGGGCAGTTTTCAATAGAAACAAATATTGAAATCTTTGAAAATCTTCTCCTCTGAAACTGGAAGGCTCACAGCTTTCATATTTGGCACAGAGCATCATGTTCAGGTCCTTTACGAAAGTTATATAAATTATGCCCCTGGGGTCAAAATTGGCCCCGCCCCAGGGTTGGGCAGTTTTCAATAGAAACAAATAGTGAAATCTTTGAAAATCTTCTTCTTTGAAACTGGAAGGTTCTCAGCTTTCATCTTTGGCATATAGCATCATGTTCAAGTCCTCTACAAAAGATATATAAATTATGGCCCTGGGGTTAAAATTGGCCTCGCTCCAGGGGTGGGAAGTTTTCAATAGAAACAAATATTGAAATCTTTGAAAATCTTCTCCTCTGAAACTGGAAGGCTCACAGCTTTCATATTTGGCACAGAGCATCATATTCATGTCCTCTACAAAATTTGTATAAATTATGGCCCTGGGGTCAAAATTGGCCCTGCCCCAGGGGTGGGCAGTTTTCAATGGAAACAAATAGTGAAATCTTTGAAAATCTTCTTCTCTGAAACTGGAAGGTTCTTAGCTTTCATATTTGGCTCATAGCGTCATGTTCAGGTCCTCTACAAAAGTTTTCTTAATTATGCCCCTGGGGTCAAAACTGTCCAGCCCCAGGACCGGCTAGTTTTCTATAGAAACATATACAATGTAGTTAAAACTTTGAAAATCTTCTACTCTGATTGTCTGGTGAGCGCTTCAGGGCCATTCTGGCCCTCTTGTTTTGATAGTCTTGGCTTTGGAACAGGTTTCTCAACTGGTTCAAATCCAAATTTGACGCCCAACGTAAATAACCCATAAGGTGATTTATATGAAGATAATATGAAGATTATATGAAGATAATTTGTAATAATAAGAAACTCATGGATTGTTCTTTGAGTAAGAATTCGGGACAAATTCTTGTGTAGAGGGGGTTTGTGTAGCCGGGTAGAGATTATGGTGAAATAAGTTGATAGGCTTTACTGTGTGGCTTGGTAGCTCAGTCGGTAGAGTGTTGGCATGGTAAGCCAGAGGCCCTGGGTTCAAGTGCCAGTCGAGTCACAACTTTTTCACCATGTTACAGTAACATAAGGCATGATAAGCTATAACAGCCTTTGACCAACTATTCAGTTAGTAATCTTATCCATTGTATCATGTGTTCTTGTTAAGCTAATATAGTAAAATAGATAGTAACAAGAGGGTCGTCACGGGTGACAAATGCCCCCAAAGTGTTTGACACCGAAATGCATTTTGGTGGAAAAACAATACAATGTAATGCAGGTGTAACATGAAATTTTGATGCTGTTAAAAATGACACAGGAGTCAGTTCTTAACATTAGAAACAGAACCTTTGACGATTATGATAGCTAAGAAAAGAGCCAAGCGTCAAAACTTAGTTAAAAAGGACCCTAAGTCATTCTCAACGTTAAAAAGGACCCTGGGTTGATTGTCAACGTTTAAGGTATAGGAGATATGCTCCGGACTGTAAAATTGAGGTCAAAGGTCAAGGTCAAGGTCAGTGATCTGAAAATGGTACATGACTCTCCCCCATCCCAAGATGAACTCACAAACCAAATTTGGATTCCGTAGCTGGTAAGGTATAGGAGAAATGCTCCAGACAAGCTTTGTGTAAAATCTAGGTCAAAGGTCAAGGTCACAGTGACCTGAAAATGGTACGCGACACACCGCCATCCCAAGATAAACTCACACATTAAATTTGGAATCCGCAGCTGGTAAGGTATAAGAGATATTCTCTGGACAACCTTTTTTGTAAAATCGAGGTCGAAGGTCAAGGTCAAGGTCACAGTGACCTGAAAATGGTACGCGACACTCCGCCATCTGAAGGTGATCTCACAAACCAAATTTGGAATCCGTATCTGGTAAGGTATAGGAGATATGCTCTGGACAAGCTTTTTGTAAAATCGGTCAAGGTCAAGGTCAAGGTTAAGGTCATAGTGACCTGGAAATGGTACATGACATTCCGCCATCCCAAGATGAACTCACACACCAAATTTGGAATCTGTAGCTGGTAAGGTAAAGGAGATATGCTCCGGACAAGCTTTTTGTAAAATCGGTCAAAGGTCATGGTCAAGGTCACAGTGATCTGAAAATGGTATGCGACACTCCTCCATCCAAAGATGAACTCACACACCAAATTTGGAATCCTTAGCTGGTAAGGAATAGGAGATATACTCCGGACAAGCTTTTTGTAGCTGGTAAGGTATAAGCGGTTTTTAAAATCGAGGTCAAAGGTCAAGGTCAAGGTCACAGTGACCTGAAAATGGTACGCGACACTCCGCCATCCCAAGATGAACTCACACACCAAATTTGGAATCTGTAGCTGGTAAGGTAAAGGAGATATGCTCCGGACAAGCTTTTTGTAAAATCGGTCAAAGGTCATGGTCAAGGTCACAGTGATCTGAAAATGGTACGCGACACTCCTCCATCCCAAGATGAACTAACACACCAAATTTGGAATCCTTAGCTGGTAAGGTATAGGAAATATACTCCGGACAAGCTTTTTGTAGCTGGTAAGGCACAAGCTTTTTTTAAAATCGAGGTCAAAGGTCAAGGTCAAGGTCACAGTGACCTGGAAATGGTAAGCGACACTCCGCCATCCTAAGATGAACTCACACACCAAATTTGGAATCTGTAGCTGGTAAGGTAAAGGAGATATGCTCCGGACAAGCTTTTTGTAAAATCAAGGTCAAAGGTCAAGGTCAAGGTCACAGTGACATGAAAATGGTACGCGACACTCCCCCATCCCAAGATGAACTCACACACCAAATTTGGTATCCGTAGCTGATGTGACAAAGGAAATATACTCCGGACAAAAGGTACACACACCCACCCACCCACCCACACACCCACCCACCCACACACCCACCCACCCACACACCCACACACACACACACCCACACACGCACGGTGCGATCACTATATGCCGCCAAAGCCTAGCTTTGGGGGCATAAAAATTGATATATAGAAGTAAATGTATAGTCTTTGGTTGACATGATTCATATGAACCTCTGATCTATGGTTCTTAACTCAACAGTCAAGATTTAGCAAGCAGCATTACTACTTAGCAGCTGAGCAAAATATTTGAGTGACAAATATACTTGAGTGACAAAAGGATTGCAATGCCTTTTAAAATATTGCCAAATCTGATTGCTGCTCCATATAATTTATATTCATGTGGATGAATTTGTACAAACATTTTAAAATACAATGTAGTTGTTTTGATATATATCCGAATACATTTCAACAGTTGCTCAACTAATGTCCAGAGCTGCAGATAGGAGTATTAACCTAAATCTCTTATTTCTAAGACTACTGGTACTCATTAGAATTGCCATAGAATACCAGCGAGATAGGATTTGGCAGAGAAATACAGAACATTCTTTAACTACATGTATATGCCTTTTTACACATTCACACAGATAGGAGACCCAGATGAGATGGCTCCTGTTGGAGATCAGACCAGATGAGATGGCTCCTGTTGGAGATCAGACCAGATCAGATGGCTCCTGTTGGAGCAGTCTGATCAGGGTCTGCTCTGATTGCTTATGGGATGATATAGATATGATTCTACAGCTTCTCACATGGCCACACATTCCTATTTATTATATACTGGTATGCAATTATAGATATTTATATGATAATAATAGATTCGATATTCAGGTCAATATTTGTTATATGAATATTCATGAAGTAAAGGGTTAAAATAAAATTCCTAATTCACAGCTCTTATTTCTCTTATTTTTCAGGGACAAACTATTTCAGATTGCCAATGTTTGCCAATCCTGCAGATTACTTTCAGCAGCAAGCATTGGACCAATTACAACAAGAGCAAATGACAGGAAACCTTTACTTAGTTCCCAGAACTGCTGTATATTTAAGAAAAATGGTACATGTATTTGCATATGTTTTATACTTATTTGATATAATAATGGCACATGAACACAGGTTTTTTTTTTGGCCACATGGAATCAAATGTATATCATACCATAAGGAATCAGAGCAGACCCTGATCAGATGGCCATGGGGGTAAACATTTAAAAAATCTTCTCTGACCAAATTTTTTTAAGCATACATTATTTCAAAACAAATACTGGTATGGCTGCCAGGGGCAGGGTTAGTTTTCATTTATATAGCTGTTGTGAAAGTTTGAAAAAACTCTTCTTAAACCAGTAAAAATAGGCAGGAATGTTCTGGTTCCATGATTTTTCACAGTGTTGTGGCCCTTTGATTTTTTAATTTGCATAGACTACAAAGACATTGTTGTCCGCATGTCACCTCTGTAAAGAAAAATTGTGATTTAAGGATACTTTACAAGAGTTGTCCATATAACAAGCCCAGTTATCATGTCTGCAACATGTTCAGCATGGATGATTTCTTGCAAAGTAATCTACTTCAGATTTTATGTGCACTTTTTTGCATGTTCATGTTACATGTGGCAGCTTTATACACATGTGTATTTTCCATTTCCCCCTGAAGGGAAAGGGGGTTGGTGTGTATTTATGAGAAAAAACCACTATCTAGTTCTAATTGAATTTATACTATCTTGCTACATAGAGTTACTTTACTTTCAATAATGATTTTACTTTCAATAATGATTTTTATTTCCAGTACGGACAATGTTCATACAAACACAAGATACACCCAATCCTAACTGTTTGAAGTTCTTACCAGGTGTCACGGTTTTGGAGTGTGGGACAAAAGATTTTCCTAATGGTCAGGCAGCATTCTGCTCTCCACTGGCAAAGTGAGTCTTTGTTACACAAATTTACTCATACAAAGTGTAATTTAGCCTGATTTTCATCAGGATAAAAAAATATTGTACACTCTGACACTGTCTAAAGAAAAGAAATGGGTTTTGGAGGGAGTCATCTGATCGGGGTCTGCTCTGTTTGCTTATGGTATAATATAGATAATTATGGGCACAAGGCAAAACATAAATCATTTATTCCTGATATCTAAACCTGGGTTGATCTATATACCAGTAATCTTCAGACATTAAATAGTTATTATGTAATGTACAGAGCAGTGGATAAGAAGTCTATTTAAAAAATACATGTAATTACACTATTAATAATTGTGTCCAATTATTTGTATTAGCAAGGTGCACTGTGATTTTTTGGTATTGGTAGAAATTGTAGAGTTAGATCTATTATTTCATATAAATTAAACAGAGCAGACCCTGATAAGAGCGCTCCAACAGGAGCCCTTCTGATCTGTTTGCAAAGACGTGAAAAGGTGTTTATGTGAAGGATAAGGTCAACTTTAATGTTTTATTTTCAGACAGCTGTTTCGAATTGAAGGAGTGAAAGCTGTGTTCTTTGGTCAAGATTTCATAACAATCACTAAGGCAAGTCAATTTCTATAGGAATAGGCCTCACTATCTAATGATCAAACCACAGCACATGAAAAGTATAAAACCTGCAGCCAGTGTAAGCCACTATGATAAAGATACAGAGTTCAATCAAGTTTTGTAAAGTTTGACGTCTAGGTATAATGATTGCTTATTATTGCTGAAGAGTAACCCTTTCCTCCATGAATTCATGAACCAGTGATGGCATCATGAATATTAATTAGATTATTTTTTAAAAATGGCATAATAACACATGGAATTTTTGCCAAAGCAGAAACTAAAATCAGATCTATATTATTCCATAAAATCAGACAGCTCCTATAGGTTCTGGTCTACTCTGTTTGCAAATGAGCAGAAAGGCATATTTATGGAATAAAAGGTTCACCCTGACCTTACATCACATTTTCAAATGAGAGCTGGTTTTGGTCAACACCATTTGCAAATTAGCTGCCATCTTTGCCAAACTGCTGCTTTAGCCCTTGTATTTGAAGAGGAAGTCCCTGCAATGAACACGTATTTTTGATAATATACATGTACATGTATATCATAAAACTTGGTAGTTGTTATGTTCAGTCATTATTATGAAGATTGTCAATTTGAACTTATGTCGAAAAATGCCGCTGTGATGCGAAATAAACTGTTTTCATTGATACTGATTATTTTTGCTCTACAACAAAATATTATTGACCTTGTTCATCTTGTGAAACTTCACACACTTGTTGACCATCACAAGACTACAGTCGAAAAGATGAGCATTGGCACCCGCATGCCGTGCTCATATTGTGACTGTGTCTATTCTGCAATAGTTGTTTAAGACTGTGTTTATATGGCAGGCTGATGATGACATGGACTGGTCTGTGGTCAAGCCTGATGTTTTTGCGACTGTGATGGATTTTTTCGCCAGTGGGCTGCCTGTGATGACAGATGATGAACCATCTCAGGATACATGTGGGTGATAATTCTGGTTTTAGCTGGTGTGTTCTGAACCCTTTAAATGTGATAAATTAGTGTACTGACATTTGCAAAAACTCAAACAGTGTAGACCCAAACTGGAGGGCTCATAGAGAACCCTTCTGATTAGGGTCTTCACTGTTTGTCATTCCAAGTCTGCTAGCAAATTAACTAATTCCCTCATATAATTGCATTTTCACGCATTTGCAAATGGAGTAGACCTAGACCAGGGTCTGCTGTTTTGCTTATAACATGATAGAGATCTGATTCTAAAGTTTTTATCAAAGCAAAACATTTCTTTGAAAAGGGTTTACATTAAAAATAAAAAGCAGCTTATAAATATTCAGGGTGTCATTAATTCTTAATGAGTATTGAAATGGGATAGGGTAAAGTCTTTCATACTGATAGACTTTGAATATCTAGCTTTCAAAGCGTTAATACATGTATATAGATAGTTGATGTACTGATGTGAGTATTATAGTGTTGGCACTTCTGGCTTATTACCGGTATACAAAGTAGAATGGCTTATCAGTGTTTTCAGGGGTGAGAATTGCAAAATTGTTAACATACAAGAGTTACGAAATTGTTTCATTTTTCAATCCCTTTGGTTATATCCAATAATTTTCTGACATTTCTGTAAATTTTTTATCAGTTTGTATATAGGAGGGTATTGCAGAAATAAGAATTAAACAGCCATATTACATGTATCAACGGTAGCAAAATGACTTCTTGATGACAGTAAACCCCTAACTAAGAATGATGAATTGTATTGCTTTGATCAGTATTGTTTGTTGTCTGTTGATATGCTGACATAAAATTCGCGGTGAGTCAGAGCTGCTTTTGATGGCTGGAGATAACTGAAGTCTTTACAAAGCAATCAAACACAACCTGTTTAAACCATTTACAACTTGCAGGGATGTGATTTCTACTATCTTGAACTGATTTTAGAGCAAGAATTCCTGTCAATTCTGGAAAAGACTTTGCCAGTTGGGTCAGATCTACATAGAAATGATAGTTCACAGGCTCTAGGTAGAGTGTAGGAGATGTTTTCAGAGCAGGATTTAGACATTCCTGAACATGATGGAAATAACTGAGAGATTGAATTTACATTTTGTATTTGTTAAATTCCGGTAATGCTCAAAGGAGAATATTTATTAAATCTTATGATACATGTAGGTTATCCCCTTTCCAATAATCTGGGTGATGGACAGGGGTGTGTGGTGACAACCATTGAACAATAACTCATTATCATTTTTATGCCCCCCCCCCCCCCCCCCCATTCACAGGTATTTATAAATACTAAAATGAATGTTTGGTTTAGATTAGAGGGGTTTCACTGTACTGGATATTGTTTGTTGATTTCAGTGCCTGATGCTGATGATGATGAGACTGTTGCAATGATCAAGGAGTTGCTCGACACCAGGATACGACCCACAGTACAGGAGGATGGTGGTGACATTGTGTTTATGGTAATTCTTCCTCTCAGCTCTACATTATTTTGGGGCAGACATTTTGAAACATTCTAGCTCACACAAGGTGTAATTCCCAATTGTATGACTATGATATAACATTTCAGTTCTAGCCTTATTCAATTTGTTGTAGGCCATACCATAGTAACATACATGTATTTCATGCGTAAGTGGAGGCATCTATATCCAGTGGACACTACATAAATAGATAAGATGTGTAAATTAATTCTTCTTAACCCTTTCCCTGTTCTATGTTTAGTACTTATTTCAATAAATTCCATAAGCAAACAGAGCAGACCCTGATCAGACAGCTCCTGTAGGAGCCGTCTGATCTGGGTCTGCTCTGTTTGCAAATGCGTGAAAACACGTTTCTATGAGGGAAAGGGTTAAAGAATGACTCCATTTCTCCACCAAATACAATGGTGTGACCATGCTTTAGAATCGTTTCTTTGAGACTTTTCTAAAGAGTGGTCACACCATTTTGTTTGGTGTAGAAATGATAATTTTAGTATTAGAATATGTATCTTTATCTGGACACATTTTAGCCTTTTTCCCCCTAAGTAATTAGTCTATGAGGAGACATATTGTTTTTGCCAGAGTTGCCTGTCCGTCCATCCATCCGTCTGTCTGTCACAAACTTGTGTTGCGCATATCTCTTAAACCAGTAGGGTTTAGTCGCCAAACTTCACAGGAGTGTTCTTTAGCACGAGTTGTTGTGCACCCAGGTTTTTTAAATTGTCTCCTGCTGGGAGTTATTGTCCCTGATTTAAAATCTGACAGACACACTTTACTTTGTCGTGCATATCTCTGAAACCACTAGGGCTAGAGTCACCAAACTTCACAGGAATGTTGACTAGCATGAGTTGTTGTGCACCTGGGCTTTTTGAATTGTCTCCCCTGATAACTTTGGAGTTACAGACATTGCATTTGTGTATTAGAAAAGGATGACAGGGGGAGACATCTGTTTTTGTGACAAAAACAAACCTCTAGTTCAATTTGGCACTATTTAGATAACGAAGGTCCAGATAAGATGCATAAATTAAAACATATTCAAGAATAACTTCTTTAATTCTCAACCAAATCCAGTATTGTGAACACTCTTTAGAATTTTCTTGAAGAGACGATTCAAAAGAGTGGTCGCAACTTCGGGTTTGGTGGAGAAAGGATGATTTTAGTATTTGAGTATGCATCTTTAGCTGTTGCTCTGGATAACTTTGTATTAGACTGACATAGTAGCACATAGTTTAGTAGGTCCTCATCAAACTGCTCCTTGAGGATTCATTCTGATTTTGATCTGGGTAATTATTTCTCCCCCATTTATAATGGGGAGACATATTGTTTGTCTCCCCCATTTATAATGGGGAGACATATTGTTTTTGGTCGAGTTATCCGTCTGTCCGCCCGTCCGTCTGTCTATCTGTCACACTCCTGTCCTCTCCATATTTCTCAGAAATATGGAAGGATTTCAAAATGCTTTGGCACAAACATTCGACTCAACAAGACGATGTGCAGAACATTTGATTTAGGCATGTGGGTCAAAGGTCAAGGTCACAGTTCAAGGTCAAATGTTTTTAGCCATACCCTTCGTGTCCACTTCATATCTCTTAAACCCTTGAAAGGATTTCAAAATGCTGTTGCACAAATGTTCTCCATAACAAGCTGATGTGCAGACAGCAGGATTCAGGCATTTTCTTCAAAGGTAAAGGTCACAATTCAAGGTCAAATGTTTTAGCCTTAATTTTCATGTCTGCTCCACATCTGTATAACTCTTGGAAGGATTCCAAAATACTGTGCACAAATGTTCATCTTAACTAGCCAATGTGGAGACAGCAGAATTTAGGCACATGGGTCAAAGGTCAAGGTCACAATTCAAGGTCATGGTCACAATTCAAGGTCAATTATTAACACTATAACTCCTACATGGCTAATGCCATTTGATTGAAACTTCAGACATTGACAGAGCATGATGAGAGGAAGTGTCATGTACAAGGGCCATAACTCTGACATCAATACTTTTGGAGTTATTGCCCTTTGTTACAGCTTTTTTGTCCGATCAATAACTCCTGCTCTACTGATGCTATTGGAATGACATTTCATGTATGGAAAGAGGATGATGGAAGGAACTGTTATGCACAAGTATCATAAATCTGGCTTCAATAATATTGGAGTTCTTGCCTCCCATTTTCTGCAGAGATATGGGACTTTGAAATTTTTACATGGAAATTGTGTCCGCAGGGTTTCTCCAAAACCTTTAATTGGATATTCATAACATTTCATAGGATTGATAAGCATCATGTCTAGTTGTACATATCTAATTCCTGTTCCGGTTTGATTATTTTCTGCAGAGTTATTGGACATTATAATCTTTTATAGGATTTTCATGAAACTTCATGGGATTGATTAGCGTCATGCCCAGTTGTGCATAGCATATTCCTTTTCCTGTTTTATGATTTTCTGTAGAGTTACGGGACTTTGGAAAATTTTGTCCACGCGCTGGGGGAGACATCAGTTTTTGTATCAAAAACAATTCTAGTTATTCAAGCTGTTTTATACAGTTGTTGGCTGTGTGAAGTGAAGCTCTTAGATGAATTGATTAGTACCTGCATTATTATTTATATTAGCATTATTATGTTAGCTATTACTGTACTATATATATGTCTGACCTGTACCATTGTGTTGTCAGGGTTTTGAGGATGGCGTGGTTAAACTTAAACTGCAAGGTTCTTGTACCGGTTGTCCCAGCTCCTCTGTTACTCTGAAACATGGTATACAGAACATGCTACAGTTCTATGTGCCAGACGTCACAGAGGTGGAACAGGTAAGTCCTCCTGATATAGTCTATAGCAACTGAAATATTGTCTCCGGGGACTTTAATATTGTCTCAAGCAACTGTAATAGCATTTAGCAATAGAAAATCTTGTGTACAGCAACTGAAAATATTGTATCTAGAAACCGAAATATTGTTCTAGAAACTGAAATACTGTAATATTGTGTCTAAAACCTGAAATATTGTGTCTAGAAACTGAAATCTTGTGTCTAGAAACTGAACTATTGTAGTATTGTATCTAGAAACGGAAATATTGTGTATTGAAACGGAAATATTGTGTCTGGCGTGTATCAACTGAAATTATTGTGTCTAGCAACTGACAGCATGTGAAATATTGTGTCTAGCATCTGAAATAGTTTATCTGTCTGCTTTATTACACCAAAATACAAAGTATTTATTGATTAGACTTTGCTCTACATTCAGATACATTGACATATAAAATCAGGCCTTTCACTCAATACTTTAGTTGTATAATTTTTTGTGCATATTGTTCATTATCATATTATGATCAAAACCAAGTAATTAGAAATTGCTAGAATGTTTTTATATTCCATCCTGAGACTACTAATGTCAAGGTGGTGTCATGCAAAAGCTTCTGCATTTTATCACAGTTTCAATGTCGGTACAACTCTCCCAATCAAACTTGTCACCGTTTCGATGTCAGTACAACTATCCCTATTATCAAACTTCACACAGTTGTTTACCATCACAAGGGCTACATAATTATTCTCTAATGAAATATGGAAAGTGGAACATTGTTGCCATTTTAGGAAATAAAGAAACAGATCTTTCAAATTCCATTAGCAAACAGAGCAAACCCTGATCAGACAGCTCCCGTCTGATCTAGGTCTACTCTGTTTGCAGATGCGTGAAAGTGTGTTTATATGAAGGAAAGTGTTAAAGAGTTATGGCCTTTAAACCCTTAACTTCATGAATATTCATGTAAGCAATAATTAAATCATGAATATTTATTAGCTGAATTTTTACAATGGCATATGTTCATATGAATATTTGGTATTGGTAGAAACTGTAAAGTCAGATCATTTCATAAGCAAACAGCAGACCCTGATCACCCAGTTCCTTCAAGAGCTGTCTGATTGGAGTCTACTCTGTTTGCAAAGATGTAGAAAGGCGTATTTATGGAGTAAAGGGTTAAAGTATCAGTTTTCGCAGTAACATGAGCATCCATTACTGCTTGAATTGCTTTTGTCACTATGATTTATCGTATTGCAGGTGGAAGATGAAGCAGATGCAGCTGGTAATGAAATGTTTGATAAATTAGAAGAAAAAATAGGAGAAAAACCAGTGCAGTCATCATAGAGCAAGTTGATTCTAAATCTGCTTGGTAAGTATATTGTCCTTTTGATGAGCGCCTGTTTTTTGTTACATACAGTCTGGACTCGAAATAACAAAACCCATTTCAATGAAATTTCATTCCTACAAAACAAGTTGATGGTCCCGAATTCATCTCTTCTTATTTGTATATAAATTCGTATCCAATTTAACGAAACAATTTTCGGGTCCATTCAATGTATTTTCAACAAAAAGTGCATTCCTGAAATTCGGTTGACCTTTGCCATCAGTCTGGTAACAGATGGGATACAAAGAAGCTAGATGACTGCCAGCAGTCTGGTAACAGATGGGATACAAAGAAGCTAGATGACTGCCAACAGTCTGGTAACAGATGGGATACAAAGAAGCTAGATGACTCCAGGGCCGTAGATTATACACAATTCTAAAATTCTCCTTTTCTATAGTTAATGCTCCTTTTTGGTAGATTTAGTCAAAGAGGCTGGGTCTAAAAATAGCTAAGGAGGGAATGAGTTAATGTGTATATGCAATTCCATGCCAATAGCTACAGTGGTTAGTGAGATATAGGACAATGAAAAAACTCTGACAACCAACTGCATGTAAAAGCGTGACGCATAGACAGATGGGCGGACAGAGGGACGGACTGGTGCAAAACATAATTGTCACAATTTTCCACTGGCTGGCCAATTGTAATTCCAGAATTCGTTTCAATAGAACAAGTAAATAACGAGACTGTCCAGTATATTAATCTATTTACATATACACTCAATTTATCAACATAATATAACGTACAATGCAACTATAGGCCTAACTCATATCTATACCGACTCACTAAAATGTTCTGCCACACAGGCTACTATTAAGTGTCAATCCACCAAGGTTTACTGACGCCACATAGGCAATGTCTAGCCACTATTAAAGGCAAAAGTGTCCACTAAGGAAAATAAGCCACATAAGCAGTGTCAAACCACTATGGTATTTATATTCACTAAGAAATATAGTCTAAGCCACTTAGGCAATGCATCACTCACTGAGAAGCCGCACAGGCTAAAAGTAGCACTGTCATCATTAAAGTGAGTCTCCAGCACACAACTAAGACCTACTGAATACTTTCTCCTCAATACGCTTTACTATGTAGTTACCATCTGTACATATATACCTGACACAGCACACTAATATTATGAGCTCTGAACACAATTCAGTCTGTATAACCTCACATTTATATAAACACTATAGAAATTGATCTAAAATAAAGAAATGAAATAGTCTCTAGTGTCTATCTACATGTGCGTTGCTGTTTAAAGTACAACTACGCGCATTGCAGTTCTCACTAGAACAAGTTCTGCTACTTGTACAAGCAAACGAATCCGTCCCTATAAACAAACGAGATATATATATACATGTATCTGCACTTATACATTCGTAAAAGGATAAAATGATGCCTGCTACACCACTCCATTATTACTGTCACTAGATACACAGCATGGATGACTCAGAATCTGAGACAACATCCAGTAGACCCTTCCAATGCTCAAATTACGGTCAGAGAATATACGTTTGGTCTTATGATAAGGGCGGAAAAGGGAATTCTTCTGTGACAACCAGTCTCTATTACTGTCAATACGTCTAGAAGAAACCCCAGACAGAAAACATCTCTCTGCGGCAGGTATGGGACGTGACAAAGTCTACAAGTTAAAAGGAACGAGTTTTACTAGACTACTCTACAAAAATGTGAAATAACAATCCACACGGAATTCCTATTCTAAGCTACAGGACACGGACCAAAGGGAAAACTTACTTAATTCAACATCCAGTTCTCAAACCATCAATTTCTTAGACTACCATCTCAACAGTACGACTGCCTGTATGTATCTGACGAGTACACATGCCAGTAGCCAATGACAGTGCAAAACCAGTCACCTGTAAATAACATTGCATCGCTCTCCAATAGATTCTAACAAATCAAAGTAATGAAGTTCTGGAATGTGACAATGTTCTGACCAACATGGAAAGATCTATACAAATTCTTGACAATAATGCCCCCTGACTATCGTTATCAGGGGCATAAAAAAGATAAACAGAAACGTTCACAAACTAGAGGTTTTTGTCAAAAACCCGCAGATGTTTTCCCACACACTCACACCCCACCTCATGTCTATATGCCCTTTGGGATGAAATGGACTGGCTGCTGGCCACATTAGGCAGGTGACTGTTTATATCAGGTGTAATATATAGTGTTTTTCATTGGGAAGCTCCTGTAGTGACTGCTTACAGCAGTGTGGCCCCTGATACATGGAGACTGCTGAAGCAGGTTTGACTGTATACCTTTCTTCTTTTTCAGATGTAGAGCAGAAATGCCTCAAGGAATAAACTTGTATGAATATGGTATGCACTGCAGACCACTTGTGTGATGAATTATCCAAGAGGAGAGGGGACTAAAGGAAAGTGTTACCCTGTCCACCTGTGAATGTGTGTGTATGCATTTAACTGTGACTGGGTCACACTTAACTTGGGCATCTGTGTCCTATAGGCACATTTCTGTTAACTCTTTCCCTGTAGAATATTCATGAACATTCATGAAATAATGACATCATGAATATTCATAAGCTGAATATTTATAATGTCTCATGAACACAGGAATGTTTGGTATTGGTAGATCTTTTATAATTTTGTAAGCAAACAGAACAGACCCTGATCAGACGGCTCCTACAGAAGCTATCTAATCTGTGTCTACTCTGTTTGCAACAAGTGAAAAAATTGTTGTATGAAGGAAAGTGTTAACCCATTACCTGTTTAATATTTATTCAAGATTTCATCAACTAATGAATATTCATGGACAAAATCAATGAAATGGAACATGGCAAAGGGATTTCTTTTCACTGATGTCGAAACTGCATAATCAAATCTATACCTTTACATAATCAAAAAGAGCAGACTGTTGGAGCTATCTAGGTCTACTATGTTTGCAAGTATGTGAGAATTCGTTTACATGAAGCTCTTAAGAATCATCTTGAAAAGAAAAGAAAATCTTGAAGATGAATTTAAGCTAATGTTGACTGTTTTGATTATCACATCTTATCTTGGTCTGTGATACACGAGGTATTACTATATTTCACCCTTTCCTTCATGTCTTTTCACGCCTTGGCAAACAGAGTAGATCCAGATCAGGTGGCTCCTGTAGGAGCCGTGTAATCAAGTAAACTCTGTTTGCTTATCAAATTGTATAGATCTGATTCTACAGTTTCTGCCATAGCCAAAATAGCATGTTTTATAGCATTATGAAAGTTTCCTGGTATCATATTTCGTTACATAAATGTTGATGAGGGAAAGATTGTTGATGAGGGAAAGGATTTAGTCAACAATCTAGTGGCACTTTTATGTGATATTGATTCTTTGTATGCTAGCAGCAAATTGATGACACACCGTTTAGATCCAGATTAGAGATGAGATACTGATAAAAACAGGATCCAAACTGTCTAACACTCAAAATCATACAGCTGTGCCAAGTTACTCAGCATCTCATCTGCATCCAAACTGTTTCCCAAGGTTATCACATATTGGTGTACAGTAAAACCCCATTAAACCAGACGTTCAATTTAGTATAAATATCGGTCTTGTAGACCGGTGTCAGCTAGGAGCTTTCTGCGTGACTTTCACCCTGCATTAAGCAGCCACGAGCCTAAAAGTTTCTGAATTCTTCTGTACTAGAATTCCGGTTTAGAGGGGTTTTGCTGTGAAGTGTTGAAAGAGTTATTAGAATACCTAACCTCTATATTAACCCTTTCTCTGTTGAATATTCATGTTAGAAATATTGACATCATGAGTACTTACTACACCGAATGTCAGCAAACAGAGCAGACCCTGATCAGACGGTTCTTACAGGAGCCATCTAATCTGGGTCACCACTGTTTGCAAAGGCATTTACAGTAAAAACCCTCTAATGTTATCACCTTAAAGAGGTATAATTCTTGGTGGAAGATGCAGGTGGTAGCTTAATGCAGGACAAAAGTAATGCAGACAGCTTTCTGCATTACTTTTGTCCTGCATTAAGCAACCACCTGCTTATAAAGACACCCATGTTTATTCATTAAGTGGTCACATTAGAGCGTTTCTACTGTATATGGAGTAATGGGTTAAAAGTTTAACCTCTTTTGTTAAGACTTAAGTAGATACATGTACTAAATGTTGACGTTCCATCATCAAATAACTATCAGAGGTTTGCATTGTAGCATGCCTCAAATCATATTATTGTGATATTTGTCACTTTTGTACTATAAAATGCAACAGTATGTTTTCAATGATTTTAAAAACGTGTTTTGTATAATACATGTATTGCATTCGTATAATAATGTTGTTGATTTTAAAGGTTTCAATAAAAAACATTTTTTTCAAAATGTGCCTCTTTGTATATTTACAAGGTGTAATATCAATTCTCGTGTAGATCTTCAATGACCTCTGCAATGTAGCAAGAATATCACTATTTCTGGATCTTTAAAGTGAGACAGCAGGAACAAATTCTACAGAAATTTTGCATTTACTATTTATCTCGTGAATATTCATGAGTTAAGAAATAATGACATGAATGGATTTATAGCTCACCTGAGTATGCTAGGGTGATCTTTTGTCATCGCCCACCAAAGACAATCTGTGGTAAAATCTAGTCTAAGCCATTAGATTTCCTGATGTATAATGCCCTGGTATGAAGTGAGCTATACTGTGACCTTAGAATAGAACATACTTCGTGGTAACAACTAGCCTGAGCCATTAGATGTCCGGATGTATGTTCTGTATAAAGTGAGCTATACTGTGACATAACTTGGAACATACTTCGTGGTAACAACTAGCCTGAGCCATTAGATGTCCGGAGGTATGTTCTGTATAAAGTAAGCTATACTGTGACATAACTTGGAACATACTTCGTGGTAACAACTAGCCTGAGCCATTAGATGTCCAGATGTATGTTCTGTATAAAGTGAGCTATACTGTGACCTTTGAACATACTTCGTGGTAACAACTAGCCTGAGCCATTAGATGTCCGGATGTATGTTCTGTATAAAGTGAGCTATACTGTGACCTTAGAATAGAACATACTTCGTGGTAACAACTAGCCTGAGCCATTAGATGTCCGGATGTATGTTCTGTATAAAGTGAGCTATACTGTGACATAACTTGGAACATACCTCGTGGTAACAACTAGCCTGAGCCATTAGATGTCCGGAGGTATGTTCTGTATAAAGTGAGGTATACTGTGACATAACTTGGAACATACTTCGTGGTAACAACTAGCCTGAGCCATTAGATGTCCGGAGGTATGTTCTGTATAAAGTGAGGTATACTGTGACATAACTTGGAACATACTTCGTGGTAACAACTAGCCTGAGCCATTAGATGTCCGGATGTATGTTCTGTATAAAGTGAGCTATACTGTGACATAACTTTGAACATACTTCGTGGTAACAACTAACCTACGCCATTAGGATATTTCTGTTCTGGTACGGAGGTATATGTCCTGTGGCTTTACCCAGAACGTGAGAAGATACGTCGTGGTAACGAGTCTAAGCCATTAGATGTCCGGAGGTACGTTCTGGTATGGAGGTAGATGGAACCAGGGTGATGGTCGTTTCGTCGACCTTCCCGTTCGTCGACCTTAATTTATATAGTAAACCCAAGTCGTTTCGTCGACCTTATAATTACATAGAGATTAAGTTTTCATACCTATGCCGCGGCTGCGTATTTGATGTTAGCTTTTCAAGTAGGCGCGTGTCTGCAATTATGGCAAACTGCCAATCATAGTTCAGACCCAGATCAAGATCATTTTATAGTTAAAAAGGACAGCAAGACGGCATATAACCTAAACCAAAAGATACGTCGTCGTAACTAGCCTAAGCCATTAGATGTCTGGATATTTCTGGTCTGGTATAAAACTCATAAGTAGGAATAATGTGAGCTAACCCAGAAGATACGACATGGTAACAAACGCCACTAAATGTCCGGAAGTATGCTCTGGTATGGAGGGAGGTGTATTTTGGCCTTACCCAGGATATAATTCGGGATAAAGGGTGATCAAATATATTTTTTAACAGTATCGCGTTTTGTTTGGCCTGAATATAAATGCCAAATATAAATGATGAATACGTTGATTACTTTTACAAAAATATAAACAGTCTACATGCATATAATCACTGCTATATCCATCACGTAAAATGTAATGTAACACTTATACATGTACATGGAAAAGGTAGCATATATTTAAATCTTTCTCCTGGTCGCCACATTTGAAACAGTTTAGATATAAACTGCTTGCAACTTGAAATAGCAATTCCGAGGTAATTGCATATTGAATGAAAAAGATATGCACGAACCAGGCGTGATTTCGAACTGATAACAATTTTCAAAATGGAAAAGCTCTGGGTTAGCCCTTTTTCTCATGAATATTCATGTAAGAAATAATTGTATCGCGAATTTAAAAACAACAAACCGGCACTTGAACATGAAATTTTGACCATCGCAGTAACTTAAAAATCAGATCTATATCATCCGATAAGCAAACAGGGCAGACCCGATCAGGTGGCTCCTACAGGAGCCATCTGATCTGGGTATACTCTGTTTGCAAAGCCATTAAAAGGAGTAATTCGGCACCAGATCAATGTCACTACTTAGATCTAGTGTATTCATTCATGAACATTTCTATTTTTCTTTTTTCTTCTTCTTTTTTGTTATTTCAAAAAACATAGAGCATCAGGTTGGATCCTGATGAGACGCTGAGTAAGATCCACACGTTTTATAATGGTGGTCACGCAGTTGCGATTGGTAGCGATAAAGTTAACCCTGTCTCTGTTCTTCGTCTATTCCAAATTGCAATACCTACTGAATATTCATGGAGAAATAGTTCTAACGAGATATGGAAGGTAGAACATTGTATAGTCATTTTAGACAGTAAAGAAACATCTTTCAAATTCCATTAGCATTTAACAGAGCAGACTGATATGGGTCTACTCTGTTTGCAAATGCATGAACACACGTTTTATATGAAGGAAAGGGTTAACATAAATGTTATGGTTGCCTACTTTTTTCTTAATTCAATAACTCAAACAGATTGGATTCTGAATACGCGAAGTATTTCGTCGGCATATTTGGAACTATGCTTTCAGCTTTTTAAGAAATGTAGCAGACGACAAATTAATGACGAAAATAAGCCAATAATTGAAATCGTGTCAAAGGAGATAAAGTTTTCAGCTCATTAAAAGCTTTCGTCATCGATAAATAGTTTTGCTATTTATATACAGACTATAGAATATAACGGGTAAACTATGGGAGAAAAACAACATTAACACTTCCGTGATTGGAATCCGTATTTATGTTTAGCAAGATTATATGAACTATAAGAATAAGCGTCATGAAAATATATAGATACTTTAAAGATAGGACCTACTGGAACAAATTGTGTGCGTCATATGTATGTGTTTATCAGAATCTAAAAATAGGAAATTGTAATTCTGTAAAGTATAATACCCCCAGGTCTCATTTATTGTTAATAGATCTATATGTATTTAGTAATTCTGGTGTTTTATTTCTTTATACAAATATTGTTGGTTTAAACAAATTTTATTTCTATAGAGGAAAATGGGTTAGGTTACAAGATGGATCACAAGTTCTTATTGTAATTGGTCTCTGCCGTAGAACCTATATTAATTTTGTTTTCCGTTTCTTTTTGGGCTATGTAAGGAGCAGTCTTTGTTTTGAGAGATTAGAATACGTACTTAAAAGAAAAACATTTACTGCAAAAAAAACCCAATAATTATAGAAGTATTATCATAGAAAGGTAGTGAAAATGAAAAAGATTCAACGATAAAATATTACATAAATACTTAAACTGCTCTGATCTAATATTTCGACCACTAAGGGCCTTTGTCAAAGATTATCATGTCAAAATACACGTCACATTTTTGTCACATTCAGCTGAATGCATGTAACAAAAATGTGACGTGTATTTTGACATGATAATCTTTGACAAAGGCCGTTAGTGGTCGAAATATTAGATCAGAGCAGTTTAAGTATTTATGTAATATATTAATTCCCTATTTTGGAATATTTTCTTCATTATAAAATATTAGAGGATCTACAAAATTGTTTGGGATAGGAATAAATTGCAGCCCGAAGAAAATATTCCAAAAAGGGAATTAATATAATACATAAATACAAGATCGGAAAAGTTGGCTACTAGTAGCTGGCTACTAGTAACTGGCTACTTGTAGTAGGATAACTTGGCTACTAGTAACTGGCTACTAGTAGTAGGAAATGTTGGTTACTAGTAGCCAGCTACTAGTAACTGGCTACTTATAATAGAATGGCTACTAGTAACTGACTACTAATAGTAGGGAAGGTTTGTTACTAGTAACTGGCTACTAATAGTAGGAAACAAGTAGCTGGGTAGATCTAGTCATACTCAAGCCAACTCAAACGTATTTTGAACTTCTACGAGAGGAGAGTGTCTGCTTTCTAAAATACTTTGTTAAATACATGTAGCTAGTCAGCTACTCATACCTTTGAAATGCCGAAGATATATTTTGAGCACACTCTGCTGAAACGAAACAAGTAGCTAGGTAGTTTTATTAAAGCAAACGCAAATGTCTGTAGAATTTCGACAAGAGGAAGGTGTCTTCTTTCCAAATATACCGTAGTTACCTTAATTACTTCATGTAGCTAGTCAGCAACTCATACCCTTTGAATGTCGGTATTATTTTCTCAGAACTATATTCTGAACGAAACAATGACCTGGGTACTTATATTCAAGCAAACTCAAATGTATATAGAATTTCTACAAGACGAGAGAGCCTGCTTTCTAAAGATACTGTAGTTACTTTGCTGAATTAATGTAGCTCGTCAGCTACTTGTACATTTATAAAGCCGATGTGAGATTCTGAGCACAATCTGCTTAAACGGAACAAGTAGCTGGGTAGTTATAGTAAAGTAAACTCAAAAACAGGTAGAAATTCAACCAGAGGAATGTGTCTTCTTTCACAAGATACCATAGTTACTTTGCTGAATTCATGTAGCTAGTCAGTTACCCGTACCTTTAAAATGCCGATGTGATATTTTGAGCACAATCTGCTGAAACTAAACAAGTAGCTAGGTAGTTTTATTCAAGCACACGCAAACGTATGTAGAATTTCGACAAGAAGAAAATGTCTTATTTTAAAAATACCGTAGTTACCTTAATTACTTCATGTAGCTTGTCAGCTACTCATAACTTTTCAATGTCGGCATGATTTTCTCAGCACTACAATCTGAATGAAATTAGGACCTGGGTACTTATATTCAAGCAATTTCGACAAGAGGAGAGAGTCTGCTGTCTAAAGATACCGAAGTTATCTTAATTACTTCATGTAGCTAGTCAGCTACTCATACCTTTTGAATGTTGGTATAATATTTTCAACACTATATTCTGAAACGAAACAAGTAGCTGGGTAGTTATATTCAAGCAAACCCAAATGTATATAGAATTTCGACAAGATGAGAGTGTCTGCTGTATAAAGATACCGTAGTTATCTTAATTACTTCATGTAGCTAGTCAGCTACTCATACCTTTTAAATGTTGGTATACCATTTTCAACACTATAGTCGGAAATGAAACAAGTAGCTGGGTAGTTATAATCAGGCAAACTAAAATGTATAAAGAATTTCGACAAGAGGAGAGTGTCTGCTGTCTAAAGATACCGTAGTTATCTTAATTACTTCATGTAGCTAGTCAGCTACTCATACCTTTTGAATGTTGGTATAATATTTTCAACACTATATACGGAAACGAAACAAGTAGCTAGGTAGTTATAATCAAGCAAACTCAAATGTATATGGAATTTCGACAAGAGGAGCGTGTCTGCTGTCTAAAGATACCGTAGTTATCTTAATTACTTCATATAGCTAGTCAGCTACTCATACCTTTTGAATGCTGGTATACTATTTTCACCACTATATTCTGAAACGAAACAAGTAGCTGGGTAGTTATATTCAAGCAAACCCAAATGTATATAGAATTTCGACAAGATGAGAGTGTCTGCTGTATAAAGATACCGTAGTTATCTTAATTACTTCATGTAGCTAGTCAGCTACTCATACCTTTTAAATGTTGGTATACCATTTTCAACACTATAGTCGGAAATGAAACAAGTAGCTGGGTAGTTATAATCAGGCAAACTAAAATGTATAAAGAATTTCGACAAGAGGAGAGTGTCTGCTGTCTAAAGATACCGTAGTTATCTTAATTACTTCATGTAGCTAGTCAGCTACTCATACCTTTTGAATGTTGGTATAATATTTTCAACACTATATACGGAAACGAAACAAGTAGCTAGGTAGTTATAATCAAGCAAACTCAAATGTATATGGAATTTCGACAAGAGGAGCGTGTCTGCTGTCTAAAGATACCGTAGTTATCTTAATTACTTCATGTAGCTAGTCAGCTACTCATACCTTTTGAATGTTGGTATACTATTTTCAACACTATAGTCGGAAACGAAACAAGTAGCTGGGTAGTTATAATCAAGCAAACTCAAATGTATAAAGAATTTCGACCAACGGAGAGTGTCTGCTGTCTAAAGATACCGTAGTTATCTTAATTACTTCATGTAGCTAGTCAGCTACTCATACCTTTTGAATGTTGGTATACTATTTTCAACACTATATTCGGAAACGAAACAAGTAGCTGGGTAGTTATAATCAAGCAAACTCAAATGTATATGGAATTTCGACAAGAGGAGAGTGTCTGCTGTCTCAAGATACCGTAGTTATCTTAATTACTTCATGTAGCTAGTCAGCTACTCATACCTTTTGAATGTTGGTATACTATTTTCAACACTATAGTCGGAAACGACACAAGTAGCTGGGTAGTTATAATCAAGCAAACTCAAATGTATAAAGAATTTCGACAAACGGAGAGTGTTTGCTGTCTAAAGATACCGTAGTTATCTTAATTACTTCATGTAGCTAGTCAGCTACTCATACCTTTTGAATGTTGGTATACTATTTTCAACACTATAGTCGGAAACGACACAAGTAGCTGGGTAGTTATAATCAAGCAAACTCAAATGTATAAAGAATTTCGACAAACGGAGAGTGTTTGCTGTCTAAAGATACCGTAGTTATCTTAATTACTTCATGTAGCTAGTCAGCTACTCATACCTTTTGAAAGTTGGTATACTATTTTCAACACTATAGTCGGAAATGAAACAAGTAGCTGGGTAGTTATAATCAAGCAAACTAATATGTATATAGAATTTCCACAAGAGGAGAGTGTCTGATGTCTAAAGATACCGTAGTTATCTTAATTACTTTATGTAGCTAGTCAGCTACTCATACCTTTTGAATGTTGGTATACTATTTTCAACACTATATTCGGAAACGAAACAAGTAGCTGGGTAGTTATAATCAAGCAAACTCAAATGTATAAAGAATTTCGACAAACGGAGAGTGTCTGCTGTCTAAAGAGACCGTAGTTATCTTAATTACTTCATGTAGCTAGTCAGCTACTCATACCTTTTGAATGTTGGTTTACTATTTTCAACACCATATTCGGAAACGAAACAAGTAGTTGGGTAGTTATAATCAAGCAAACTCAAATGTATATAGAATTTCGACAAGAGGAGAGTGTCTGCTGTCTAAAGATACCGTAGTTATCTTAATTACTTCATGTAGCTAGTCAGCTACTCATACCTTTTGAATGTTGGTATACTATTTTCGACACTACAGTCGGAAACGACACAAGTAGCTGGGTAGTTATAATCAAGCAAACTCAAATGTATATAGAATTTCGACAAGAGGAGAGTGTCTGCTGTATAAAGATACCGTAGTTATCTTAATTACTTCATGTAGCTAGTCAGCTACTCATACCTTTTGAATGTTGGTATACTATTTTCAACACTATAGTCGGAAACGACACAAGTAGCTGGGTAGTTATAATCAAGCAAACTAAAATGTATATAGAATTTCGACAAGAGGAGAGTGTCTGCTGTCTAAAGATACCGTAGTTATCTTAATTACTTTATGTAGCTAGTCAGCTACTCATACCTTTTGAATGTTGGTCTAATATTTTCAACACTATATACGGAAACGAAACAAGTAGCTGGGTAGTTATAATCAAGCAAACTCAAATGTATATAGAATTTCGACAAGAGAAGCGTGTCTGCTGTCTAAAGATACCGTAGTTATCTTTATTACTTCATGTAGCTAGTCAGCTACTCATACCTTTTGAATGTTGGTATACTATTTTCAACACTATAGTCGGAAACGGAACAAGTAGCTGGGTAGTTATAATCAAGCAAACTCAAATGTATAAACAATTTCGACAAACGGAGAGTGTTTGCTGTCTAAAGATACCGTAGTTATCTTAATTACTTCATGTAGCTAGTCAGCTACTCATACCTTTTGAATGTTGGTTTATCTTTTTTCAACACTATATTCGGAAACGAAACAAGTAGCTGATAGTTATAATCAAGCAAACTCCAATGTATGAAGAATATCGACAAACGGAGAGTGTCTGCTGTCTAAAGATACCGTAGTTATCTTAATTACTTTATGTAGCTAGTCAGCTACTCATACCTTTTGAATGTTGGTATACTATTTTCAACACTATATTCGGAAACGAAACAAGTAGCTGGGTAGTTATAATCAAGCAAACTCAAATGTATAAAGAATTTCGACAAACGGAGAGTGTCTGCTGTCTAAAGATACCGTAGTTATCTTAATTACTTCATGTAGCTAGTCAGCTACTCATACCTTTTGAATGTTGGTATACTATTTTCAACACTATATTCGGAAACGAAACAAGTAGCTGGGTAGTTATAATCAAGCAAACTCAAATGTATATAGAATTTCGACAAGAGGAGAGTGTCTGCTGTCTAAAGATACCGTAGTTATCTTAATTACTTCATGTAGCTAGTCAGCTACTCATACCTTTTGAATGTTGGTATACTATTTTCAACACTATAGTCGGAAACGACACAAGTAGCTGGGTAGTTATAATCAAGCAAACTCAAATGTATATAGAATTTCGACAAGAGGAGAGTGTGTGCTGTCTAAAGATACCGTAATTATCTTAATTACTTCATGTAGCTAGTCAGCTACTCATACCTTTTGAATGTTGGTATACTATTTTCAACACTATAGTCGGAAACGACACAAGTAGCTGGGTAGTTATAATCAAGCAAACCCAAATGTATATAGAATTTCGACAAGAGGAGTTTGTCTGCTGTCTAAAGATACCGTAGTTATTTTAATTACTTCATGTAGCTAGTCAGCTACTCATACCTTTTGAAAGTTGGTATACTATTTTCAACACTATAGTCGGAAATGAAACAAGTAGCTGGATAGTTATAATCAAGCAAACTAAAATGTATATAGAATTTCTACAAGAGGAGAGTGTCTGCTGTCTAAAGATACCGTAGTTATCTTAATTACTTTATGTAGCTAGTCAGCTACTCATACCTTTTGAATGTTGGTATAATATTTTCAACACTATATTCGGAAACGAAACAAGTAGCTGGGTAGTTATAATCAAGCAAACTCAAATGTATAAAGAATTTCGACAAACGGAGAGTGTCTGCTGTCTAAAGAGACCGTAGTTATCTTAATTACTTCATGTAGCGAGTCAGCTACTCATACCTTTTGAAAGTTGGTATACTATTTTCAACACTATAGTCGGAAATGAAACAAGTAGCTGGGTAGTTATAATCAAGCAAACTAATATGTATATAGAATTTCCACAAGAGGAGAGTGTCTGCTGTCTAAAGATACCGTAGTTATCTTAATTACTTTATGTAGCTAGTCAGCTACTCATACCTTTTGAATGTTGGTATAATATTTTCAACACTATAGTCGGAAACGAAACAAGTAGCTGGGTAGTTATAATCAAGCAAACTCAAATGTATAAAGAATTTCGACAAACGGAGAGTGTCTGCTGTCTAAAGAGACCGTAGTTATCTTAATTACTTCATGTAGCTAGTCAGCTACTCATACCTTTTGAATGATGGTTTACTATTTTCAACACCATATTCGGAAACGAAACAAGTAGTTGGGTAGTTATAATCAAGCAAACTCAAATGTATATAGAATTTCGACAAGAGGAGAGTGTCTGCTGTCTAAAGATACCGTAGTTATCTTAATTACTTTATGTAGCTAGTCAGCTACTCATACCTTTTGAATGTTGGTATAATATTTTCAACACTATATTCGGAAACGAAACAAGTAGCTGGGTAGTTATAATCAAGCAAACTCAAATGTATAAACAATTTCGACAAACGGAGAGTGTTTGCTGTCTAAAGATACCGTAGTTATCTTAATTACTTCATGTAGCTAGTCAGCTACTCATTCCTTTTGAATGTTGGTATACTATTTCCAACACTATATTCGGAAACGAAACAAGTAGCTGGGTAGTTATAATCAAGCAAACTCAAATATTTATAGAATTTGATGAGAGTGTCTGCTGTCTAAAGATACCGTAGTTATTTTAATTACTTCATGTAGCTAGTCAGCTACTCATACCTTTTGAATGTTGGTATAATGATTTCAACACAATATACGGGAAAGAAACAAGTAGCTGGATAGTTATAATCAAGCAAACTCAAATATATATAGAATTTCGATAAGAGGAGAGTGTCTGCTGTCTAAAGATACCGTATTTATTTTAATTACTTAATGTAGCTTGTCAGCTACTCATACCTTTTGAATGTTGGTATAATATTTTCAACACTATATTTTGAAACGAAACAAGTAGCTGGGTAGTTATAATCAAGCAAACTCAAATGTATATAGAATTTCGACAAGAGGAGAGTGTCTGCTGTCTACAGATACCGTAGTTATCTTAATAACTTCAAGTAGCTATTCAGCTACCCATACCTTTTGAACGTTGATATAATAATTAAGATAACTACGATATGTTTAGAAAGCAGACATTCTCCGCTTGTCGAAATTCTATATACATTTGAGTTTGCTTGATTATAACTACCCAGCTACTTGTTTCGTTTTCGACTATTGTGTTGAAAACATAATACCAACATTCAAAAGGTATGAGTAGCTGACTAGCTACATGAAGTAATTAAAATAACTACGGTATCCTTAGACAGCAGACACTCTCCTCTTGTCGAAATGCTATATACATTTGAGTTTGCTTGATTATAACTACCCAGCTACTTGTTTCGTTTCCGAATATAGTGTTGAAAATACCAACATTCAAAAGGTTTGAGTAGCTGCCTAGCTATATGAAGTAATTAAGATAACTACGGTATCTTTAGACAGCAGATACTCTCCACTTGTCGAAATTTTATATACATTTGAGTTTGTTTGATTATAACTATCAAGCTACTTGTTTCGTTTCCGTATATTGTGTTGAACATTATAACAACATTCAAAAGGTATGAGTAGCTGACTAGCTACATGAAGTACTTAAAATAACTACGGTATCTTTAGACAGCAGACACTCTCCGCATGTCGAAATTCCATATACATTTGAGTTTGCTTAATTATAACTACCCAGCTACTTGTTTCGTTTCCGGATATAGTGTTGAAAATATTATATCAACATTCAAAAGGTATGGGTAGCTGACTAGCTACATGAGGTAATTAAGATAACTACGGTATCCTTAGACAGCAGACACTCTCCGCTTGTCGAAATTCTATATACATTTGAGTTTGCTTGATTATAACTACCCAGCTACTTGTTTCGTTTCCGACTATAGTGTTTAAAATACCAACATTCAAAAGGCATGAGTAGCTGACTAGCTACATGAGGTAATGAACATAACTACGGTGTCTTTAGACAGCACACACTCTCCTCTTGTCGAAATTCTATATACATTTGAGTTTGCTTGATTATAACTACCCAGCTACTTGTTTCGTTTCAAAATATAGTGTTGAAAATATTATACCAACATTCAAAAGGTATGAGTAGCTGGCTAGCTACATGAAGTAATTAAGATAACTACGGGTTTTTTAGACAGCAGACACTCTCCTCTTGTGGAAATTCTATATACATTTGAGTTTGCTTGATTATAACTACCCAGCTACTTGTTTCGTTTCAAAATGTAGTGTTGAAAATATTATACCAACATTTAAAAGGTATGAGTAGCTGACTAGCTACATGAAGTAATTAAGATAACTACGGTATCTTTAGACAGCAGACACTCTCATATTGTCGAAATTCTAAATACATTTGAGTTTGCTTGATTATAACTCCCCAGCTACTTATTTCGTTTCCGAATATAGTGTTGAAAACATTATACCAACATTCAAAATGTATGAGTAGCTGAATAGCTACATGAAGTAATAAAAATAACTACGGTATCTTTAGACAGCAGACACTGTCATCTTGTCGAAATTCTATATAAATTTGAGTTTGCTTGATTATAACTACCCAGCTACTTGTTTCGTTTCAAAATATAGTGTTGAAAATATTATACCAACATTCAAAAGGTATGATTAGCTGACTAGCTACATGAAGTGGTTAAGATAACTACAGTATCTTTAGACAGCAGACTCTCTTGTATTGTCGAAATTCTATATACACTTGAGTTTGCTTGATTATAACTACTCAGCTACTTGTTTCGGTTCCGTATATAGTGTTGAAAATATTATACCAACATTGAAAAGGTATGAGTAGCTGACTAGCTACATGAAGGAATTAAGATAACTACTGTATCTTTAGACAGCAGACACTCTCATCTTGTCGAAATTCTATATACATTTCAGTTTGCATGATTATAACTACCCAGCTACTTGTTTCGTTTCAAAATATAGTGTTGAAAATATTATACCAACATTCAAAAGGTATGAGTAGCTGACTAGCTACATGCAGTAATTAAGATAACTACGGTATCTTTAGACAGCACACACTCTCCTCTTGTCGTAATTCTATATACATTTGAGTTTTCTTGATTATAACTACCCAGCTAATTGTTTCGTTTCCGTATACAGTGCTCCCACTCTTCAACGACACCCTTTGGTATACGAAGATTGTATGTGTTGTCCAGAGGGAGTTGTTATAGGGAGGGAAAATCAAACATAATTAGCTTGTTTGCAGATCCCCAGATAAGGTGTATTCCGCGAACTAAAACCGGTATACCTCAATTAAACCCTATGTTGTGACCACTCTTTAGAATCGTCACAAAGTGATGGAAAAAAGTTGTTTCTGGAGCCTTGTTGTTTCGGAAACAGTGACATGTGTTGTTGTAAGGAGGGAATCGTTATTGAGAGGGTCGTTGTAGGGAGGGATCACTGTATAGTGTTGAAAATATTATACCAACATTCAAAAGGTATGAGTAGCTGACTAGCTACATGAAGTAATTAAGATAACTACGGTATCTTTAGACAGCACACACTCTCCTCTTGTCGAAATTCTATATACATTTGAGTTTGCTTGATTATAACTAACCAGCTACTTGTTTCGTTTCCGAAAATAGTGTTGAAATAAGTATACCAAAATTCAAAAGGTATAAGTAGCTGACTTGCTACATGAAGTAATTAAGATAACTACGGTATATTTAGACAGCAGATACTCTCCCCTTATCGAAATTCTATATACATTTGAGTTTGCTTGATTATAACTACCCAGTTACTTGTTTCGTTTCAAAATATAGTGTTGAAAATATTATATCAACATTCAAAAGGTATGAGTAGCTGACTAGCTACATGAAGCAATTAAGATAACTACGGTATCTTTAGACAGCAGACACTCTCCTCTTGTCGAAATTCTATATACATTTGAGTTTGCTTGATTATAACTACCCAGCTACTTGTTTCGTTTCCGTATATAGTGTTAAAAATATTATACCAACATTTAAAAGGTATGAGTAGCTGACTAGCTACATGAAGTAATTAAGATAACTACGGTATATTTAGACAGCAGACACACTCATCTTGTCAAAATTCTACATACATTTGAGTTTGCTTGATTATAACTACCCAGCTGCTTGTTTCGTTTCCGTATATAGTGTTTAAAATATTATACCAATATTCAAAAGGTATGAGTAGCTGTCTAGCTACATGAAGTCATTAAGATAACTACGGTATCTTTAGACATCAGACACTCTCATCTTGTCAAAACTCTATATACATTTAAGTTTGTTTGATTATTACTACCAAGCTACTTGTTTCGATTCAAAATATAGGGTTGAAAATATTAAACCAACATTCAAAAGGTATGAGTAGCTGACTAGCTACATGAAGTAATTAAGATAACTACGGTGTCGTTAGACAGCAGACACGCTCCTCTTGTCGAAATTCTATATACATTTGAGTTTGCTTGATAATAACTACCCAGCTACTTGTTTCGTTTCAGAATATAGTGCTGAAAATAGTATACCAACATTCAAAAGGTTTGAGTAGCTGACTAGCTACATGAAGTAATTAAGATAACTACGGTATCTGTAGACAACAGACACTCTCCTCTTGTCGAAATTCTATATACATTTGAGTTTGCTTGATTATAACTACCCAGTTACTTGTTTCGTTTCCGACTATAGTGTTGAAAATATTATACCAACATTCAAAGGGTATGAGTAGCTGACTAGCTACATGAAGTAATTAAGATAACTACGGTATCTTTAGACAGCACACACTCTCCTCTTGTCGAAATTCTATATACATTTGAGTTTGCTTGATTATAACTACCCAGCTACTTGTTTCGTTTCCGACTATAGTGTTGAAAATATTATACCAACATTCAAAAGGTATGAGTAGCTGACTAGCTACATGAAGTAATTAAGATAACTACGGTATT
Organism: Azorinus chamasolen; assembly: GCA_963576725.1. Classification (NCBI taxonomy): domain Eukaryota; kingdom Metazoa; phylum Mollusca; class Bivalvia; order Cardiida; family Solecurtidae; genus Azorinus; species Azorinus chamasolen. Next base: position 106,195,624 of record OY755236.1, read on the forward strand.
TTTTAGACAGCAGACACTCTCATCTTGTCGAAATTCTATATACATTTGAGTTTGCTTGATTATAACTACCCAGCTACTTGTTTCGTTTCAAAATATAGTGTTGAAAATATTATACCAACATTCAAAAGGTATGAGTAGCTGACTAGCTACATGAAGTAATTAAGATAACTACGGTATCTGTAGACAGCAGACACTCTCCTCTTGTCGAAATTCTATATACATTTGAGTTTGCTTGATTATAACTACCCAGCTACTTGTTTCGTTTCCGTATATAGTGTTGAAAATATTATACCAACATTCAAAGGGTATGAGTTGCTGACTAGCTACATGAAGTAATTAAGGTAACTGCGGTATTGTTTTTTAAAGAAGACACTTTCATCGTGTCGAAATTCTACATACAATTGCGTTTGTTTTAATAAAACTACCTAGCTACTTGTTTCGTTTCAGCAAATTGTGCTCAAAATATCTCATCTTCATTTTAAAGGATTGAGTAGCTGACTAGCTACATGAATTTAACAAAGTAACGACAGTATCTTTAGAAAGCAGACACTCTCCTCTCGTAGAAATTCCAAATACGTTTGAGTTGGCTTGAATATGACTAGATCTACCCAGCTACTTGTTTCCTTCTATAACTAGCCAGTTGCTAGTAACCAACTTTTCCTACTACTAGTAGCCAGTTACTAGTAGCCAAGTTTTTCTATTATAAGTAGCCAGTTACTAGTAGCTGGCTACTAGTAATCATCTTTTCCTACTACTAGTAGCCAGTTACTAGTAGCCAAGTTTTCCTACTACAAGTAGCCAGTTACTAGTAGCCAGCTACTAGTAGCCAACTTTTCCGATCTATAAATACAATGTACTGGAATAGCTCTGGTCTAATATTTCGACCACTAAGGGCCTTTTTCAAAGATTATCATGCCAAAATACATGTCACATTTTTATTACATGTATTCAGCCATAACATCAAAGAGAACAATGTTGATCCAGCGTCATGGTGACATTGGGTTGTTATAAAAATGCCATGACGTCATCAAATGATGTCATGAGCGCAACGACGTCATGCATGCATTAGCGCAATATCCTCCTTGACGTTACAGCCAAATTGTATGTTCTCAGTCTCCATATCCAATCAGTTTCATGAATCTGTCTTTCAATTCTACATGCATTAAATATCCGTTTCAAAACTACAATTAGTAGACACATGGTGAACTGATTGCCTATTTGTGCCCCTAATACTGAACGTTTCAAGAATACTGCAAGTAGTACAACCCCGTGAACAAGCTATATTGCTTGGCTTAACAATTCAGTTAGTTTTTGAATGCACCAGTGTGTCATATAGACTTTATCACGCCTGAATGCAACAATTGGCAGTTGTTGAAATATTTCTTTTATTCGCTTAGATTGGTGCAATGTGTAGTTATACATGCATTGAACATCCGTTTCAAAACTACAAATCTTAAGTTCTTGACATCATCATTCCTATGACCACCGACTTCAAAATGTATGTTTATTGGCTTCTCTCTCTCGTGCCTTACATCACTCAAATGTTCTTTCATTCTCTCCCGAATTCCTCTCTCAATCTCGCCCACGTACATCATTATATCGCATTGCATTTACTGCATTTAATTGCATATACGTGTACTACATTGCTTTCTCTACAGCTACTATTAGACACATTGTAAACTGAATGCCTATTTGTGTCCCTAATAATTGACATTTCAAGAATACTACAAGTAGTACAACCCCGTGAACAAACTATATTGCTTGACTTAACAATATGGTTAGTTTTTGAATGCACCAGTATGTCACATAGAATTTTATCATGCCGGAATGCAGCCATTGGCAGTTGTTGAAATACTGCATCCATCAACACTCGATGCCACTCCATCAGGATATTTCCTGAAGATGATGATGATGATGAGTCGCTCCAGATTGGTGCAAAATCTTTGAATGTTTTTTACAGTGTCATGTATATTTGGAAGTAGATTTGAATATGTCAAAACTAAAGGGACCCTATTCATTTTTCTATTAACCGTTTGTTTCTTTGCCAAAGTGGCAGACCTTACCCTTACCAACTATCATTTTCTATCATCCTGCTGCTATATCCCCTCTTCATCAACTGACCCTTGAGTTGATTCCTTTCCCTAATATAGTTGGATTCTCTTTAGCATATACGCTTAATTCTCAGTCCCAAACCATATGCTATACTTTTCCCTGTACTAGGAAGATGACGGGAAGAATTGTTAAGGTACAGCTGTTTGACTGTAGGCGTAACATAAAGATCTGTATACATATGGCCATTGTCTATTTTAACTAAAGTGTCCAGAAATTCTATCTGATCCAAACCATATCTAAGCTCTTTCTTAATATTCGGGTGAATACTGTTTGCATGTTTCACAAAATCTTCCAGTTTTTGCACTGTACCATCCCAGATCCCGAAACCATCATTAACGAATCTCTTGTAAAACATGGACACTTTTTGTGTGACATCAATAATTATTGTTCATCCCATTTATTCATACATGCACAAGCAAAATTCTTTCCTAATTTTGAACCAACTGCCACCCAATCTTTTTGTATGAAAGTACTATCTCCAAATGAAAATGTGTTGTTGTCTAAAACTATTTGAATCATCTTAAGAACATTTTCTGTATCAATCAATGGACCACTTCTGTTTGCAAGGCCTTCCATAAATGCACATAGTCCCTCTTTCTTTGGAACTGATGGTAATTGGTTTATTTTTATAGCAATTTCTTCAGTTCTTATGAGTCAAAATTTAAATAGACTAGATCTATTAAAATTTAAGCAAAGATTCGAAAGTAATGCATGAACGGACTATTCTTTGAGGTGATTGACTAGACCTGTATATTATTAATTCCATATTCCATAAAGTTATAGAAGTAAATGTTTTTGGCGGCGACTTTGATGCTCTGCATCAAGATTTACTTGTTAGTTATTTGTTATTACTTATCTGTGGTGACTTGAAAACGGCGGCAAAAAACTAAAATGGGCACGCCTGGTAATGTATACAGCGAAGAAGAAGAACACGAGGAAGAATTCAACGATTTCTGCGATATCATGGATGCCATACTTTTTTATTACACGTATTTCGCTTTCTAAATCATCGCTTGGCGTCGCTGTTTGCTATCGTTTCCAAGTCACAACAGAAATAACCAATAAGTATTGATTAATGATAACTAAGTATTTTATTTAAAAAAGCATTATACTATAACTTAAAAGAGTGTCGATCCTGATGAGACGCCGAGTAAGACCCGGACTATTCGCAAAGGTGATCACACATCTGCGACTGGCGACGAGAGAGTAAACTTTAATTGTGACCTACTTTAGATTACCTACATTTCTTTAGATAATCAAACAGTTTGGAACCCAAATACGTTGGTTTTTGTGTATATACAGTAAACCTCTCTAAACTGGACATAAAATTTGGCATAAATATCGGCCTTGGTGACAGGTGGCAGTTTAATGCAGGGTGAAAGTCATACAGAAAGCTCCTCGAGGAGCTTTCTGTATGACTTTCACCCTGTATTAAGCAGCCACCTGCCTAAAAGTATCTTAATTCTTCTCTACTATAATTCCGGTTTAGAGAGGTTTTACTGTACATGTAATGTTCCTCATAAATGGATCAGGTTGGCGCCAGTTGGCCGACAGCGAAATCCGAACAAAACATTTATGTGTACAATTTAAGTACATATTTAATAATATTTATATCAAACTATAATTTTAAAAGGACTGCAATTCTGATAGAGGCCCGGGGTGTCGCCATTGTAGATGATGGCTGGATTACTGATCTCCCAGGATCTGCCGTAGTTGAATTGGCGATGTCCGTTCTCGGGGTTGCAGCTCTATATAACAAGCTTATGTCAAATTTGCATGTGATTTATTCAGTCTGGAGCCTTCTGGGGCATATTTTCAATTCAAGCCTTTTGGGGAATATTTTGTAGCCTATTGGGGCATACTTTGAAGCCTATTGGGGCATATTTTGTAGCCTATTGGGGCATACTTTGAAGCTTATTGGGGCATACTTTGTAGCCTATTGGGGCATACTTTGAAGCCTATTGCGGCATATTTTGTAGCCTATTGGGGCATACTTTGAAGCCTATTGGGGCATATGTTGAAGCCTATTGGGGCATATTTTGTGGCTATTGGGCCTAATAATTATAAATTTGGGATACCACTTCGGATCGCTGTCAAAGGTCGCCCTTACACGACTACTTGTCCGGTGTACCTGCTAGCCAATTGGGCAAGCACGGTGGGATCGGGAACCATGCCCAACAGAGCCAAACCAGAACCTTAGTTGTACATAATGCGTAAATAAACCAATGTTATGATAGAAGATTGTTGTCAGTTGTTGTTAGGTCGCTGGATGTTATGCGGCAAGGTAGCATGAGTGAATGCAGAGTTATTGTCATATCAGGCAGGCATGGCAGACTGCCTTTAAGAATATGTTAGTACAAAGTCTGAAGAGCATCACATATTTGGAATAGCATTCACTCGTGGCCCCTTGCCGGGCAGCTGGGGTCCTCAAATCTCCCAATAACGATGTGTCATCTTTACTGCTTTAGAAAAAAGTTACTGACAATATGTATTTAGCAACATAAAGTGTTTCCATAAATGTGTATAACTTGCTTAAGTAACTCATATTAACTCGTGAAGTCGCTCAAAGCTACATTTAATTTCATCTACGTCGAACCCACCCTCGGTGCTTTCAGTACTTTGATTTTATAAGGATCTGTAGTTTAGAGAGAAGGAGATGACAATATTTACAGATGACTTTTTACGAGCTAAAGGTTACATTGTTGCGATGTCACGGTATTATTGGGAAAATGTGTTTACCCCTTTCCCTCATATACGTTTTTTCACGCCTTTGCAATCAGAGTAAACTGCTACTAGAGTCGTCTGATCAGGATCTGCTCTGTTTGCTTATGGAATTACAGATCTGACTTTATAGTTTCTACAAACACCAAAACTATATAATTATGTTCATATGCCATTATAAAAAATAGCCATTATATGTTCATGGTGTCATCATTTCTGACATGAAGAGTCCACTGGGATGGGGTAAAACCGTAAAAGCTAATAAGACACCCTTAGTTAACCCTTTCAACACCTGACCCTTGCACTAAGTAAACACTAAACAAACACTAAACAGGCGTCTCATCTCTGACACAGACTCTAGTGTGCGTTTTAAGAAATGTAGCAGACGACAATTATTGCTGACGAAAACTACCAACAATTGAAAGGGTGGTCATGACGTACATGCAGTGTTTTTTTAGCATATGGAAAGCTTTCGTCATTTATACAAAGGTTTGTAAACATTTAAAAGGGAACTAACTGTTGGCTCAAACAAAAGCTGTAAGATGTGATAAGCAAACAGATCAGATCCTGATCAGATGGCTCTTATAGGAACCATTTGACCTGGATCTACTCTGGTTGCTATGGCGTGAAAAGTTGTTTACCTAAAGGGACGGTTTAATACTTCCTTGATTGGAATCCATATTTATATTTAGCTACAAGAACACGACCTGGATACAATACATGCATCATATTTACTTCATTGGTATTCAGAACGGTCCACTTACAATTTCTACATGTGTTTACTCTTCCACTGCCAAGCAATGTTGTCAGCAAAAATAGGGGAGACCGGGGCTAGTTGGTACATTTTTTACATTTTGTGTTATTTTTCATCTTTGGAAAATATTGAAAATCAGTGATACAAGTCTGAATGTATTGAATGCGAGTTATTTAAACAAGGGCTAGTTTAGGACAAAGAATTGAAGTTAACGAATATATAAAAAGATTTTGATAGCATTTTTAGTGTAACAACAAACCCCATACTCGGGGCTAATTGGTACATAGTGTGGGGCTAATTGATACACGTCACTGACGTCAGTAGCTAAAGTAATCGGCATCTGAATCGCAATTCTAGCAAAAATAAACACACCGTTTAGAAACATTTGTACATTTGACATGGGCTCATTCATTGTAATCAACACGTTTAATCCACTTCTCGCGGGGCTTCGTGTTAGATTGTGGTTCAAGGCCGACTAGGCAATACCATTCGTTATCAACAGCTCATTCAGATTATTCTACACATTTTGTCTTCGTTTTTACGTTTTATTATTGTTTACTTTTTAGGGGATTTAAGTCCCTTCTTATTATTGTTGTTTGCTATCAGAATTGCATCTGGTGATAGATATATCGCATCTGTTCGTTTTCCTTTTATAATTACGGACCATCCTGAAACAAAATGAAATTCAATTCTGATTTAAACCGTTCTCTTTTTAATTAAAACATTGTGCACGTCTACCGCCACCGATTTTGATAATCTTTTTTGTTACCCTGATATTTTTGAAAAACAATAATATCTTTTACTTTTTGTTATATTTTTATGCGCTCTACATAACCATTAGCTGTTGATGCGCGGTAAAACATTGAATGAATAATAAACTAGAGGTTTTGTCACAAAAACAGATGTCCCCACCCCCACCCCACCCCATACAGACACCCTTCACACCAAAAACGTAACAAAGGGCAATAACTCCAAAAGTATTGAGGCGAGAGTTATGGCTCTTGCACATGACACTTTCTCTCATCATACTCTTTCCATGTATGAAGTTTCAATCCAATGACATGGGCTATATAGGAGTTATCGTCCATACAAGAAAATGAAACAAAGTATAAGGGGAAATGACCCCAACATTATTGAAGCCAAAGTTATGGACATTGTGCATGACACTTCCACTCATCATACTTTTTCCATGTATGAAGTTTCAATCCAATGGCCATATAGGAGTAATCGCCTGGACAAAGAAGTATGAAAAAATGTAAAGGGGAAATAACTCAAATATTAGTTAAGTCAGTGTTATGGACCTTGTGCATGACACTTTCTCTCATCGTGCTCTTTCCATGTATGAAGTTTCACTCCAATGGTATGAGCCATATAGGAACTATCGTCCGAAAAGAGTGTGAACAAATGTACAAGGGACACTAACTATTATTGAAGCCAGAGGTGTGGACCTTGTGCATGCCACTTTCTCTCATAATGCTCTTTCCATGTATCAATCATTTCGATCCAATGAGCCATTTAGGAGTTATCGTCCAGACAAAAAGGGTAAACATGTACAAGGGGCATTAACTCCAATATTAGTGAAGTCAGAGTTATGGACATTGAGCATGACACTTCCTCTTATCTTTCTCTTCCTATGTATGAAGTTTCAATATGATGGCATGAGCCATGTAGGATTTATCGTCCGGACAAATTTTTTTTTTAAAAAATGTACATTTGACAATTAACTCCAATATTAGTGTCGCAAGAGTTATGGACCTTGGACATGACTCTTCCTCTCATTATGCCTTTTCCATGTGTAAAGTTTCAACCAACTGAAATCAGACATACTGGTATAGAAGTTATCGTAAGGACAAGAAAGGGTGACGGACGGACAGACAAACAGACGGACAGGCAACTCTCACAAAAACAATACGTCTCCCCCATATAAATATTGGGGGAGACATAGGCTAATGAATAACGTCTAGATCTACCTTAAGAAGTGAAAAAATCACATTGTTTCTTACATAACTATTAGATGCATGCAGTTACTTTGTAGAGTATATAAGAGCACATTTATATACAAAATAGTTTATAAACTAGCAACTGCATCAGCATTACTTCTAATGATACATTTTAGAAATAAAAACACATAGATCTAGTTTATTTTGACCTATAATAATATTAAAGTCTTGACTGGGGCTAGTTGATACACTGTATCAACTAGCCCCAGGGCATGTGTATCAATTAGCCCCAAGCCAACTTCCTATAAAAATGGACTCGTCTATGTTATCTAGATCAAGACTGTTCCAAATTACGCTCATGCCATCGCTACAAACACATTATGTTTCAAGCTGAACCTTACACATAAAGTAAATTCACAATAGTAAACGCTTAGTTACTGATTAACAAAATAAACCCAAAGTTTACTTACGTTGTTATAAATCATACAAATGGACCTACGAGAAGCAGTTATCGTCGTAGAGGGTTGGCGTCAACAGCAAAACGGCCGCAATATTTTACTGTTTTTAAATATGAAGTGACTGGTGACATTTAGGGAGGTTTTCCATTATTATGTGTGCTGTACCATCTAGCCCCATGTATCAACTAGCCCCGGTCTCCCCTACTGTTCTTGTTTAATGTTTATTTTTGAATTTTCTTCGCTTCTGCTTCACAAAAACGATCAGAGTGATACGCAGGTTGGATCCTGATGAGACATCGAGTTACTGGGCGGCACTGTTCACAATGTTCACAATAGCGATCACGGATTTGACATTGATAGCAGAAGATGCTTGATTGGAATTCTTGTTTATTTTTCGATTCACTATCTGAACCCTTTCCTTCATATAAACGTGTTTTTACGCATTTGCTAATGAAATTTGATAGATCTATTTATCTAGTTTCTAAAATGGCTACAATGTCCTACCTTCCATGTTTCATTATAACAATTTTGTGCATGGTTATTCAGTTGATATTGAAATTGGACTAAATACAGAACAGGGAAAGGGTTAAAGAAATGCTTTTAACCAATCCTTCAACAATTCGATAATAGAATTGATCGTTGGGTAAGCACTTTGCTATACAGTGTTGAACGTTAGATAAATATCACCATGCAAATAGCTTTGATCCAGATGAAAACTGGACTTCATCGACATCTCATCAGGATTCAAAGAATTAGACACTATGTTTTAAGAATCATAAAATAACTTTGTATATTGAAATAGACATATTTTTTGCAAACGGCACAACAGAATTGTGATTTTACACGGTGTTGGTGGAACCAAACTGAAAATGTGGTACAGTGCCCTTACACAAACCGTATTGCGCATGCGTACACATACATTTTGTAGCAAATGACAACTCATTATTTTTACCAACTGAGCAATGACAATTAATTAATATCTAATTCATTTATATTGTTACATAAAACAGGTGAATACATAGCTATGCTAAAAAGTATAAAGCTCAGATCTAAAATATTCTATTTATAAGCATATAGAGAAAACTTTGATCAGACGTCTCCCACAGGAGCTGGCTCATCTGGGTTAATCTGTTTGCACAGGTATCAAACGTTGTCTCTATGTAGATGTGTTAAACTACTCCAAGTGTCAGACTCTAAGATAAGAGGCACAACAATGTAGCTTAACGCTTTACTTCATATAAACGTCTTTCATGCCTTGCAAACAGAGTGGACCAAGCTCAGACGGCCCCTGTCAGCGACTACTCCGTTTTGCTTACGGTATAGTATTAAACTGATTCTGCAGTTTCTGCCTGAACCAAAATGTCCTTTGTTCATATGCCATTCTACAACATAGTCCAATAGATATTCATTGTGTCATTATTTCTTACATGCAAGTGCAACATGGAAATGGTTAGTGCTGGGCTACAGTAATTGCATATACCGATACCTGTAATGCAGAAAGCAACATACGGAAATATTTGCATTTAACCCTTTCCTTCATATAAACGCTTGTTCACGCATTTGCCCCTGTAAGAATCGTCTGACAAGAGTCTTATATATTTGCCTAGATTTAACTCTACAGTTTCTACCAATGCCAAAACGAATTCCCCAGTACATATGCCATTATAAAAATTCAGCTAATAAATATTGATGTTGTAACTATTTCTTACATGAATATTTAATAGGGAATGTTTAAATTCGTTCTGCATGGGGCAGCCGCTTGCTGCAAAGACTCCTTGCTTATTCACCGAGTGTTCGGTAAACCATTTCCCTGTTCCACGTTTATTTCAATTTTCAATACCCACTGAATGCATGTATACATAAACAAAAAAGTTATAATTAATGCAATATGGAAGGTGGAACATTGTAGTCGTTTTAGAAAGTAAAGAACCAGAACTATCAACATCCATTAGCAAACAGAGCAGACCCTGATCAGACGGCTCCTATAGTAGTTTTCTGATCTATGTCTCCTCTGTTTGCATACGCTTAAAACACGTTTTATATGAAGGAAAGGGTTAAATAATATCGATACAAGAAATTGAAATATTTCATTAAATAGGTTTCGAAACATTTGAATCAGAAACTAATCATGATTGTTAGAAGCTATATATAGCTGCAGTAGGGTGTGGAAATAACGTACGACTACAGTAAAACACTCTAAACCGGACGTTCAATTTAGTATAAGTATCGGTCTTTGAGACATGTAGCAGCTTAATGTATGGAGAAAGTCATGCAGAAAGGTCCTATACTATAGGAACTTTCTACAGTACTTTCACTCTGTATTAGCAGCATTAGCAGCCACCTGCCAAATAGAATCTAAATTCTTCTCTATTAGAATTCTGGTTTTGAGCACAGGGGGCCATTTCGTGGGTCTACATGGTCTAAAAAGTCAAAAAAATTGATTGGGTCGATTTAGTGTTATATTATATACTATATTATATTATATATATAGTAAATCGACCCAATCAATTTTTTTGACTTTTTAGACCATGTAGACCCACGAAATGGCCCCTGTGGTTTTGAGGAGTTTTACTGTAATGTGTTTTCGATATATGCTCAGGGAAATCATTAAATACTCCAAGCAGTATTATTTTAATGGCTATTACTGTTACTTATTGTATATTATTCTCTCCTTGTTCATCCTTTCCCTCATATAAATGCCTTTTCACGCAGTTGCAAACAGAATAGACTCGGATTATCAGACGACTCAGGATCAGAGTGTGCTCTGTTTGCTTTTGATTTTTCAGTTTTCGTTAAAGGAAAACGTTCCCTCGGAATAAAATACATTATAAAAAGTATGCTAATATTCATGATGTGATTTTTATATAATTCGAAGACTTTTTGTTATTAAATGTTTACAATTCTTACAGTATATTTCCATTCTTTAAACAACGACCGTGTCAAACAGTTGGAATCCCCCATACGCAAAGTTTGTCGTCGTTTCATTTAGATCCATAATGGCTGCAGAGATTACTTCAGATTAACACAGAAAATGAAGTTTAACCCATTACCTCATATGCTATTTTTAGATACAACCTCTTTTAATAAATCTACCGAAAAGGAGCATTAACTAGAGAAAAGGACAATTTTGGAATTTTGTAGTTTGAAACCATTGTGATAAATAGAGCATTTGCTCCTATAGGAGCAAATGCTCTATTTATCACAATGGTTTCACAAAGTGACTTTTACAGAGTCGTCAAAAGTCGTCAATATGAGGGAATGGGTTAAAATATTTTCACAAAGCGTTCGGTGTGCACATTCTATAGTCGAAGTCGTGCTGACATTTACGAACAGCTTGGGCACAGATTGTTTGACAATCACGTTATGTGTTTTGATGAGAAATCAGCAGAAGATCTACTGCTTATTCAGCGTACTAAAGGTGATATTATCTGAATTATTGATATTTTATGTAAATTAGGCGCAATTAACTCTTTCAACTACTATATATACGTACCAGGCTGTAACTGCCTTTTCAAATAATTTGTATCCAGACGAGACGCAGAGTGACCCCGTGTCTCATTCGGTGCAAATTGTTTGGCGCTCAGTCAGACACTGCTTTTTTCTTTTTCTGTTTTTTTTTCTTTAAAGAGAGATACTTAATATGTTGCAAACGATTTCATTTGTATTGGGGGTTTACGCTGAAGACCCCAGTGGTTGAAATGGTGACAATTGGATACAGGTACCTAATTTTAGGTTTTGCCAAGCTTTCGTCATTGATACGCAGAAAAATAAAGGAAACTTAAGCGAAATACTTCCTTTATTGAAAGGCATGTACAATGTAATCGTAATAGAAATGTAATGAGAAGTTGATTATACTGGAACAAATTGAGTGCGTCTTGTGTATTTATCAGAAATAAAAATAGGAACAAGTAGCTCTGTAAAGACTTCCTGTTCATTTTCTCCGTAATCGACGGATGTCGGAGAAGTATTATGACACGCCATTTCCACGAGAAATTTCACATCGATATACATATAAATTGATTACCTTTACCCAATATCTAGATAATTGTATATACGTATATTGTATCCAATCAAAACCGTCGCTATTTGTCGTTGACCACTGTAATAAAAATGATTGGAAAACGAAAATCACACACATGTATTGAAGAAATTCGGTCATCAGTTGTTCTTCGAAAGAACTTTTCGTTGAAACAACCCATATTTGTGAGTCTAGTAAGGTGTCTTACGAGACGGTTCGCATATATTACGTAATACGCAGATAGACAAGGAAATTTGATTGTGGCGTAGTGTCTGTTGAAAATAAGGTCGGTCATACACAATAACGTGTGACAAACGGTTTAAAACTCACTCAAATATTGATATACTGTAAGGTAAAAGGTAATGGTAAAGGTGAGGTTTATAGTCTGGAACTATATACAGTGTACATATTCTCCTGACTTCACAATTTACCCCCCGATCACTGGGTTATAAGTCGGCCATTAACATTCGGCGCACACGGCAGCCATGGCACATTCCCTCACAGGTACCCATTTAAACACCTTGGTGGAGAGGAGCAAACCTGGGATGCATTTTTGCTCAGAAAAATTCTGATAGTCCGATGGCAGGATTCGAACCGGGGACCCTTCGACCCCAAGTCCAACGTCCTACCACTGGACCACCACTCCCACTGTACGTGACATTGCACGCATTGTTGGCATTTCAATATCAAGAGTTCATTTTATTTTTAAGAAATCTTGAAAGATTTCTGCTAGATTGGTAACCCATCTACTGACTGACGACCAAGGCAATCTACATGTTGAAACTGCCATAAAGACTGCTATAAGTGTTCCCAAAACGCAACAAAAAGGGTTTTTACAAATGCTGTTACAGGTGAATAAACCTGGGTGCATTATTTTGAACCTGTGAGAAAGTTAGAGAAGAAACCGTGGGCCACCAAACATGGCCAAATGCCGATAACTGCAAAACGCAATTTGAGTGCAAAGAAAGTTTAGTGTACTATGTTCTTCTCTAGCGAAGGTATAGCAATACAGATTCCAGTAAAAAGGGTTCAAGTATGACTGGTAGGCACTACCGTCATGTTATTTAATTTTGTTTTAAAGAAGTGCTACTAGAAAAGTAGCCCAGTCATAGGTTTCAAACATGTTCGACTGTTGCATGTTGCATGAGAATACTCAACCACACCTCCAGTATAGTAACACAGTCTTTGAAGTAGGAGAGTTACTGTGCTACAACATCCACCCTATTCCCCAGATCAGGCACCATGTGACTTCTATCTGTTTCCCAAACTGAAAAACTTCCTATCGAGCGCGACAAGATCTCGGTTCTGCTGTTCATCAGTACCTCCGTAGTATACCGAACTCAGCCTACAGCACACTTTCCGGAAATGGATCCAAATACTCAAATTATGTATTATTTACCATGGGGAGAATTTTGATTGTATGAAATGAAAACATGCACGTTTCCATCAGTTTATGAGGGTTCAGACCACAATACACAATACTTTTCAAACATCCCTCAAACATGTATATCGTAACAAAATTAATGGTGCACCTCACGCACTGCTATATCAGAATCACAAGTCGCGGTATCGTTTTGTAATGTATACATATACATATATATGTATCACTCATATAATTATAATTTTACAATAAGAGCACAAGCCGCCATTGGTTACAAAATGTTGATGGGTCCTAGCTGAAATGTAGCAAAACCATACCTTACGATTTGTAGCAGTTCATAACAAATGAAACACTTTAGGACAAATGCATCGTATTCATCGAAGTACATGCATGTATAAGAATAACAACAAACATAGTGCTCAGCAGCACACATTAATACTTTTTGAGTGCTGAATGTTGGAAATGGAATTGTCCATCCATTGAGTAACAGTAGAGTCCATTCAGTATAGAAGCGTTGCAGACATATGTTCAGAATTGCAAACGGTGCATACATTGACCAGCAGATGTGTGAGCCCTCTGACCTAGGACTCGAGTCTTATCTATGTCTATACTGTTTGCCAAAGTCAGATATTTTGTGTCCCGCATTCAAAGAGCCAATGCAGTGTAAAACTAGAACTGTTGGGAATACAATGTACCTACAATACACCACGTACAGTAAACTTGTACCGCGCTAATGTTACATACATTTAACTCCTCACCCCGTGAATATTCTTGGCACTTTCCAGTCTCTTTGAACCTTAACCTTTAGCCTGCTGAGCAAATTATTTTTACAGAATTTTTCACCTACTACATGTAGATTTTCAAATTTCAAGCTACAATCAATTTGTCTACCAAAATACAATCAGGATGTCGAACAGTTTGGACCCTGATGAGCCGCCGAGTTACTCGGCGTCTCATCTGGATCCAAACTGTTTGCATAGGTATTCACTCATCCGCCCATAGCAGGCTAAATGTTAACTAGCTTGTTAATTTATATTGTTATACACAATCAATGAATGCATAGCTATACCAAATAGTATAGAATCAGATCTAAAATATTCTCTAAGCCATAATAACAGACCTTGATCAGTTTGCTCCTGCAAGAGCTGTCTGATCTTGGTTAACAATGTTTGTAAAGGTGTCAAATAAAGTGTTAAAGAAGTCCAAATGTCAGACTGTAAGATAGGTGGTACATAAATACAGCTTAAATCTACTTAATATTTAAACGCTTTTCATGTATTTGCGAACAGAGTGGACCCATACCAGACGGATCCTGATCAGCGTCTGCTCCGTTTGTTTATGGTATAATATACATGTAGATCTGATTCTACAATTTCTGTCTGAGCCAAAATGTCCTGTATGCATGGTGTTATTATTTCTGACATGAATATGCAACATGGAAATGGTTACCGACAGATTACAGTAATTAATGTGTAACGCAGAAAGCACCACAAGGAAAGATTTTGAGAAATGCATCTTATCCAGTCCTTCCTACAAACGCGCTGTTTTGTCCCTTGGAAAACAGATTTGTTCCAGATCAGACGGATCCTATAGGAGCCGTCTGATCAGGTTCTGATCTGTTTGCTGGTGAAATTATAATAGACCTATCTGCAGTTTCTACCTATGCCTTCATTTTTTCTTTTATGAATATTTAACAGGAAACAGTTAAATTCGGTTAAAGAATATCGATACAAGAGATTGAAATACAATGTACTTCAATTAATTGGTTTCGAAACATTGAAGCAGAAATCAATCAAGCTTGTTAAAGGCTATATCACCGGGGGCCAACTACGTACTATTATCAAATGTTTTGCTACGAGAATTTATATAGGTATTATAATAGATTTGTTTTTCTACGGAGGCAACTTTGTTTTCGTAGGAAAACATTTCCTAATATATACACTTGCTTCGCAGGAAAACAATTGGTCTAAAATACCCATATAAATTGTCGTAGCAAAACTTTTGATTATAATACATGGTTAGCCCCAGTGTATATGTCTATAAAGTATAAATGGTATGTATTAGAAGTCTGTAAAATGGAAAAATTGTAGTTTGTTTAACGAAAATATTACGTAAATACTTGAATAGCTCTGATCTAATATTTTGAAAAAGGCTCTAATTGGTCGAAATTAGATCAGAGCTATTCAAGTATTCATGTGTTTATTTTTGGAATTTTATATCCATTGTAAAAATAGTACGGTGTTTTGATGGTCTAATTCGTGTGCGTTTTATTTTCTACGGAACGCCATTCTGCCATGCTATTTGCTAAATTCTAAATGCGAAATGCTAAATGCAATTTGCGAACTGCTCTTTGCCAATTGTTTAAATTGCTAGGGAAAGAACCGGAATGTTCCAAATGATGGATGTAAATGACAAATGCGAAATGCGAAATGCTTATTGCTAAATGCATGTTTGCACTACTGGCATCGAGCAGTGCCATTTTTACTTTAGTAGTGCAATAAGCAATAAGCTTTATTGTAAATAAACATGCATTTAGCAAATGTACAGTGACTTTAAAATGTCACTGTTCAATGCTAGTAGTACAAACATGTATTTAGCAATAAGCATTTCGCATTTGTCATTTACATCCTTACGCGAACATTCCCTAGCAATTTACACAATTGGCAAAAACAAAGCATTTCGCATTTTGTATTTAGCAATTAGCATGGCAGAATGGCGTTCCATAATTTTCGTATCGATCGTACTTGGCGATGCACTCGGAACACCTCAGCTATTACTAACGAAACTCTATATTCCGAACCCTGGCGGAATACGGCGAGTAGTTACGATTGCTTGGCGATTTGGGGATATTCTGATTGGTTCTCCGAGATGGTCCGATTAGTTCCATTTGTGTTCGTGATATTGCAGTAATATGTTGTACTAGAACAAGAACTTACCAGATTGGGCGGCGATATAAATTATGATTTAAATCGTTATTTATCGATCAATGCGTTTCAAAATATAAGTTGTTCAGGGAAATTATAAAACGATCAAACAGTATTCGTTCAATGACAGGTTTTATTACATATATAGATGTATATACATTGTATGTTCTTTTTATTTCTTTAAAAAATACAATAGCAGTGTGAGGCCTTGGATCCTGAATGCGCAAATTTCTCGGAATTTAAACTGGATCTATACCGTCTTCAAGGGTCATATCAGATTTGAACACAAACTGAAGTTTAACCTTCTGCACTCTGGACAATTGTCATCTGCAAATATTGCGGTCTGCTTCAATTCTAAAAGTACAATTTCTTCTACTTCATTTCAAACAGACAAAGTCAGTGGGTCTAACAGTTTAGATTGTGGCGAGGCTCCGAGTTACCCAGCGTCTCATCTGGATCGTAACATATTCACAAAGTCATCAGTAGAGTGATGAAATTTTAAACTTTTTTCGCCAAACCCTCGATATGAGCACATTTGATATCACATTCTATAGTCGAATTCTTGATGATTACAAATAGTTTAGAACCAGATTTTTTGACAATCATGTCATATGTATTAATGAGAAATCAGCAGAAGATCTATCATTAAGAATAGAGCATATACGATAGTTTATTCAGCGTACTAAAGGTTAAGCCATTGAGACTGAAATCACGATATTATCTGAATTATTGATCTTTTATGTAAATTAGGCGCATTCAATTATTTCAATGTTACGTACCAGGCTGTAATTGCCTTTCAAAATAGTTTGGATCCAGATGAGACACCAAGTAACCCCGTGTCTCGTCCGGATGCAAATTGTTTGACACTCGAACACTGTTTTTTTCTATTTTGCAAGTGAATGTTATCCAGTGGTTGAAATGGTGACATGGCAGGTTCTTGCAAAGATTTCGTCAGTGTCATAGAAAGGAAATAAGGGAAACCAAAATGATATACAGTGTACCCGATTAAGACTTCCTTGATCGGAAGCCATATTGATAGGACGTTCGCGTATAGGAAATATTAGAAACGAGGCATTCATATAGTCGACACAGAAACTTAATGCAGGGTGAAAGTCATGCAGAAAGCTCCTGTTGGAGCTTTCTGTATGACTTTCACCCAACATTAAGCAGCCACCTGTCTTAAAGTGTTTAGATTCTTCTCTACTAGAATTCCGGTTTAGAGAGATTCTACTGTATTTATCAGAGTATGAAAATAGGAATTAGTAGCCCATTAATTAAAGACTTCCTTGGTTGGAATTTCTAGTCATTTTCTTATAATTCATAAAATGACTGAATACAGATCATTGTCGGGGTATCTGACTTTTTTATTCTCTGCTGAGGAAAATACATGTAGCCCTCGCCTAACGGCTCGGGCAACATAAATTTCCTCAGCAGGAAAAAAATCAGATACCCCGCCAATGATCTGTATAACTAATATTGTGCGTGACGTCCGTCTGTCCGTCCGTCTGTCTGTCTGTCTGTCTGTATGTCTGTCTGTCCGTCCGTCCGTCTGTCCGATTTTAATTTGTCCGCGCGGTTTCTCCAAAAGCTTTGGTCGGATTTTCATGAAACTTCATAGGATTGGTTGAGTTATGGGACATTGAATTTTTACATAGAAAAGTTTGTCCGCACGGTTTCTCCTAAATTGTTTATCAGATTTTCATGAAACTTCATAGGATTGATCAGCACCATGCCTAGCTGTGTATATCTTATTCCTGTTCCGGGTTGACGATTTTCTGCAGAGTTATAGGACTTTGATTTTTTACATGGAACAATTCAAGTTCTACTCTGTTTGTGTAGTCGGATAGAGACTTGGTGAAACGGTCTTTTTTAAAATTTCAGCTTCTTTTACATATGTTAACATACACTAGTTATATAGTTAAAAAGAGCTTATGTTATTTGCAAATGTCTTGCCGACTCAAAATAAATCTTATCTTATCTTATCTTTGTCGTTAGGCTTTAAAATAGACTGTGTGGCTTGATAGTTCAAGTCGGTATTAGCTGTCCAGTGTTGGCATCGTATGTAAGCCAAATTAAGATCCTGGGTTCAAGTCTCAGTCGAGACACAACTTTTTCACCTTGTTACATTTGGCGCTAAACGTAAACAACCCGCAGGGCGATTTATATGAAAACAAATTGTAATAATAAAACTATTGTGGAGTCTTATTTGAGTAAGAATTCGGGACGAATTATTGTGTAGAGGGTGGGTGTGTTTAGCCGGGTAGAGAATATGGTGAAACGGTTGATAGGTTTTAATAGACTGTTTGGGTTGATAGCTCAGTCGGTAGAATGTTGGCATGGTAAGCCAAAGGCCCTAGGTTCAAGTGCTAGTCGAATCCCGTCAATAAGTACCAGCTAGGGTATCCGCTATTTGCTCATAGAATAGTGTTTCTGCCATGGCCAAACATTAATTTGCCTAACGGTCATAAAATCAAAAGTGATGATTTAATGTAAAAATATTCACGATGTAAAGGGTTAAACCGATTTACTAGTTTACAAACCATGGTGCGTTTTAAGTTAGTACTAGAGTAAATAATATGTACGCACTTATAAAAATATAGTCCGCAACTGTTTTATTGAACCGAGCAAGGTTTATTCTGGGCACTATGTTAAGAAACTTTTGATTGGATAATAAATATATGTGCTCTGGTTCTTAACCAATGACTAAAGAGTTAACATAAGCACATGACCTCAAAACGTTCGCAAGGTAAGACCTTCAAGAGAAAGTCAAGACGGGTAAGTTGGTTTTACATTTTTCTTTATTCCACTCATTATAAACATATTAGTCTATTTAGATGTTGTAAAAAAAAGTATTTACCTATCATCACCTGTCAAAAAGACCAAAATACTGGACGATCTAACTTAGAAAACTTACGCCAAATCTCCCCGGTAATTTTAGAGAAACTAATGTTTATGTTTCGTTGCAATGCGAATCACAGTTGCGTGGCGTTTTCCCCCCAGGAACGGTCTGGTAGAGTTAAACTTTCTGAAACACGTCTTTTTTAGGTATCAATATCTAGCGTTTCATGTTTACTCCTTTTTGTTAGTAGAAAAACGCGCTCTTCATACCTTACAGCAACTCATCGATAATAAAAAACATCAGGTTGAATGTAAAAATTGATTGATGCCGTATGTTTCGAGAGGATCATGGTTGTTTCGTCAAGCTACCGGTTCCTCAATCTGGACTTTACGAACAAAATGGTTAGTGGTTTCGTCAAAGGTTTGTTATAATTACAGTAATTAAGTTCATAATTGACGTTTGATTTTGATGACTGTGTTTGATCGAAAATAGTTTGGAATTCGACCATTGGCTGAACATTCCACTGGTTTAGATCATACAAATTTGCACTCATTCTGCATGAATTAACGATTTATAAGTTTAAACTGGCTTGTAGTTGGCAATAAAAATATTATCTTTTAAAGAGGAAGTCCCTACAATGATCGCATATTTTCAATAATATCATAAAACTTGGTATTTGTTATGCTCTATACTTATTATGAAGGTTCCCAATTTGAACTTATATCAAAAAATGCCCCTGTGATACAAATAAACCGATTTCATCAATACTGATAATTTTTGTTCTACAACACAATATTATCGGCCTTTTCCGTTAAATTCCTCTGCGTTTTGCCGATGATCACCCGATCCCTCCATTGTTTACGTAATAGCTTTCTCGGAAGCAGTCGGAGAATCGCGAATAGGGCGAACAGTTAAGAAACTAAAACCCAACCCGAATAAAACTGAAACATCGGGGAGTAAAATCGGGATCGGCGATATCAAACACATGGATGTTTTGTCATTAAAAATGGTAATTGGATGGTTTTTTTTGCGATATACTACTTTTCAGCATATAAACAAATGAGTTTTGTACATTTTACGTGTTTATGAAAAGCGTCAAATGTAGGAACATCCCCTTAAATTTTTATCTTCGTTCATATGATATAGATTATGAACTTATAATTATTGAACAATTTTGCGCTTTCTTAGTATTGTTGATACTTAATGGAAGTTGAAAATAAACAATTTATAGCTATGATAGACAGATAGTTGCAATATCAAAAATGTTAAACTTTATAATGACTAAATTTGATATGCATATACCACTAATTAGCCCTACCCACTACATAAATATGAGTTTGACGAAACCATTTTTTGCCTACTACATAAATTATAAAATCAGTTTGACGAACCGGTAGGTTGACGAAACCACAACACCCATTTTGAGACACCTAAGATTGTGGATTTATGTATTAACAATATCAGGATCCAAATTATGAGATTAGAATGCTACTAGTTTAGTGGTTCTGGTATGTGGAACTCATGTAGCAGCCCGTGAAGCTCAGTTGGAGGAGCACCTGCCCTGTAAAGCAAGTGGCCCTGTGTTTGAGTCCTACACCTGGCCGCACTTTTTCTCCTGTCACTTTAATGGTGTCAAAATTGCTTGATGGCTCATGAAAGCAGTGGGAAGCACTGTCTGTGAGAGCTATATTTCAAAACAGTCTTAAGTGGACACTAATAATTCGATGATTTTTCAACACTGAAAAATAGCTGCTGATGTAAGTTGTAAACAATGTGTAGGTTATATATATATGGGTGTTTGGTCTTCCATAACTTAATCCTGAAAATAAATGTATTATGGTATCTGCATGTATTATTTCTCATGAAATTTCTCTTTTACAGTGAACAAAGAACAAAAATTTTCGTTTCAACCCAAAGCTGGTTTTACCAATCAACTGCTTGGAAAAAGTGTTGAACTTTAGACAGTTCCCAAGCTGAAAAAAGGCTGGCTAAGTTTGTTCATTCTTGCAAAAAAGGACTATTGAATTATTTGAAGACTCACAGGAGAAATGCTTCGTTTAAAGACGTTATGGAGCAATTCTCGCTCTAGCATATCCAAAGGATATAGGAATATCTATAGATCTTGTTCGTCTCAATCGAGCTCTGACAAAGGGAAGAGAAAATATGCCACTCAAGCAGTGCAGGAGTCTTTCCTCAATGGAAGTTCTTCAGTGTACGTGGAGGAGATGCACAATGCCTGGCTGAGAGATCCCACAAGTGTCCACAAGGTGAGTTGATATTAATATTGGCTAGAGGTGTCATAGTGATAGCCAGAATGATATTCACTTACATGTATTATTGACGTGGTCTATAGTTGATCTGATTTCCATTTTGATTTTTGAATATCATAACAAATGTATGTTATTTTAACCCATTACCTTATAGGTTATTTTTGGACCAAACCTCTGAATAAATCTACTGAAAGGGAGCATAAATTTACTAGAGAAAAGGAAAACTTTAGAAGTGTATTGTTTTGAAACCATTTTGATGAATAGAGCATTTGCTTCTATGAAGCAAATGTATTATTTATCCAAATGGTTCAAAAATTTACTTTTACAGAGACATCAAAAGGTGCAAATATGAGGGAATGAGTTAAACACATAGGCAACACAATTACAGTACCCAGTACCCCATTATTTACGAGTTTGACAGCTTAGTATGTTCTTGAAGTGTCATTTTTATGCCCCCCAGGGCATATTGTTTTTGTCCTGTCTGTTAGTTTGTTTGAGGACAACTTTAACATTGGTCATAACTTTTGAGCCAGTACAGATACAGACCACAGGGGTCTGAACCGCTTCATGGCGTCTATATGTACTATATAATAACTGTTATTATATAGTACATATAGACCCCCATGAAGCGGTTCAGACCCCTGTGATACAGACTGGATATTTGGCATGCATATGAATCTGATAAAGCCACACATTTTAAGGGGTGACATGTCAAGGTCAAGGTCATCATTCAGGCTCAAAGGTCATATCGCTGCATAGTGTTTCACAAACACATCTTGTTATTACTAAAATTACTTGAAAAAACTTATTTTAAGTAAAACTGTTTTAAAAGTTAATTCCACCAAAAACATGTCATATATTTAACCTTATCACTTAACATTAATAACAATCATGAATGCTATTCTACTTTCTACTTAGCTAAATTATTTTTTTCCTATTTTGAAACATGTAACTAAAGCAAACCCTGATCAGACAGCTCCCTGGATCTACTTTGTTTGCGTATGCATCAAAATGTACCTCTATTAGCTAAAATTTAAATTAAGTTCTCAATTTATATACTGATGTATTATGGCTGAAATATAGGTACAGGGCTATCTGTTGGTGATACCTGTAGTACAGATGTCAACAACCAATATGTGTAGTCCTGTATCAATATTAGGTGTTCTGTAGAGTGTTAGTGTCATACGGTTTTGATTTAAATGGGACGGCCTTTCCTCCATAAATACTCATTTTTCATATGAGCAGCAGCTACATTGTTGAAACTCAAGTGTCAATGTTGTCGTTATCATGTGGAAACTTTAATGTTGGCTATAACTTCTTTACTATTCCTGCAAATCTTATGAAGCTTCACACACTTGTTCACCATCACAAGGGCTATGATCTGAATAAGGGCCATTACTCTGTAAGGCTTTTTTTATAAAATTAAGCTCCTTTATGGACTTAATAAAAATTTAAAATGTGTGCCATTTTGAAATCGTAACCAGCAGCACTCTCATGTGAATCCCTTGTGGCAAGGCCTTTCCATCAATATTATGTTTTTAACTTGTGACCTTGACCTTTAAAATTTCACCTCATTTTCAAAACTTTAACAAACAATATTGGCTATTGTTTTCAAACTATTCATGAATGCAAATCTTATGAAACTTCACACACTTGTTCAGTCACCATCACAAGAGCTACAATGTGACAGGTCTGTAATTTTCATGCCCCCCAATGGCAGGCATATTATTATAGTAATCGCATTGTCTGTCCTTCCATCCGTCCGTCCATCCCGAATTTCGTGTCCCTTCCTGTAACTTTTTTATCTGTGATGGATTTCAAAATAACCTGGCACAAATGTTTACCACACAAAGACGATATGTCGAGTTCAACTCCCTAGTCCATGGGTCAAAGATCAAGGTCACAGTGTACAATTTTTGGGGGTATTTGTCACGTGATTGTGACAGCTCTTGTTTGTTAGCTCACCAGAGCACAAAGTGCTCATGGTGGGCTTTTGTGATCGCCTTATGCCCGTCGTCTGTCGGTGTACTTCTTCCGTCGTCAAAAATTTGAACCTTTAAAAATCTTCTTCTCTGAATCTACAGGGTTCTCAACCTTCTTCTTTGGCACAATTAGCATTATCTTCAGGTCCTCTACAAAAGCTATATAAATTATGTCCCAAGGGTCAAAATTTGCCCTGCCCCAGGGCGGGCTAGTTTTCAATAGAAACATATAGTGAAAACTTTGAAAATCTTCTCCTCTGATTGTCTGGTGAGCGCTTCAGGGCCATTCTGGCCCTCTTGTTAAAACAAATATGCCCCTTTATGAACTTATGAAATGAAGATTAAAGATATGTCAACAGACTGAGTGTCTTCACCAGCATGTGGTGCTTGTGTTACATTATGGCAAACAGTGTAGACTCAAATTTGGATCCAGTCACTATTATGTCTCCAGTAGGAAATATCTGGTAACAGTTAACCCTTTCCTCCATAAATACACCTTTCTAAGCCTCTGTAAAAATCACCCGTTGAAATCATTGTGATAAATAGAGCATTTGCTCCTATAGGAGCAAATGCTCTATTTATCACAATGGTTTCAAACTGAAAAATTCTAAAATTGTCCTTTTCTCTAGTTAATGCTCCTTTTCGATAGATTTATTCAAAGTGGTTGGATCTAAAAATAGCCTATGAGGTAATGGGTTAAACCTTTCATTGTTCAATTTTCATGCAACTAATATTGACTTCATGAAAATTTATTAGCTGATTTTTTACAATAACATAATTATGTACAAATGAATGTTAGCAGAAACTGTAGAATCAGATGATTTATAATAATTTCTTTAGCAAACTGAGACCCTGATCTGATGGCTGCTATAGAAGCCATCTGATCTGTGTCTACAATGTACTCTGTTTGCAAATGTATATATGAAGGAAAGGGTGAAGTTATTATGGGGTTAGTGCCAATTGAATCAATTTTGATTTTAGAACAAATTATACACTCAGTGAACTATATTTTGTCATAAGCAGTCAAAGCAGACCTGACCCTGATCTGACTGCTGATGGCTCCTGTAGGAGCCATCTAATCTTGGTCTACTCTGTTTTCATAGGCATAAAAAGGTGTATTTATTGTGTAAAGGTTAATTATGCCATGGTTCACCTTTAATTTGAATCTGGATGAGATGTTGACAACTTGGTGTTTTGCCATGATCCAAACTGACTCTGAATGTCATTTTAAAAAGATATTGGAAAATGGAAGAAATTCTACATTCAGAATTGAAAAAGTGTATAAAGTTTTAGGAATGGGCTAAACAATTTTGCACTAATTTCTCCAATTGATGTACTGTTAAAATTTGTTTGTTTGTTTGTTTTTTGGTCAGTCATGGGACGTCTACTTTCGTCAGCTAGCACAGGGAGCTGCACCAGGAACAGCGTATGTTCGACCTCCTTCCCTTTCGTCTTCAGTCACGGGGACTCTGCCAGCCATGGCCCCACAGACTTCAGCACTGGCCACTACCAGTGCTGATACAGACAAGATCATTGATGATCACTTGCTTGTGCAGACTATAATTAGATCATACCAGGTAAATATGCTAACATACTGGACATACCAGATCCATAGATTCACAAATGTGCATGTGCAACGTGCATATAATACTAAAATTGTCATATCTCCACCAAAACCAATGTTGTGACCACTCAAAGAGATGATTCCAAAAGAATGGTCACAGTGTTGAATTTGATAGAGATATAAAGCTACTACTTTATAAAGTTAATGAATATATTGCTGAAGTTATGAATTCTTGTACAGATATTCATGAGGGAAAGGGTTAAAACATCAGTAGGGTTTAAAGGGTGCTATTCAATTTCATTTTGATTTGCACGGAAAGACAAATATAATTTTACTAGTTTTAGCACAATCTTTTTAACCCTTTCCCTCATAAGAAAGACTCTTGGCACCTTTGTAAACAGAGTAGATCAAGATCAGACAACTCCTGTAGGAACTGTCTGGTCAGGGTCTGTTCTGTTTGCTTATGGAATAAAAAAAAGATCTGGTTCTGAGTTTTCTATCTCAGCTTAAAAATTCA
Organism: Azorinus chamasolen; assembly: GCA_963576725.1. Lineage (NCBI taxonomy): Eukaryota > Metazoa > Mollusca > Bivalvia > Cardiida > Solecurtidae > Azorinus > Azorinus chamasolen. The sequence goes on from OY755236.1 coordinate 106,221,104, forward strand.
ATTTTTAATTTATAATTGTAAATGTTCAGTCCATCAATCTTCACATTTTATAAATTTTGAAATTGACCCTTTCCCTGTTCATTATACATGTCTTGTACATGAAAAAAATATTGACATCATGAATATTCATAAACCTAATTTTTATGATGGCATAAGTACACTGGATTTTTAGGATTTTAGGTATTAATAGAAACTGTAGAGGTAAATTAATTACAATTTAATAAGAAAATTGATCAGACCCTGGGTCTTCTCTGTTTGCAAAGTAGTGAAAAGTCGTTCATATGAAGTAAATGATTAATATTCATGATGGAAAGGGTTATAGTATATGTATTTAGGCTATATTAATATCATTTCAGTTTTTATACCCCCCTTTTGAAAAAATGGGGGTATATTGCTTTGCACATGTCGGTCGGTCGGTCTGTCGGTCGGTCGGTCGGTAGATCGATGGTTTCCGAACGATAACTAATAAACGACTTGGCCTAGAATCTTCAAACTTGCTATGGTGGTTGGTCATGACAAGTAGATGACCCCTATTGTTTTTGAGGTCACTAGGTCAAAGGTCAAGGTCACCATGACCTAAAATGGTGAAATAGTTTCCGATCAATAACTGCTCAAGGGTTTGGCTTGGGATCTTCAAACTTGCTGTGGTGGTTGGTCATGACCACTAGATGACCCCTATTGATTTTGAGGTCACTAGGTCAAAGGTCAAGGTCACAATGACCTTAAATGGTTAAATGGTTTCCGATCAATAACTGCTCAAGGGTTTAGCTTAGAATCTTCAAACTTGCTGTGGTAGTTGGTCATGACCACTGGATGACCCCTATTGATTTTGAGGTCGCTAGGTCAAAGGTCAAGGTCACCATGACCTTAACTGGTAAAATGGTTTCTGATCAATAACTGCTCAAGGGTTTGGCTTAGGATCTTCAAATTTGCTAAGGTGGTTGGTCATGACAACTAGATGAGTCCTATTGTTTTTTAGGTCACTAGGTGAAAGGTCAAGGTCACCATGACCTTAAAGGGTGAAATGGTTTGCGATCAATAACTGCTCAAAGGGTTTGGCCTAGGATCTTCAAATTTGCTGTGGTGGTTGGTAATGACCACTAGATGACCCCTATTGTTTTTTTAGGTCACTAGGTCAAAGGTCAAGGTCACCATGCTCTTAACTGGTCAAATGGTTTCCGATCAATAACTGCTCAAGGGTTTGGCTTAGAATCTTCAAACTTCCTGCGGTAGTTGGACATGACAACGAGATGACCCCTGTTGTGTTTGAGGTCACTAGATCAAAGGTCAAGGTCACCATGACCTTAACTGGTAAAATGGTTTCTGATCAATAACTGCTCAAGGGTTTGGCTTAGGATCTTCAAATTTGCTTAGGTGGTTGGTCATGACAACTAGATGAGCCCTATTGTTTTTTAGGTCACTAGGTCAAAGGTCAAGGTCACCATGACCTTAACTGGTGAAATGGTTTGCGATCAATAACTACTCAAGGGTTTGGCTTAGGATCTTCAAACTTGCTGTGGTGGTTGGTCATGACCAGTAGATAACCCCTATTATTTTTAGGTCACTAGGTCAAAGGTCAAGGTCACCATGACCTTAACTGGTGAAATGGTTTGCGATCAATAACTGCTCAAGGGTTTGGCTTAGGATCTTCAAACTTGCTGTTGTGGTTGGTCATGACAATTAGATGACCCCTATTGATTTTAAGGTCACTAGGTCAAAGATCAAGGTCATCATGACCTTAACTGATGAAATGGTTTCCAATTAATAACTGCTCAATGGTTTGGTTCGGGATCTTCAAACTTGCTGTGGTAGTTGGTCGTGACCACTAGATGACCCCTATAGTTGTTGAGGTCACTATGTCAAAGGTCAAGGTCATCATAACCTTAATATGTGAAATGTTTTCAGATCAATAAATGATCAGTGGTTTGGCTTAGGATCTTCAAAGTTGCTGTGGTGATTAGTCATGACCGCTAGATGACCTCTATAGTTGAGGTCACTAGATCAAAGGTCAGGGGGTCTGGGGGGTATACATGTTTTACAAACATCTCTTGTTTTCTTTTGTATTTGTACTATGTTTACCTTGGTGTTGTTGGCATACCTTTCAAGTTTGTTTTGAAATATTGATTCAATTTGTATTGAAATTGGATATTTTAATTAGGCAATAAAAGTAGGAGTGTAGTACATATTTTAAACAGGAAGTCACTTGCACAGAAAAAAAGAAAAATGATATGATATGAAAATGATATGTGCAATGTCTAGCTCTTCTGTGAGCTACAAAGCATGTAACTGCTTAATGATGCATGAAGTAAAACTGAAAGCTCTTATGATAACTTTCTGCATAACTTTAATCTCTTAATGCTTTAATCTCTTGATTATTTTCTTTGATTTTATGGCTGAATGCATGTAACAAAAATGTGACATGTATTTTGACATGATAATCTTTGAAAAAGGCCCTTAGTGGTCGAAATATTAGATCAGAGCAGTTCAAGTATTTATGTATTATATTAATTCCCTATTTTGGAATATTTTCTTCGTTATAAACCTAAGAATTAGTCTTCTTTAAGTGGTTGTTGTAGTTGGGGGTAATTTGCATTAAAAATCTTTCGCTATAACATCCATCATGATCTGGGTCAAGCTGGGTGTGATTTATATGGTCAGAGGTATGCCCTTAGCCCTTCATTCCGTAAATATTTGTGTATAAAGAAAAAGTAAGTATTTTTGGCAGAAACAGTAAAATCAAATTATATTTATAATTCCCTAAGCAATCATAGCAGATGTCTGATCTTGGTCTACTCTGTTTTCAAAGGCATTAAAAGGCATACATCTATGTATCTATGGAGTGAAGGGTTAAAATTAAAGAGGAGCAATGTTGTTCAAAAAGGGAAGCCTCACATTTGCAGACATTATAGGCCCAAATGAGTCGCCTCCTTGAAACATAATGTCTGATCTGGTTCTACACTGTTTGTTACTTGATTAACCCTTCCCCTCATGTAAATGTGTTTTCACACATCAGCAAACAGAGTAGACCCAGATCAGACGGCTCCTATAGGGTCTGCTCTATTTGCTTATGGAATTAGATAGATCTGTTTCTTTAGTTTCTGAAGTAGCTACCACATTTCACCGTCTATATTTTATTATAACCATTTTGTCCATGAATATTAAGTAGGTATTGAAAGTTTGAATAAACACAGAACAGGGAAAGGGTAAAGCTCAGTAGTAGTTTGTCCATATGATTATTGCTAACTGAGTAAGTCGTAACCCATCATCACTTTTCCAATGCTGATCTGTTCTTGACGGTTTACAAAGGGTTAATACAGTGCTCCCTCTCTACAACGACACCCTTTGGGATACGAAGATTGTATGTGTTGTTCAGAGGGAGTTGTTATGGGGAGGGAAAATCAAACATAATTAGCTTGTTTGCAGATCCCTAGATAAGGTGTATTTCGAAAACTAAAACCGTTATGCCTCTATCAAACCCTATGTTGTGACCACTCTTTAGAATCGTCACAAAGTGATGATTTTAAAGAGTGGTCACAACATAGGGTTTGATGGAGGCATAAAGAAAATACGATGTAAAAAGATATTTCTGGAGGCTTATTGTTTCGGAAACAGTGACATGCGTTGTTGTAAGGAGGGAATCGTTATTGAGAGGGCCGTTGTAGGGAGGGAGCACTGTACACCTTTCCTCCATTACATTTGTTCCAATACAGTAAAACTTGCCAATAGTATTGGGGTCTTTAAGAGCAGGTCATTGTTTAACCCTTTCCCTGTTCTATGTAAAAATTGTTTTTTTTGCAAATTTCAATACCTGAATATTTATGCACAAAACAGTTATAATGAAATATGGAAGGTGGAACATAGTAGCCATTTTAGATACTAAAGAAACCGATTTATCAAATTCCGTTAGCAAACAGAGCAGACACTGACCAGACGGCTCCTATATGAGCCATCTGATCTGGGTCTACCCTGTTTGCAAGTGAGTGAAAAGGCATTTATATGGTTTGACAATGCCAAAATAAAGTGTTGTTCATTTTCAGCTTGTCTGATTTTCAAAAAGAAAATTAGCTTTTGTTGTACATGTAGCTTGTCGTTGTCGTCATCCAGAAACTTCAACATTTGCTGTTATTTCTTTACTATTATTCCAAATTTTATGAAACTTCACCATCACAAGGGCTACAATCTGACTGAGGTCCATACCTCTGTTAGGCCTTTTTTGCAAACTTATGCCCCATTTTGAACTTATGAAATAAGACCTCAAAATGTCACGACAGACAGGCGTTGGCACCTGCATGCGGTGCTCTTTTTATTTACATGTATGTTATTTTGTCATAATATGCCATACAATTCATAGATGCTGAAGAAAATATTTAACAGTCATGATTATATTAATTTTATTTATTGTAGGAACCAACAACCTTGAATAGAATGCACTGACTGATATTCATTATATGAATGATTTTATTGATTTGTGTACCCCTTTGCAAGCTAATAACAAATTTATGATTACCTGTAGAAGTAGATGCAAACAACTTGGATCCAAATGAGATGCTTAGTTACTCAGCATCTCATCAGGATCCAAACTATTTTTGACACTTTAATTGCATTTTTGAAGAGATATAAAAGAAAACTTAATTGTTAAATTTTCAGCAGATGACCATTTGTGCAGATGACAATTGCTTAGCATGCAAAGAGTTAATTTATAATTGATGAAGTAGTATTTGGTACATATATCAGTTCCATTGAATGAATAAGTACACATAAGTACTTAAGAATAAGTACAGTGGAACCTGTATGAAACAGCCAGCCATTTATTGAACATAAGAGTCTTAAGTGCAGGTGGTTGTTACTGCAGGGCAAAAGTAAGGGCCACTTAATACAGGTTCTACTGTACATTATTTTCTTGCCCCAGTGATTGCTTCCTATTTACCACAAATATATTACTTTCATTCTCCCTGCTCCACTGATTAGCAACTCTCACTGAATTTTTAAGTAGAGTATATTGTAATAAAATCTTTTCCATCCTTCCTCTTTCCATCCTTCCTTTCTTGCATCAGAATCCTTTCCTTTGACAAGTTGCTGAGCTTGAAAATCTTTTAGAGCCAGGTGAGACAAGTGCAAAGCAGTTTAAATTTTTGAATTATCTTTAAAAATAAAAAAAGTTACGAAGATTTAAATGTGACTAATTTAAAAGCTCAATATGTAATAACTGTTAGTGTTTATTAAGAGAGAATTTAATTTAAATTCTCTCTTAATAAACACTAACTAACTTTGAGTTTGGCATGCCCTATTATTACATCACACTGCCATATTTGAAAGCCCACACAAACCTTGATCAAACTGTTCCTTGATGATCAGTTAGATCTGAGTCTACACCATTTACGTAAGTCATCTGTATGGATATTTAGCGTAAATAGGGTAGTTTGCAGGATTTTTATTATATTCTTTTTTTGTGATGATGATTCTTGACTCCCTTGATTCTAACTTAGTTTATTCTTTTGCAGTTTTAATATACATATATGTATACATAGTAATTAGGAAACATAATTTTGTTTTCAAGCATATCATCATAGGTTTGGGGATTTGGCTTATGGATGGAAAACTTTAACAATTCCCTCATAGACTATTTTTAGGTCCACCTCTTTGAATAAATCTACTGAAATTCAAAGAAATTAGCAAAAAGTTTTGTTTTTTTTTAGAATTGTGTACTTTTGAAACCATTGTCATAAATAGAGCATTTGCCCCTTTGGAGCAAATGCTCTGTTTATCACAGTGGTTCCAACTCTGACTTTTTCAGAGGTGTCAAAAGGCATCAATATTAGGGAATGAGTTAAATAAGGAATTAGATCCCAGTCAATATCTGTCATCTGAACTGGGACATTCCTAAATTAGAACATCGATAGCAAGGAGAATTTAACACACATCTTCTTTGGCAGTAGTCATGTTACAAACATAATTCTGGCCAGTAATCTTAAACATTAAATGCCATAGATGTATGGGTGATGACCTTTTCAAATACTTAGCCCTTTCCTTCATACAGATACCTTTTCTTTCACACCTTTGCAAACAGAGTAGATTAAGATCTGATGGTTCCTGTTGGAGCCATCCGATCTGGATCTGTTTTGTTTGATTATGAAATAATAATCGAACTGAATCTACAGTTTTTACCCGTGAACACCAATAATTAATTCTGAATATCATGATGAAAAGTCAGCCAATAAATATTCATGATATCATTATTTCTCACATGGATATTCAACAGGGAAAGGGTTAAGATCCAGGTGAGATGCCATATTGCAATAAATTGAGTCCTCAAACTGGTTGAAACGCAGATCATGATTTTGTGGAGAAAGAATATGAGCAGTATTCAAAGAATTAGTCGAGTAACCCAGTCCCTGTAAATATTCATGTAAGAAATAATGATATGAATATTTGTTAGCTGATTTTTATAATGGTTTATGAATACATGTTGTTTTTTACCTTGGAAGAAACTAGAATAAGATCTATTTTAATTCTTAGGCAAATAGAGCAGACCCTGATCAGATGGCTCCTCTAGGAGCCATCTGATATGGGTCTACTCTGTTTGCAATGGCTTGAAAAGGCACTTATATGAAGGAAAGCTCCTTAGGGTTCTGTTCTGTTCTTCTGTTCTGTTAACTCTCAACAGTATGGTTGAATTTCTGATTACCTGTGCCAACAGTTTGGAATGACTCAGTCTCTGCATTTCATCAGGATCCAAAGTGTTTAATTCACACCCGGGATTGCATTTTTGAAAAGAAATTTAAGAAAAATGGTGTTTGGGAATCAAAGTTTGCAGTTAAAGTATGCAGAGCATGTTAAAGGATGACACTTATGTTGATGGGAACAAATCTTCTAGTGTTAGATCACTGTAAAACCCAAACATTGGGACTACTCATTAGCTGAACTGGGACAGGATGTTTGGTCTGCTTTGTTTGGAGGTTGAAAATACCTCAAGATTAATTACACTTAGCAATATGTTATATTAAATCTCAAATACATATTTAATTAATACAAATAATTACTAGAGCTTTGTAAGGTTTAGCTTCACATGTAATGTCATTGATAAGAATATTTCGGTAACCCAGTCACCTACATTAGCTTGCAGACATATCTGATGTGCTGTGACCTAGATACACAGTTTATGAAGCATTAAATCAATGCTTTTCCCATTTCAAAAGTATTGAACTGTAGAAAAATGTTGATTAGATTCATGTTAGGCATCAATAGTTATCAATATTAATTTCAATAAATCTGGTCAAAATGGACTGTTGTCATACTCCAAAAATACTTTGAATAGCTACACCCTTACTTTGTCTTAACCCTCTCCCTCATACCTGAATACCTTTTCACACCTTTGCAAACAGGTTAGACCCTGATCAGACAACTCCTGTAGGATCTGTTTGATCAGGATCTGCTCTGTTTGCATATAGCATGATATAGATCGGACTCTACCACACTTTTTGTTAGAAGATAGAATTCCCTTGAAAGTTTTACATAATAAGAATTCAGCTGATAAATATTCATGATGTCATTTTTTCTTTTGTGAACACTGAACAGGGAAAGGGTTAACCATGGGTTTTTAGACACTTTATATTTAAAGAAACCGGGTTTTCCCACCTTGAACCAATAACAAATTATTAGTCCTCTTCTATAGTGCTGTTGTAGAGCACAGGTAGCAGTATCAGACTGTAATGTATCTACATGTGAAAACCCATACAGTATCCATACTTATAAAACTTTTTAGTTGAGTCTGAGTTCATTCTCAAGTTTTTGATTGGTCAGATTTGAGTCTTTGGCGTATTTATGGAGGAAAGGGTTAATTAGCTGGCATATGAACACTAGAACTTTGGCCATGACTGAGACTGTAGTGTCATATGTATAGTTATTCAACACAGCAGACCCTGATCTATGTCTGCTCTGTTTGCAGTGGCATTAAAATGCTTGTCTATAGAGTAAAGGGTCAGAATATTTATATACATGTTCATGGAACAGAGATTAAATGATTTATTAATTAACCCTTTCCCCTATTGAATATTTATGTCAGAAATGATGATGTGATGAATACTTATTACCGTACTTGTTAGCTGTTATGATTTTAATGAATACTTATTAGCTGAATTTTATAATGGCATAATTATGTACTCATTACAAACGTAGAGTCAGATCTATACTAGTTTATAAACTAAGAGAGCAGACCTTGATAAGATGGCACCTACAGGAGCCATATAATCTGGGTCTACTGCGTTTGCAAAGGCATGAAAAGCATTTATATGAAGGAAAGGGTTACATAAGAATAAGTGTCAAAACTTAATTCATTCCTTTGATTGACGATCAATGATATCTAGAAGTAAACCTTGTTAATTATAAAATTGTATTATCTAAATCAGATTTGTCACAATTGAAATACCTGTTACAGTGTACATGCCTATTGAATTTATTGACCCAGCAAATATTCTACAACTTCCTGTGCCACTTACATGACAAATTGTATTACAGTAATACTGCTGAATAAGTCTTCTTCTATAATACTATTTTAGAGGTGCTCAACCTTGGATTAACTTATTATCATAAGAAGACCTGACAAAAGCTTAATCCCCTTTAACCCTTTCCTCCATAGGCTATTTTTAAATCCAACTTCTTTGAATAAATCCACCAAAAAGGAGCATTAACTAGAGAAAAGTACATTATTAGAATTTTGCAGTTCTGAAACCATTGTGATAAATAGAGCATTTGCTCCTTAGAAGCAAATGCTCTATTTATCACAATGATTTAAAAAAAATCACTTTTACAGAGGATTACAAAAAAGGCGTATTATGGAGGAAAAGGTTAACCACTAAAGTGAGAAATTGGTTTAACTGACATTTGCAGACCGTGTAGACCCATATCAGAGGTTTCCTCTAAAATTCTGCACTAGTTGTCAATAAAAAAATCTTGAACAAATTAATGGACTGTGAAGGACAATTCACTTTAGAACAAATAGCATTTAGAGGGTTAATCTGTTTAATTCTATATGCATTGTTATGATACAAGTGCAGATTTTCATCCTTTGATTGCAGCAAATAGTGTTGACCCTGATCAGATAGCTCCTAGAGGAACCTTCTGATTGGGGTCTGTACTGTTTTTCATTCAAAATCTTCTTGCAAATTAAAGCCTCTCATACAGAATAACCATGATGATGATGGTGGTGGTGGTCTTTCCACTTTGAATATTAGGCATTCAAGGGTTAAATCTTTGCACACTGTAAGGGACCTGAACTATTTGTATGCTAATATTTTATTCCAACAAGATAGGATGGCTAACATTACATGTAGGTGCCTCATTGAGAATTTGTATAACACACAGCTTGCATTGAAATTTTGTGCTGAAAAAAAGTTATCTTTGAATGCCAATGCAATAAGTTTAACATATGCTTAAAAGTTCTAATTACTTGTTAGGTATTTATTGATTTACATGTAAAGAGCAAGGTAAATACATGTAGATGCAGTTTCTGCTTCTATCTTAGATACTATTCATTTTAACCCTTTCCCTCATAGATGACTTTTGGCACCTTTGCAGTGTAGACTTAGATCAGACAGTTTGCAAACAGAGTAGACCCAGATCAGACAGCTCCTATGGGCTCTGTTTGCTCATGGAATTATATAGATCGGGTCCTGTAGGAACGTCTGATCAGGGTCTGATCTGTTTGCTTATGATTGAATATAGATATGATTCTATAGTTTCTACAATGGGCAAACATTTCTGTGTCAATGTGCCATAAATAAAAATTAATCTAATAAATATTCATGATGTCATTATTTCTTACATGAATATACATGGAGTAAAGGGTTGAAGAATATCTTAGAAGTAAACAAATGTATAGAGTGTTCCAGCATTAGATTGGGGACCATGCTGATATTATCCCATTGACAATGTTTTATTCATCTATCTTAGGATGGGACAGGTTATGTATTCACCCACGGTGGGCGAGCAGTGTCCTGTGAAGTTGTCCATTCTCTAAATTTAGAAGCTTTTTGTCAAGTTTTCAGCAAGTTTGGAAGTAATGTCTGATTGCGTTATTGTCCTTTTTGCAGAAATTTTAGTTAAAACAACTTTTTCCAGCTCTCTAACTTGAGAAGCTTTTGTCCAGTATTTGTCCAGTATTCACTAAACTTGTAAGTATTGTCTATGAGAATGGTATCTTGGTCATAATTGATGAACAGCTGTATCTCTGTTTTTCACTTTGGAGTTGTAGCATTTTGTGGACATTCTTTTGTATTGTTCCCTTGATGGGCATATTTTGCCAGTTTGTAATTCTTGTTCACCTTATGATGACACTTTCATGATGTTGCATTCTTAGTGCTACTCATTGTTGGTCTTAAATAATATGCTAATAGCATATTCTTCCTAATTGAAGAGGTGAAATTTTTTATTACAGATTTCTGTTTTTATGTGTTAAATAAAACCTTGCATTCGTTTTCATCATCAAAAATGAAATAATGTAGGCTGATTAAAAATAATTAGTTGTTGCATTTTAAGTTGTATGATAATAAAATCTTGCATTTGTGCTTTTGATCAAAAGTAAAAAAAAATGTAGGCTGGATTTAATAATTATGTCTTTTTTGTAAGGACAATAACTCCTATATGGCATATGCCATTGGAGTGAAACCTCATACATGGAAAGATCATGATAAGAGACATTGTCATGCATAAATTTTATAATTTTATAAATTGTGAGTTATTGCCCCTTGTACATTTGTTTAATGCTTTCTTGTCTGGAAGATAAATCCTACATGGTTCATGCCATTGTATTGAAACGTCAAACATGGAAAGAGCATGACTTGAGATACTTCAATACTTTTGGAGTTATTGCCCTTTGTTACATTTTTTGTCCGATCAACAATTTCTGTTCTACTGATGCTATTGGAATGACATTTCATTTATGGAAAGAGCATGATGAAAGTAAGTGTCATGCACAAGGGCCATAACTCAGGTATCAATAATTTTGGAGTTATTAGCTGTTATCAATTTTTTCTTGAAAAATGTGGCGTGGAAAGCGCATAATGAGGGAAGTATCATTCATCAAGTCCATAACATTTTTAGTGATTTTCCTTTACATATTGTTTTTAATAGAGGGGAGACATCCATTTTTGTGATGAAAACCTCTAGTTGCCTACTGGCAAAAGTAATATCAATCTCAAGCTACGCCCTTAGTCAATGTCAGTTTTCCCAGGTCAATAAATCCTCATATTAACTTCACTTTTAAGGAAATAGTTTTATATAAGGTAACACATAAAAAATAGCCTACTTGATTGTATAATATTAGATAGCATATTAAATCATTAGCCTACTTGACTATATGATAAATCCATGGAGTAATGACTGTTTCAACCTTTAGTATATTTGCAGTTTACTGTAACTCATTAGATTTTTGTTAACTTCAGAATTCAATTTCTCAGAGATGATAATTAGGGCATTTTATATAGATTGAGCTGATTGCAACGACAATCACCACATAATGGCACATTACCAATAGCACGCTGAAGGTTAAGCTGGTTAAATACAATTATTACAATGTACATGTATTACATTAGGTTACATAAACTTGGTGTAATAAGCCATATCCCTTGCACACAAAGTACCTTTTGTCTGAGAATATTGTATCGAGAAAGGGAGAAGTCAAAGGTTCAACCCAGGTGTTTTTCTGTGCACAAAAGAATACAATTTATTCTGGCACTGAAACACATGCAGGATCCCTCTGATCCGTGTCTACACTGTATGCCAAAGTGTTATATACTCAGTTACGGCACTTTAATGGTTAAAGTACCTGCACCTATTGCAGCATGTTGTTAAAAAAATTGCAGTTGCTATAGAATTGCAGTTGTTATAGAATTTAATTTGTAATAGGGAGATCATGCATAAAATTTTTGTTTTATCAGTTCTACAAAACATTTTGGCTGCTATTACAACTTAACTCTTTCATATTTGGCATGTAAATTCTTCTTATGAAACAGCAGCTTTTGAGTGGTAACAGTCAAGGTCACAGATCAAAATGTTAAGGCAAAATGTCTGTTGGGGGCATAATGTGTTATGGCAAACTAATTAGTAAATTTGCATGAGAAATCAGGATCCTTTGCCATTCCAAAATGTTTCAGGTCTGGTGATAGGCTATATATACACCGATACTCCAATTTTTAGAGAGTCTGATTTTTGAAGAAAAACTACAAGCTATTGTCATTACTCCAGTGGCGTTGTTGTCATCTGGAAACTTAAACATTGGCAATTACTTCCTTAACTTTTTATGCTAATTTTATGAAACATCACACACTTGTTCACCGTCACAAGGGCTACAACGAACAGACAAAGGTTTGTACCTGCATGCGGTGCTCTTGTTTTAGATATGACAGAGAAAATGCTTCTGCATTCAATGGGTTAAACCATATTTCATGTATGTCCTGTCATTGAATTTGTTTTCTTGAATGTAATGCGGTTTATTTGCTTGATTCATGTTCATGTATCAGAACTCCTCAGTAGTACAATGCATCTTGATTTTATGAATTGTTCAGGAGAACCAGTTGGAGAAAGTATGCATTGTTTTCAGTGTTGCTTCATTTCAATAGTTATTATCATTGTGAACCTTTATCAGAGCAATTGCTTAAGATTGATATTAAAATTGTCATTTCTTTACCATTATACTCTAACATTCTCAATGGACTTACCATTTACCGTAGTGATTTTTTTCTAGTTTTTGCAAACAGAATAGACCCAATCCGAGGGCTCCTGTAAGAGTCCTCAGATCAAGGTCTACTTTGTTTGCTTATGAAAGAATATAGCTCTGATTCTACTATTAGTTATACAGTTCTTTCCCAGGGTACATGACGATTTATTCCCGGCTGAGGAAAATCATGTTGCCCGAGCCGTTAGGTGAGGGTTACATGATTTTACCAGCCGGGAATAAATCGTCATGTACCCTGGGAAAGAACTGTATAACGAATTTATTATACTGCAAAGTTCTACGGTTCGGATAATTTATATAAATCCATTTTGGCATATTTAATCACTAAACACGAGAATTCCCCTAATAGCGCCCCAATACATTATTTCTAACCGAAGGTATCCGAAGTGGTGTGCGTATTGTATTTCATCGGCGTTCGTGTTATAATAGATGGATGGACGATATAATAACTCCTCTAAAAACTGTTTCATTGGTCATTTCAAACCAAAAGTGTTTTTTTATTCATTTCTGCATTTTTTTCTTTACGGATCAATAGTTATCTATTATGAATTTTGCTACTGTTTAGCCGAGTCGAGAAGTTCTGATCATCATATGTGGGGCCTGCCATGGGGAATTTCCATGTACCCTGTCAGCTCACAGGGTACATGGACTCATGTACACGGCTAGTTAACCAATCAGAAGTGAGGATTTTACTTTGCAGTATAATAAAGTTTCTTGTACATAGTGCAGTTATAAAAATTCAGCTAACTGATATTCATAGTCATTTTTCTTTCTGGAATACTCCTCAAGTAAAGAGATAATGATGGACCATTTCAGAATTTAAAGGTTTATCTCTTTACTCCATAGATTTGCCTTTCTTCACTTATAACAACAGAGTAGACCCAGATCAGATGGCTCCTATAGGAATCGTTGTAGGAACTGTCTGATCAGCAGCTTCTCCGTTTGCTTATGCTATAATTTAGGTATGATTATACAGTTTCTGTCATGATCATAAAATTCATGTGGCCATGTGCTATTATAACAATTAACCTAATTAATATTCATGATGTCATTATTCCCTACATGAATATTATTGGAGTAAAGGGTTTATGCTTACGGCTTATAGAGGCAATGTCAATGTCTTTTTGCTCATAGCAGCTTTGTATTATGAAACACTTGTTTTAGCATTGCTACATGCCCTTTTATTTGAACATGGGTGTGGATATACTACCTACATCATCATTACAACCTTAGTTATATTATTGAAGCCTTGCAGTATTGTTATCTTGTGAATGCTTAGCAGTCTCCATTGGTTTTGTAGATTCGTGGTCATAATATCGCCAAGCTTGATCCGCTTGGTATTCTAGATGCCGACTTGTCGGACGACGTACCGAAAGAGCTTGATATTAACAGCTATCATTTAGGTAGGTAACAGTGGTGACCATTTGGGCTCCATGAGCGTAGCAGACAGCTGGATGTCATAGTAACCAGGTCATGGAGAGGTTGGATTTTCTTTGCCAACTGTTCCTAATTTGGTTTCAGCTTTGTTTGCAAGTTAACTTTTGAAACTTGTTACTGACATGATTATTAGTATGTTTAATATTCTGTTGCTTTTTTTTCCTGTTGAATGCAGCCTTTATAGGAAGAAGGAAACCCACTCCTCATTAATTCCCTCTAATATATAATAATAATAGACTAGTCTAGGGTAGTGGTACCAGATTTGAATTTCTAGTGTGTACTCACATGTGGGGACATGGATTGGTTTTCATATTTGACTTTTACACCATTGTAAATAGCCATAGGCAATTTGCTAAATATTGAAATCTCCTAGCACACAGTAATTGTTATCTGCTAAAGTCAACCTAAATTTGAAAGCCCAAATTAAATTTTTCATTTGTGTCTTGTAGAAAATGCATTCAGAATGTCAAATATTTGGATGTGGAGTTATTAATGCTGATTTGAATCCAAATTCTTGCATGTTTTCACAAATTCATTGCTAATGTGTTTATAAAATTTAACGAAGCTTAATATGTAATACTTAAGTTTTGAAATCTTTAACTTTAAACAGATACCGAGAATTTTAGCTGTTTGCAAGTAAATATTGGCTAATCCTTTCAACACATATTTTGTCTTACAAAAATTATTATTATTTTATTAAACATTTTAACCCGTCAAATACGAGAAATGAGTGCACTGGTACTTGCAACAGTGTAGACCCAGATAAAGAGCTCCTTGAGGAGCCCTCTAATCAGGGTCTGCACTGTTTGTTGTTTGTCATTCAAAATCCTCCTACAAATTAAACACTTTCATACTGAAAAGGCTCTTATCATTTAACTCT
Organism: Azorinus chamasolen; assembly: GCA_963576725.1. NCBI lineage: Eukaryota > Metazoa > Mollusca > Bivalvia > Cardiida > Solecurtidae > Azorinus > Azorinus chamasolen. The sequence continues at coordinate 106,236,151 of OY755236.1, forward strand.
TTCCTTCATATAAACGCCTTTTCACACATTTGCAAATGGAGAAGACCCTGATGAGACGGCTCCTATAGGAGCCATCTGATCAGGGCCTGCTCTGTTTGCTAATGGAATTTGATAGATCTGTTTCTTTACTTTCTAAAATGGCTACAATGTTTCACCTTCCGTATTTCATTATAACCAGTTTGTTCTTATTCAGTAGTTATTGAACTTTGAGTAAACATAGAACAGGTAAAGGGTAAAGGGCGCTGGACCATTTCACTTAAAAAATTGAGCATTCAAACAGTCACAAGATGTGTCAGAGTGTCAAACAGTTTGACGCCTGATGAGACAAAGAGTCACTCTGCATCTGTATCCAAACTGTTTGCACATGACGACACATATTTAGCCATGGTGTGGAAATAATTAATGAACAGTTAAATGCCAACATGAAGTCAAACCTGTTAAACCATGAATATTTATATAAGGAATAATGATATATTTATTAATTAGATGAAGTTGTACAATGACATGAACACAGGACTGTTTTGGCTTGGACAGAATTTGTAGTATCAGATTTATATTATTTTATAAGTAAACGGAGCAGAGCCTAATCCGATTGCCTCTACAGGGGCCATCTGATCTGGGTCTACTCTGTTTGCAATGGTTTTACAAGGTGTATGTGGAAAAAACCCTTTGCCTCACATAAATGTTTTTGCACGCCTTGCAAACATTGTAGACCCAGATCAGACAGTCCCTGGAGGAGCCATCTAATCAGTTTTTGCTGTGTTTGCTTATGAAATATTCATAGATCTTACTTTATATTTTCTATCAATACCAACAAAATCCTGTTTACACATGCCATTATAAAAAAGCAGCTAATAAATATTCATGATATCATTATTTCTTATATGAATATTCAACAGGGAAAGGGTTTATGCTATTCTTTTTGACAAGTGTTAGCTGGAAGTGAAACGATCATATTTGTTGTCTATTCTTTTTAAAGGTATAGATGCAGTAGTTGAAGGGAGACATGGCATAGGACATATTGGTAAACTGATACTTCTCTCGCTGCAATCACACAGTAAAGTCTTGTTAATATGACCAATCAAAACAGGTAGTAGCTTAATGCAGGACAAAAGTTATGCAAAAAGCTCTATAGGTACTTTCTGCATTACCTTTGCCTTGCATCAAGCAATGACCTGTTTTACAAACTCCTGTTAACCCTTTCCTCCATAAATACGCCTTTCTATGCCTCTGTAATAACCACTTCTTGAAACCATTGTAATAAACTGAGCATTTGCTCCTATAGGAGCAAATGCACTATTTATCACAATGGTTTCAATCTACAAAATTCTAAAATTTTACTTTTGTGTAGTAAATGCATCTTTTGGGTAGATTCGTTCAAAGAGGTTGGGTCTAAAAATAGGCTGTGGAGGAAAGGGTTAATAAATTATGTGGTGTCATATTAGCGACTCTTTACTGTAATAACCTACCTTGCTTACATTGAAGATAAAACACTACAAAAACCAACTTGCAGAGCATTTCAAGTACATGTACTGGTACATATCCATATTTGCACATATGTATGCCTGAAATCTGTTGGAAAATATATATTACTGTTGTAATAGTTGGGTTAAATGTATGTTGTTTTGCTGGCAATTTGATACAATGCCTGGTATTGGGTTTACAGTCAAACCTGTGTCAGAGGTCACCAATGGTATTTGAAGAATCTGAGCTGTATCAGATTAGATGGCCATTTGGGGTCTTTCAAATGAAGGCTTTTCTAGAGCTTTGTAACAGTATACACATATTTAGCTTTGTGTTTTTCTATATTTAATCTGTATTAAACCTTTAACTCCATATCTGCCTTTTTATGCTTTTGTAAATGGAGTAGACCCAGTTCAGATGGCTCCTATAGTAGCTGTCTGATCAGGGTCTGCTCTGTTCGCTTATTGAAATTTATAGATCTAACTCTACAGTTTCTGCCATGGCCAGAATATTTGTTGTTCATGTGTTATTGTAAATATTAAGGAATACATTTTGTGTTTATAGATACATTTCATGATCTTCTTGGTACAAACAAGATACAGTTGAAATAAAGGAACTCGGAAAATACTTATCTGGTCCAGAGCTCTGGAGAAGCCAATTTGATATCTTCTGAAGTCATAAACACTGTAGAACACAGGTTTGACAGTACAATGTACATGGTATAGGAATTGGTAATGCTAGAAACTAGAAACATACTGAGGTAATGTTGAGTGTGTTTTTCAGGTTTGCCTTTTTCAGTGTTGAGATGCAGTACTGTGGAATAGTGTAGATTTTCACACCCGGTTGCACTGTATTGCATATATACTAACAACTGACATATATTTGACTTAACCAACAGGTATATGCCAAGCAAAGAATGGAGAGGGAGAGAGAGACAATTTGGGAACAGCTCTGTAGCCTTGCTTGCAATAGATATAGGCACTAACTCACTTTGTATTCCCTACAATAATGAACTGCAACCTTTCTATTCCATCCAGGGTACCCATGTACACACCAGGTATATCATATATTATAGCAATCAAGACTCATACCTCTTTCTATCTTTTTTTTGAAAATTTCATACATAGCTTCGTGGACATCACACAGCAGACCTAGATCCGCTAAAAATAAATCAGCCGTCGTACGACGCCGTGCAAACGCAGGAATTCGGTAAGGTCTTCTGATATGAGCAGCCAGGGAGAAAAGATGTCGTTGGTAGTTTGCAAACAAATAGACCTAGTGAGAAACAGCTCAAAATTATGGTCTTCCATATTTAGGCTGTATTCTACTATCCTTTCAATCCTTTACTTCATGAATATTCATAATTCTGTAATATAAAAGTTTATAAAACTATACATTCCTTCCAGTATGAAAGGTTTATATCTGCTAGAGGATTTTGAGTGACAAACAGTGCTGACTCTGATCAGAGGGCTCCTAGGAACCCTTTGATGTGGGTCTACACTGTTAGCAAATACCACATTCAAAGGTGTAGTAACTGAATTTGCATAATGGCACCAGAATCCGGAGTGTTTTTGCGATGGCGGACTAGAATCAAATTAATAACATAATTTAAGCAAATAGATCGGACCCTGATCAAACAGCTTCCTCAGGGAATTTTTGATCTGGATGCACTCTGTTAGTAAATAGGTATATTAGTGTATATATGAAGTAAAGGATTATTGAACAGTATATGCCATGATCAAACACTGTTGTGGATTTGTTAACTCATTCCCTCATAATGATGACTTTTGACAACTCTGTAAAAGTCACTTTGTGAAACCATTGTGATAAATAGAGCATTTGCTACTATAGGAGCAAATGCTCTATTTATCACAATGGTTTTAAACTACAAAATTCTAAGTTAATGCTCCTTTTCGGTAGATTTATTCAAAGAGGTTGTATCTTGAAATAGCCTATGAGGTAATGGGTTAAATAGTCTGGGTTTAATCTACTTGCAAAACACCAAGGTACCTTTCTCATGGGTTGGTGGTTATAATGCTGCTTCTAGTGGTTGCATGCCTTGGGCTTGATGTGTTTGCTCATGAGAGCGTGTTGTCCCACACTAACTATAGGGATGACCAGTGTTTTTATCTTTACTCATATATTTAGTTAATTCACAAAGTTTTCTTTCTAACAATCTTCTAAACAGCCATCTTCGTTCCTGTTATTCTTTCAAGAAGTCCTTTCATAATTTGATTTCTTATGTTGTAGCAAGGCTTTATAATGCAGTGTATTGGTCGTTGTTAGTAGAACTTAACCTTTTTCCTCATATAAACGCCTTTCCACACATCTACAAACAGAGAAGACACAGATCAGATGGATCCTATAGAAGCCATTGTGATCAGCGTCTACTCTGTTTGCTAATGGAATTTTACATATCTGTTTCTTTATTTTCTTTAGCCCATTCCCTGTTCTGTATTTAGGCCTAATTTCAATACCTACTGAATATTCATTAACAATATAGTCATAAAGAAATATGGAAGGTGGATCTTTGTAGACATTTTAGAAAGCAGATCTATCAAAACCTGTTAGCAAACAGAGTAGAGCCTGATCAGACGGCTTGTCTAGACCATCTGATCTTGGTCTACCCTGTTTGCTGATGTGTGAAAACACGTTTACATGAGGGAAAGGGTTAAATGGCTACACTGTTCCACCTTCCATATTTCATTTTAGCTATTTTGTCCATGAAGATTCAGCAGGTATTGAAATTTGGAATAATATATGTAACAGGGTGTAGTTTATCAACACTTGTACAGCCTTGAACAGGGACTGGGTTAGCATTGTCGTGTATAGTTGTCTGCAAAACTTGTCATCTGATATAATTTTCATTGTTTAGCCCTTTCTGTAATAAATGTTTATACTAATGAATATTCATTAGAATAATTTTCATTCTGGCATATGAAAAATGGAAATTTTTGGTATTGGCAGAAACTGAAGAATAAGATATATAATTTCATAGGCCTGATCAGACAGCTCCTATAGGAGATGTCTCATATTGGTCAACTCAGTTTGCAAAGGCGTGAAAAGGCATTTATATGAAGTAAAGGATGAATATATCTTCCATCCTTTTCATTTAAAAACAATATCACAGTAACAAACAGTTTAGATATTGATGAGCAACTCAGCATCTTACTGGTATCTGGATCCAAACTGCGTAGATAATCACAGAATCGCAACTGGCAGCCAGAGTTAAAAACCCTTTTTATTTACGAAATGTCACACATATGTTTTATGCACCATCTTATTGGATACTTCAGTCCACCCTTCAAGCACTTTTTATCATGCATTATATGCTGCAACTATTTGAGTATTTGACATAGACTCATGAAACTTTGTAGGATGATTGATCATTTTGTGAACATACCCATCTGGGCTATAATTATGATCTGTACTCATAAACACTAGATTTAAAGCCCTTGACATAGGCCATAGAAAGTCAAATGTAATGGACACAGTTTTAGTTTTTATCTGTTACACTTAATTTGCAAATGTATAACCATTTTTTTCCCAATTAGTCGAGAAAATGCGCTGTTTGTTTGCCAGCTAATTACTGATGCTGCATGAGGAATGTTAACCTTTAACCTCTTTTCCTGTTGAATATTCATGTAAGAGACAGTGACATATATGAATATTTATTAGATGATTTTTTTGGAGGTGAATGAATACAGGATGTTTTGGCTGTGGCAAAAACTGGAATCAGCTATATATAATAAGCAACAGGGCAGATTCTGATCAGACAGCTCCATCAGGAGCCATCTGATCAGGTTCTGTTCTGTTAGCAAAGGCATGAAAAGGCATTTATATGAAGGAAAGGGTTAATATCTACTTCTATGATTTTCTATTTCAGCAATATCTGTATCAATTTTCAGTTTGTATTGTTTGCTGCTGTGTTAACACTTCGCCTGCTATTCACGTCAATATACCTACCTGTAAATATTACAAGTTGACTGCAACCAGTGCACTCTGCAGCAGTGATTGCACAGCGGAATACTTGTACACAGTGAAGATAAATGTAATTATACAACAGGGCATGGGTAAAAAAGGAGGCATGTATTTTAAAATTCAGCAAGCGAAGGGTTATTAGTGTACATTCAAATGAAGAGATACTTTATTTATAGTTTTACACTACAAAAGCTTCATCTACTTGCTTCTGTTACAGGTTACTGTATTTATCCTAGATATTCAGACCAATACCTTCCCCTGCCACTAGTTTGAAAGGATAAACAATTCAATTTGTCTCCATTTTGATACTTTTGATATGGACTGATATGCAGTAGAACCACCTACAGTGACCATAAAATAAATAACAATGGAGACTGATAGGAGCAGGTGGTTGCTTAAAGCAGGATGCCCCAAAGGAGCTTGCCGCATAACTTTTCATCCTGCACTAAGCCACCACCTGTCTAAAAAAACTGAATTAGATCAATTTTCATGGTTACAGTTTTTACTGTAGTAGCAAATAAAGTTAACTCCTTGAGGAGCAATGTGATGTTGGTCTGCACTCTTTGACTTGGTTTCTCTGTCCGAATATTTGGGACACTGTGGAAAACATTCAGAAAAGAATGGGGAATGTAGTGGTATGAATCAGTACAATAACCCTTAATCTGCTGAATAATTAAAACTGATTTCTCCATTTTCTGAATATTAAACAAAAAGTATCTGACTTACCACTGAAGAAAATTATTTTCATGACAAACAGTGAAGATCCAGATCAAAGGACTTCCTCAAGAGCACTTTGAACTGGGTCTACACTCTTTGCAGATGTCTTGCATACTCAGTTCCAGCACTTTAAAGGTTAAGTATACATGCTCTTAATTAGCATGTAATTGTCAGTTGCAAAATATGTTGTCTGGCAGAATTAGTTTTTGTTTTTTTAAAGATTAGTTTTCTTTCATATCTCTTCAAAAATGCAACCAGAGGGTCAGATAGTTTGAATCATGATGAGATGCTAAGCTTCTGTCATCTGGATCCAGACTGTTTGCATTGGTAATTACAAGTTCTCCACTAGTGTGCAAAGAACTAAGTAACTTTCATTTTCAAGAATATCTTTTCTTCAGTTCTCAATAACCGGCCGCATGGCTCAGTGGTAGAGCGTCCGCCTGTGGTACGGAAGGTCGTGGGTTCGATCCCCGGCCGCGACAGACCAAAAGTCGTTAAAAGTTGGTACTAGTAGCTCCCTTGTCTGCGCTCGACATTAAAAGGTGTAGTTCTAGGACTGGTCGGCCCGGTGTCAGGATAATGTGACTGGGTGGGATGCCCTTGCCATGTGCCCGCGGCAGGGGTATTTCAGTGAGGCAGCACTATAACTTGTCTCATGCGGGTGCCGTCTGCATATAACTGAAATACTGTTGGTCGGACGTTAAACCCAACTCACTCAACTCACTCACTCAGTTCTCAATGTTTCCTTCTGTTACTTTTCAAAAACAGTATGAGAATGTCTTATAGTTTGGAGCCAAAGTACAGGTGTCCTTAAAATACAGACGACTGCTATTTAGGGATCTGGGATCAGGTAAATGTCATGTTGCTTTAAAGTTAGAGAAATGGTTTATCACATTAAAATAGCAGGAAATACATAATAATCAAGAAGTACTACTAGTAAATCAAATAGCTCTTAAATACGTTTTGGGTTAGATATTGTTTGAAGAAAGTTAGGTATTGTTCAATTTTGCTGAAAATTGGTATCTTAAGATAATTTAATACACTGAATTGATTGATATGTGTCTCTAAAATGTTGGTTGCCATGGCAACTGAATGATGAGCTCTGATTGGTCGAAATTTATATACATGTATTGTTCAACTAAATTTAGATATTGTTTTATTTTGCTAAAAATTAGTATATCAGGATGTTTTGGTACTCCAAATTAATTGGTAGGTATTTTGAAGGTATTTAGGTATATTGGTTGTCGTGGTATCCTAATGGTGACCTCTGATTGGTCAAAATTTAGATATTTGATTTTGTTGAAAATATTTTGGTACTCAGAAGTTGTTGGTACATGTTACGAAATTATTGGTTGCCAAGGTAACCAAATGTTTAGTTCAGATTGACTGAAATTAAGATATATGGTTTGAAAGTTGGATATTACTTGTGTTGATGAAAATTGGTATGTCAGGATATTTCGGAACTCCGACTTGATTGGTAGGTGTTTAGAAAGTATTGATTTCCAAATAGTGGGTGATGAACTGTTGAAATTTAGATATTGTTTGATTTTGATGAAAACTGGTATGTTGGGATATTTGGGGCTACCCCAAAAACTCAAATCGTAGGTGTTTCGAAACAGTTGGTAATGAAATGGTGGCCTCTGATTATTCATTTTTGTTGAAAATTGGTAGGAAGGGGTATTTAGGTACCCCAGATTTATTAGCAGGTGTTCCAAAAATGTTGGCAGCCATGGTAACCCAATGATGGCCTGTGATGGGTTGAAATTTAGATATGTTGCTCATCAATACCTGTTGTCCATTTTGTTTGTGGGACGAATATCCGTAATGGATTCAGTTTCAATTTGACATTCTGTCATTCCAGTCTATTGCACTCTTTTATATGGGTAATTCTTGAGTGATAGCCCATGTGACCAGGTCATAAAATTTTCAGGTCTGGAGGCATCCATGTCCATTTCTGGTTATTGTTGTTTGCCCTTTACCTGATAGAGGCACCTTTTGAAACATTTGCAAACAGAGAAGACCCTGATCAGATGGCTCCTGTAGGAATCAAATAAGATACTGCTGTTTCTGATATGGGCAAAACTTCTCTTGTTCTTAATTCTTAAAAGTTTAGAAAAAAGTCAGTGAATGAATATTCATGAAGTCAGGATGTTTGTTTTACAACAATGAAGGTTGTTCTCTTGCTCTGGATTGTCCAGTTTTAGCTTGTCTGTTTCAAAGAAAAGTCTAGCTATTGTGATCACTGGGTTGTAGGCGTTGTTGTTGTTGTCGTTGTAGTCGTCGTGCAAAAAACTTTAATGTAGCTCATTACTAAAAGTATAAGAGGTATCAACATGAAACTTCATAGGTCAGTAGATCTCATTGAAGGGAAGTCCCCTACATAAGAACCATACCTCTTGGATATTGGAGTTATGGCCCTTTTTCTTTCACCTTTTTTTTAATTTAGCTGGACAAGCACCAAATCAGATGAGCGTTGGTGCCGCACGCGGCTCTTGTTTGAGTAAAGAATCCATTAACTCAGCAATTGGTTACGGTATTTTCCAGGATATTTCGACTTTATTGCAAAGCCTTCGCCAACTCCTAGTGTCATGTGACGACTCAAGGTCATGTGACACCCACTGATCACATCTCACGGTGTGTTAACGAAGGCTTTGCGATAAAGCCGAAGTATCCAGGTAAATAACCAATTGCTCTGAGTTAATGGATTCTTTACTCAAAAACAAATTCAGAAATTCTTGTTATTGTATAAATATTCATGAGGAAAGGGGTAATAAGTAACCCCATTAAACTACAATGCTTCATCACCACAATGGTGACAGACCGATCAAAGGCCATTACACTGTCATGATTATTGACTCGAGTTGTAATTCATTAACTTGTTTTTTTAAATATTCAGATAATTACTAACAGCTCTTTTCAGATTGAGATTTCATTTAAAGGTTTGTACATTTATATGGGTAGTTGTTCATAATTGTTTGATTAGGTTGTGCCATTAGCTATAACTATTTGAGTGATTATTAAAAGTACAATAGCTGATTAATCATTAGCTATAACTCTTTGAGTGATTATTAAAAGTACAATAGCTGATTAATTCATCCTGAATACTTGTACATTGCAGTTTTTTCTTTCAATACATCTGTTTTGTAGATATGATGCATATCGGAACAGGTGACTATGTTCCCAAGTTTCATAAAGATATGAAAATTAATGCATTTTGCAGATGTTACTGCTTGGCTAAATTTTAAATTTATTTCCCCTGACATTGGTTGAAAGCATTACATGTACATGTATATATTTGTATTCTTGTACCCAAATTTCAGATTGTTGCATTTATTGTTATGACACATGTTGAAATAAGAATTATGTTTCATTGTTTTGCAAGGATAGGAATCACATAGTAATAAATTTGCTTTTAATTTATCCCTTTATTCCATAGAGATACCGTTTGAAACCTTTGCAAGCACTTAGCAGTGTAGACTGAGATCAGGGTCCATGCTTATAATACTTTTAGTTTAGTCTGAGTTCGTTCTCAAGTTTTTGATTGGTCAGATTTGAGCCATTGGCTCAAATCTGACCAATCAAAAGCTTGAGAACTCAAATCTGACCAATCAAAAGCTTGAGAACTCAAATCTGACCAATCAAAAGCTTGAGAACTCAAATCTGACCAATCAAAAGCTTGAGAACGAACTCAGACTCAACTAAAAAGCTTTATAAGCATGGTCCCAGACACCTGTAGGAGCTGTCTGATCAGGGTCGGCTTTTTTCTCTTTGGCTTAGCTATGTACATTTATGTAACAGTATAAAATAATTACTTGATTCATTGCCATAAGTGGTTGAATTGTTGGAGTAAAGGTTTTGTTATCTCTCACACACAGTTTACAGTATTCACCTATGATTTGGTACCAATTAAACTGGGTTTTATGTATAGCTGTACAGTTCTCAGATCACAGTATAATGTTACTTAAATATTGAAATCCCCTTTTTGGAGGCACCGTAGACCCATGTTATAATTAAATCTTTCAGTTCAATAGACTAGTTATGGGAAGTACAGATTTAAGATTAATAAAAGAAAATTACTTTCTGCTGACATTCGTTAACTTTTACAGAGATTTGTGCAAATAATTTGAAGCTTTTAAAGAGATATGTGATGATATTTTGAAGCTGTTAAAGAAATTTCTGACAAGGTTGAGTCTTACATAGCTGTCTGATGATATTCTTTAGCATTGCAGAGGTTTCTGATTGTATTCTTGAGTTTATGCAGAGATATTTGATGATATTCTTGAGCTTTCGCTGAGATCAGACCTGCTTGCCTTCCCCATGAAGCACCATAACACCATCCTTATAAAATACTTATATATACATTTACTATAATATACTATAATACTTATATTTCTAAAATTCTGTCAATGTGTTTTGTGTAATAACAATTCATAGCACAGATGAGTAAACTTAATTTAATAAAGGTTAAAGCAACTTGCTATATAATGAATTATTTAGATTAGTTGTGTCTTCATAGGATACTTGTAATGTATTGGTAATACAATAAAACTCAGAGGAGCAGTGGAGAAATTGGCCTCTCTTATGTTCTTCAATCAGTCATTAATTTGTTTAGGGATTTTTGCAAGGGAAATGATTATAATTTGCAGAAGTATGTCTTATATTTTCAGATGGAATGTTTTATATCTGAATTTTGTATAGGACTATTTCATTAGAAATAAACTGTCCCTTAACAGCCTCTGTGTTCCCTTCAAAGCATTAAGAATAATTCTTGTGACATGTCAGATAGTCAGTTACCACTATACCTATGTTGAATGTAGCCCGTCACTATGATGGTCTCTATATTGTTTTCAAGGTGATATATGCTAAAATCCTTGAGGTATTCCAATTGGTATATCTGTTGTAAAGAGATTATACGGTATTGCTGTTCGATTAACTCTTCTCCCTGTATTATAATTGTCTTCAAACAATGTTATGCCCTCATTTTTCAAAGTTGATACTCCTTTTCAAAAGCAGATCTCAGAGCATCAGTTTTTCAGTTCTGATGAAACAGAAGCATAGGTAAGATCACATTCGTGGTAAGATGCATAGATAATAAGCATCCCCTCTTAATAAGCACATAACATAAATAGGGGCATAACATTCTTTAAAAGTGATTTCTTGTTTGCATTTTGTATACAGGTGGTTGCTTAATGCAGAATGAAAGCATTGCAGAGAGCTCATAGTTGAAAAACCTATATTTCTTTATTTAACCCTTCCCTTGTTGAATATAATCACATCATAAATATTTATTAACACATTAATTTATTGTATTGTATATATGGTAGAGTCAGATATGTTATTTTTTCATAAGCAAACAAAGCATATCCTGATCAGATGGCTCCATCTGATCTGGGTCTACTCAATTTGCAAAAATCTGAAAAAGCATTTATATGAGGGAAAGGGTTAGTTGTTATCATATAGAGTTTTGTGTTTTATTTATCGTTAGTTTCCTCCAAAAGAAAACGGATCTTTGGGGGGGGAGCACTTATTAGGGAAAATATGCTAAACGACCTTTTCAGCTCGTCTGTTTTGAAGAAATCACGAGCTATTGTCGTAACTCCGGCGTCCGCGTCGTCATCGTCGTTGTCCGAAATTTTGACTATAACTTCTTCAATTTTTCATTTACAACCATCATTTTTATACGCCCGTCTTCAGACGGGACGTATTATGTCGTGGCGTTGTCCGTCCGTCCGTCCGTCCGTCTGTCTGTCCGTCCGTCCGTCCGTCCGTGAACTTTTGTTTGTCCGCTCTCTAACTCGAACAAATTGAATCGGATCCTTTTCAAACTTGGTCAGCATGTATATGGCCAAAATGACTCGGCTAAGTTCGATAATCAGCAACATCGCCCTGCACACTTCTGAATTATCTCCCCTTTTTTAATAAATTTTTAACAAAATTCTCTTGTCCGCTCTCTAACTCGAACAAATTGAATCGGATCCTTTTCAAACTTGGTCAGCATGTATATGGCCAAAATGACTCGGCTAAGTTCGATAATCAGCATCATCGCCCTGCACACTTCTGAATTATCTCCCCTTTTTTATTAACTTTTTAACAAATTTTAAACAAAATTCGTTTTTTGTCCGCTCTCTAACTCAAACAAATAAAATCCAATCCTCATCAAACTTAGTCAGCATGTATATAGTCAAAATGACTTGGTCAAGTTCGATACACCTGGAAACGTTCAGTGTATTTTCTATTTTCTTTTAAAAATCTATGTATGAAAAGGGGGGTTACTGCAGGAAAAGTCATTGGACTTGTCACAAAATCAATAGCTGTCTTCCCTGTATGGTGATGAAGCTAAGTATTTAATTTGGTTACAACAGGTCTATATTATATATATAGCTCTACTAGGCAGTTGCCAATGATAGTTTCACATTGTAACAGATTCAATTTCCTATTAAATTGGCTTATCACTGACTTTGCCGACGGGCGTATTTTGCTGCACAGCGGTGCTCTTGTTGGTATGCATGTTCATCTTGACAATGACAACAGACGAGCGTTTGCACCTGCTTGTATCCAATCTGTTACCAGACTGTTTGCAAAGATAAGCAGAGTTTCTAGTGTATTGTGCAAATACATGATGATAATACTTGTTAATGTTCTAGAGTTTTTGACTAATCTGCATGAATGATGGGATGTTTAGCTCTTTGCTCATTAATTGTTGTCAGCATGAATTGTGCAATTCTGAAAGCTGAAAGTTGATAATCATATAAATGCCTTTTAACCCCTTTGCAAACACAGTAGACACCCATCAGATGGCTCCTGTAGGAACCATCTGATGGGTGTCTGCTCTGTTTGCTTATGGAATTTTGATAGATCTCACTCCACTGTTTCTGGCGATACTAAAACATCCGGTTTACATTCAGCTAATCAATATTCATGTCACTATTTCTTATATGAATACTCAACCCTTTACTCCATAAATACGCCTTTCCATGCCTTTGCAAACAGAGTATACCCAGATCAGATGGCTATTGTAGGATCCATGTGATCAGGGTCTACTCTGTTTGCTTATGATATAATATAGATATGATTCTACAGTTTCTGCCATGGCCAAAACTTCATGTGCTATAATAACAAGTTAATCTAATTAATATTCATGACATCATTGTTTCTTACACAAATATTCATGGAAGAAAGTTTCAACATTAGTGAGACACAGAATTACTTAGGTGTCTCATCTGGATCTAAACTGTTTGCATAGATCATAAAACATTTCAGAGCTAGCATGTAAAGAGTTCAAACATCAAATGGAATGTCTGAAATATTGGGCAGAAGATGCTAGTTGTGTTAATTATGGCAATCATCGTCTAGGTAATAGGAATTTGTGTTAACCCTTTCCTCCATAGACTATTCTTAGACCCAACCTCTTTGAATGAATCTACCGAAAAGGATTATCAACTAGAGAAAATGATTTTTTTTATAGAATTTTGTAGTTTGAAACCATTGTGATAAATAGGAGCAAATGCTCTATTTATCACAATGGTTTCATCATGTGATTTTTACAGAGGCGTAGAAAGGTATAATTATGGAGGAAAGGGTTAAAGACTATTTGAATCTTTGATTGACCACTGTTAAGAGGTTCTAAAGGGGTAAGTGGTCACTGTAAAGAGGTTCTAAAGGGGTAAGTGGCCACTGTAAGGTTCTAAAGGGATAAGTGATCACTGTAAAGAGGTTCTAAAGGGGTAAGTGGCCACTGTAAAGAGGTTCTAAAGGGTTAAGTGGCCACTGTAAAGAGGTTCTAAAGGGGTAAGTGACCACTGTAAAGAGGTTCTAAAGGGGTTAGTGACCACTGTAGAGAGGTTCTAAAGGGGTAAGTGACCACTGTAGAGAGGTTCTAAAGGGGTTAGTGACCACTGTAGAGAGGTTCTAAAGGGGTAAGTGACCACTGTAGAGAGGTTCTACTGTATCTTGTCTGCAAAGTTTCATGATGTTATAAAAATAATTTCTTTGTAAGCTCAGGTACTGTTTTACAAAATTACAAATGTGGAACTAGTTTCAGAAAGTGATATATGTTATTTTTTGTGTATCAAATTACATTTTGTAATTATAGGAGACATTTACTTTGTGTATAAATTGTGACTGATTATAATTTACAGGCAACATTTACCTTTTACCTAATTTTAGTATGTGGTCCAGTGTTTTATCAGATGTTACTTGTAGCATCTCAGTTTTTGTTATTTCTAATATATAATCTCTAAATATTTCATGAAAATTTCTAATCAAAATCCTCTTAAGTCTTTACATCATATAAACACCTGTACACCTTTGCAAACAGAGTACACCTATAATATTCTGTGTGCAATTTTGTTCAGTAATACTCAGTTAAGTCTTCAATAGTGGAAAAATTGATTTGAGCCCTTTCAGTGATTTTGAATATTTTAAGTTCATCGCTTATTTTAAGACTTTTCTGGAAATTTAGTCAGGTATTGTATATCAGCGTAAGATATAGGTAGAGTTGGATCCAATACATTCTATATATGAAATATAGTTGGATTGTTACTACTTGTACATGGCAGAGTTAATTATTGATCTTAACCCTTTTCCTTTCCTTTATAAACTTGTTTTCACGCATTTGCAAACAGATCAGACCCAGATCAGACGGCTCCTAGAGGAGCCGTCTGATCAGGGTCTGCTCTGTTTGCTAATAGAATTTGATAGATCTGTTTCTGTACTTTCTAAAATGTCTACAATGTTCCATCTTTCATATTTCTTTATAACTAGATGTTAATGAATATGCAGTACGTATTGAAATTTGGCCTAAATACCGAACAGGGAAAGGGTTAAACAGATGCTTTTTTGTGAAGCCTGTGTCAGGGTCTACATTGTTTGCCTAATTTTGTCTGGCCAAATAAATGTCTGATTTTATCCTGTGTTTACAATGCCTTATTTCTTGATTTTCATGTGATAAATTTCATATGATTTCTGCAACAGCCTGAATTCTGAAATGATATGTGAAAATTAAACCAGCTGCTCTTTTACAGGGGAAGAAGACCTGAACCGCGTGTTCCATCTGCCTGAGACAACATACATCGGTGGAGATCAGCACATGTTGCCACTGCAGGAAATCATTGAGCGACTGCAGGTTGTTTATTCATTGTATAACCCTTTTCTGCTGAATAATCTAAACTGACTTCTCCCTTTATGAATATTAATTAAACAAAAAGTTGTATCAAAATTTAACACAGATAATGATTTTTATAACAAACCGTGTAAATCCTGATCAAAGGGTTCCCTTACAAGCCCTTTGATCTGGGTCTGCACTTTTTGCAAAGGTTTTTAAATACTTTGTTCCTGCACATTATAGGTTAATGATTCAAATAATGGAAAGGGTTAACCTTTCAAATTTTCAAAGTAGAATGGTCCATAATCATTGAACAATAGAGTCCATTCAGTATGAAAAGGTATAATTTATTAGGTGATTTTGAATGACAAACAATGCAGACCCTCATCACAGGAGTCCTGTAGGATCCCTCTGATCTGGATCAATCATTTACAAGTACCAGTGCACTCATTTCTTGCATTCAGAGATAACACTTGTATTAGCACTATATCAGACAAATTGATACGAATATTTCATAAGGAATAAATTTGCTGTTTTTAGCTCACCTGGCACAAAGTGCCAAGGTGAGCTATTGGGATGATCCTATGTCCGGCGTCGTGCGTATGTGCATTGTGCGTACGTGCGGGCGTCAACAATTTACTTAAACATCTTCTTCTCTGGAACTACAAAGCCAAGAGCTTTGATATTTGGTATGTAGTATGATGTAATGGTCCTCTACAAAGATTGTTCAAATTATGTCCCCCGGGCCAAAAATGGCCCCGCCCCAGGGCTTATCAGTTTTTCATAGGAAAATCTTTAAAAATCTTCTTCTCTGAAACTGTAAGGCATAGACCTTTGATATTTGGTATGTAGCATCATCTAATGGTCCTCTACTAAGATTGTTCAAATTATGACCCCTGGGCCAAAAATGGCCCGCCCCGGGTCTTATCAGTTTTTCATAGGAAAATCTTTAAAAATCTTCTTCTCTGAAACTGTAAGGCATAGACCTTTGATATTTGGTATGTAGCATGATCTAATGGTCCTCTACTAAGATTGTTCAATTTATGACCCCTGGGCCAAAAATGGCCCCGCCCCGGGGCTTATCAGTTTTTCATAGGAAAATCTTTAAAAATCTTCTTCTCTGAAACTGTAAGGCATAGACCTTTGATATTTGGTATGTAGCATGATCTAATGGTCCTCTACTAAGATTGTTCAAATTATGACCCCTGGGCCAAAAATGGCCCCGCCCCGGGGCTTATCAGTTTTTCATAGGAAAATCTTTAAAAATCTTCTTCTCTGAAACTGTAAGGCATAGACCTTTGATATTTGGTATGTAGCATGATCTAATGGTCCTCTACTAAGGTTGTTCAAATTATGACCCCTGGGCCAAAAATGGCCCCACCCCGGGGCTTATCAGTTTTTCATAGGAAAATCTTTAAAAATCTTCTGCTCTGAAAATGTAAGGTCTAGGCCCTTGATATTTGGTATGTAGCATCATCTAATGGTCCTCTACTAAGATTAATCAAAATATGACCCCCGGACCAAAAAATGGACCCGCCCAAGGGCTTATCAGTTTTTCATAGGAAAGTCTTTAAAAATCTTCTCCTCCAGAACTGTAAGGTCTAGGCCCTTGATATTTGGTATGTAGCATCATCTAATGGTTTTCTACCAAGATTATTCAAATTATTACCCCTGGGTCAAAAATGGCCCCGCCCTGGGGCTTATCAGTTTTTCATACGAAAAGCTTTAAGAATCTTCTTCTCCAAAACGGTAAGGCAGAGACCTTTAATATTTGGTATGTAGCGCTATCTAATAGTTTTCTACCAAGATTGTTCAAATTATGTCCCCTGGGTTGAAAACTTCCCCACCCAGGGGCATGTCAGTTTTTTATAGGAAAGTTTTTAAAAATCTTCTCTTAAAAATCTTTAAAAGTCTTCTCTGAACTTGTAAGGCATAGACCTTAGATATTTGGTATGTTGCATTATCTAATAGTCCTCTACGAAGATTTTCAAATTATGAACCCCGGATCAAAATTGACCCCGCCCTGGGGCTTAACAGTTTTTCATAGGAAAATCTTTAAGGTCTAGACTCTTTATATTTAGTATGTAGCATCATCTGATGGTTTTCTACCAAGATTTTTCAAATTATGCAATCTGTCATTGAAATCATTAATCTGTTACGAACAGGTGAGCGATTAAGGGCCATCATGGCCCTCTTGTTCGTTTTCTGTGTAGTATTAAATGTTGTTTGTTTGTTATTCAAAAGATTTTAAATGTAACTTTATGAAAACTGAGGAAACAATACTGGACAGGTATGGAATTCCCTTGATCAGAATTAAGTAGGTTTGTTCTCAGTTTTGATGCTCAGATATAGATGGGGTGATGAAAGGGAACTTTTACTTTAAGATATCTCCATTCTCTCCAGATCTTAGTAGATGTGTAAGAAACACTTTTCATGTGTTTAGCGCTGGCTATTTCAGAATTATCTGCCCTTGAACCTTGTAATTTTTGTAATTTTGGCATAAAACGTGGGTAGTTGGTGTCGCAAACTCCTTCAATTTTTATACGCCCACCTAATAAGATGGTAGTATATTGACGTGGCCTTGTCAGTTCGTTCATTCAGTTGTCCATCAAGATAAGCAAGCACCACCACGGGGGCATCGCTGTGTCTTACAGACACAATTTTCTAGGTTTGGTCTGTAGAGCACCAGATAGGAGGGGTGAACTAAATGTTTTGTGACAGTAATACTTCATTTCTCCATCAAAAGACACTATTCTAATGAGTAGTCATGAACATGGTGGAGAAATGAGGATTTTACAACTGATACTCCTGTTCTCTAGAGCTTTGAAACTTCTCTTATTTTGTAGAACATTTATTGCAAGCACATAGGAGTGGAATTTATGTTCATCAACAACAGAGAGCAGACAGACTGGATCAAGAAAAAGTTTGAGACCCCAAATGTCATGGAGTTGGACATAGAAGACAGGCGACGCCTGCTGAAGAGACTCATCAGATCAACAAAGTAAGTAAGCCTTACAAACAAAAGGTGCACGTCCTGATCCCCAGCTATACTGTTTTCAAATGTTGGTACATATTTTTTATGTTAATGGGTAAAGATCTTTGCTGGTTTAATCCTTTGAATGCTAGATATTCAAAGTGGGATGGTCCATCAGTGTTTGACTAGAGTCTTTTCAGTAAATTGGTAAGAGAATTATGAATGACAGACAGTGCAGACCTTGATCAGATGGTACCTCTAGGAGCCCTCTGATTTGGTTCTACACAGTTTGCAAACGCCAGTGTTCTCGTTTTCTGCGTTTTAAGGGTAAAGCATCATTTAATTGGTATTCGTGAAAATGGCAAATCTTACTTTTACCAAAGAGGCTTTTTAACACTTCATTTTACATATCCTTTCTTTGCAGGTTTGAAGAGTATTTGGCAAAGAAGTTTTCTTCAGAGAAGCGTTTCGGGTTGGAGGGGTGTGAGATGCTGATCCCAGCAATGAAAACTGTGATAGACCAGTCTAGCATGGCTGGAGTGGAGTCCTTTGTAATTGGAATGCCCCACAGGTGTGTTCAATAATTGTTTTACAAAACTGGTGCAGACAAAAAAAAAAATTCTGAGCAAAGTGGTATTTTCGCATTGGTTGTGTCAGAGCAAAAAAGTCAAATTATTGCCTAAGCATTAGTGTTGCTGATGTGTCATCATCATAGGTGTAAAGAATAATAGCTTTCCCCTTCAGTGTTCCCGTTTACGTCGTAATCATATCTAAATACGCACCGAAAATCGTTGGAACGCAAAATAGTCAAGTACGTTGCGTCCATGGGACGCAAGATCAATGCTCGAAATTTTACCGATTTAAATGAATCCAGGTAAATTAACAACTGAAACTCGGTCTTACATCAATCCAGATCAATAAACAAAGTGAATCTCATTCCGTTTTCTTGACATTTGTTTTTCGAAATTGCAACGCATCTATAAATATCGAGTCCTGGGTTATTCCAAGTACGTAGGAGGGCACCTGCATTGACTGGTTACGATTTCCACCCTAATGTCAGCATCTAAAATTATGTAAATTCTGTCGCGTAGTAATGACATTTGGGTGCTGAAAAAAGATGGCATCTGCTAGTAAAAAGTTGAACACGCCAGGAACTTTAAAGCGTTATGTTAGCCCTGAAACCAATAGCATTACCATGTGATGCTTTGTTGCACTGAAAATGAAGTGAAAACCGCTTTTACGTACCAGCTGATACAGTGATGCTCAGCTCAGTTCACTTAAACGATGCTCATCGTCATGCACTTCAAATCAAAGCATCAAGAAATACCTTATTATACAGTGCTAGTCACATTTATTTTTTTGATGTTAAATGATACATCAGTTTAAAGTCTTAAATAGTTTTACCCCTTTACATTTAATGTTGCAAAAATCTCCATAAAAAAAAGGTTGGAGTGAAATTATCTGGGACTCAGTTGTATTTGCTTGGGACGCAACTTTTGCTGATGCCCTGGGTCCCAGGGACTCGGTAAATTTCAATCCTAACGAGAACACTGCCCTTTCAACCCTTACATGTCACATCTAAAATTCAGCTAAAATCTCAAAAGAGGCCATTACCCTTTCTTGCTATGGCTCTTTAAAACAAACAGATGAGTGTTTTCATCTGTATGTGGTGCTCTTATTTCATTTTTTTTGTCCTTTGCTTTAACCCTTTCCTCGTATAAACGTGTTTTCACACATTTGCAAACAGAGTAGACCCAGGTCTGACGGCTCCTAGAGGAGCCGTCTGATCAGGGTCTACTCTGGTTGCTAATAGAATTTCAAAGATATGTGTCTTTACTTTCTTAAATGGCTACAATATTCCACCTTCCATATTTCATTTTAACTATTTTGTCCATGAATATTCAGTAGGTATTGAAATTCGTAATAAACATAGAACAGGGATAGGGTTAACAGGATGATACTTGGGGATCACTTCTCTGTCATCCATCTGTCTGTCACGCTTTTTGGCCACTTTTTTTGTGTCACACTTCTGTCAGCAAGAGTCATCTGATCTAGGTCTACTCTGTTTGCAGTTGCGTGAAGAGGCATTTACATGAAGGAAAGGGTTAAAAGAGTTGTGATTATGGGAGGCTGCTTGGTAATACAGACATTTGTAAACAGGGTCAGCTGTCAAAATGAAAATTGACATCTAAGATTCGGAACTTTTGAGAATTGCTCCTTTATTTTTCCACCAAGCCCTATGTCGTGACCACTGATTTGTAGAATAATCTCTAAGAGACAATTCTAATTAGTGGTCAAAACATGGGGTTTAGTGAAGTAATGACTATGTTAGTATTTGATTATGCACCTATTTCCATATAATGGTCTACATTGTTACATTTAATCAGAATCAACATTTTCTTGTCAACTTTCGTTCGTCCGACAGCCATATTCTATATATGTTTCTGTACTGTTTGGAAGTTCCAGTGTACTATTTTTAAGGAAAACTTAATTTGTTTGATATTTTTGACAGAGGGAGACTGAATGTGCTGGCCAATATTTGTCGCCGAGATCTCCACAAAATCTTTTGTCAATTCAACCCAGACCTTGGGGCATCAGACGAGGGCTCAGGAGACGTGAAGTACCATCTGGGTATATACCAGGAGAGAATCAACCATGTCACCAACAAGCTCATCAGAATTGCTGTGGTGGCCAACCCCTCACATTTGGAAGCAGTTGATCCAGTGGTGCAGGGCAAGGTCAAGGCTGAGCAGTTCTATCTTGGGGATTCAGAGGGAAAGAAGGTATGTGGGGACCGTATTCTGTGGTGTTTGCTAATAAAGTAAATAATTTAGGTCACTCGACAGTCTCTTTGTTATCTCTTTGTACACTAAGTTATGGTCTACAAACTTTTGTCATCTGGTACTTGTTATTAACCCTTTTCTTCATAGAAATGCTTTTTCACACTTCTGCACACAGATTTGACTCTGATCAGGCAGTTCCTGTAGAAGCTGTCTGGTTAGGGTTTGTTTTGCTTACTTATGAAATAATATAAAACTGATTTGCAGTTTCTGCCATGAACAAAAAAGCACCTGTTCATATGCCACTATGAATTTTCATCTAATTGATATTCACAAATTAATATTAATTAATATGTATTTCTTACATCAATATTCATCACTTAGTTGGATAACATTATAATGAGATATGTAGTATATGTGATGGTGGCTTAGGTATAATATCAGGTACAGTATTAACTCTAATAAACACTCCGGGGGTATAACATTTTTATATAGATTCTTGCATTTTGTACACAGGTGATTGCTCAATGCAGAATTATAGCAATGCAAAAAGCTCTTAAGAGAGCTTTCTGCATTGCTTTCAGTCAGCATTAAGCTATCACCATTATTTTGAAATCCTATATTTCCTATATTTAATGGTCATTACATAGTTTTAGTTGTCTTGTTGATTGTTAGTTCCCCCCCCCCCCCCCCCCCCAGGAGTTAGGGGGCATTTATTAGAGTGGGCGCTTTTATTATGGAGAATACAGTATTCCTTTGTATGGTTATAGGTGATGAGCATTTTACTTCATGGAGATGCAGCTTTCTCTGGACAGGGTGTCGTGTACGAAACCTTCCATCTCAGTGACCTGCCAGCTTATTCCACACATGGCACCATACACATCGTGGCCAACAACCAGGTGAGAAAATGCAGTGTACATGTGGAATAGTAAAGCAAGGAATAAAATAGTGATCTTCTATGATTTTGAAACCTCTCTATCAGAAAGTGATTTTAATAGGTATACTTTATCCTTTATCTAGCTGTAAATGTTTTTGGCTGCTTAACCCTTTCCCTCATATAAATGTGTTTTCATGCATTTGCAAACAGAGAATACCCAGATCATATGGCTCCTAGAGGAGCCGTCTGATCAGGGTCTGCTCTGTTTGCTAATAGAATTTGATGGATCTGTTTCTTTACTTTCTAATATGACTACAATGTTCCATATTCCCTATTTCATTATAGCTATTTTACCCATGAATATTCAGTAGGTATTTAAATTTGAAATAAACATAGAATAGGGAAAAGGTTAACCACTCCCCTCATATAAATACTTATTCACCCTTTGCAAACAGAGTAGAACCAGATCACATGGCTCCCGTTTGATCAGGGTCTGCTTTGTTTGCTGATGAAATTATAATGAGATGATTCTTCAGTTTCTACCAATACCAAAAACTTCTGTATACATATGCTATTATAAAATTCAGCTAACAAATATTCATGATATTATTACAGCAGGGAAAGGCTTAAACTCTAGTCTGCTGCTGTTATATTATTTCTGATATTGTTGGCTCAATGGCATACAACTTGGGTCTTGATGAGATTCTGAGTGTTGATTCCGTTTGCAAATAGAAATAAGATTGCACTTAGCAAGGTCAGCATTAAGTGTTATATGAACATGCATCTAAACCATATCGTTAGAAAAAAGGAAATGTTGATGCTGAGCAAACATTTTAGACCTAGATGAAATAAAGGATACTGTTTTTCAGATTGGGTTTACGACAGACCCCAGAAGTTCACGGTCATCGCCTTACTGTACAGATGTAGCCCGAGTGGTGAATGCTCCAATCTTTCATGTGAATGCAGATGATCCAGAGGCTGTCATCTATGTTGCTAAAGTGGCCTCAGAGTGGAGAGCAACCTTTGGAAAGGATGTTGTCATTGATCTGGTAAGATTGTTGCAGTCAATAGAGTAGTTTACAGAGAAATAGAATTCAGCAACACCTCCCTAGAGCAACCATGTCTATTTCTTGATCTTCAAAAGGTTGTAACTTAAGAAATGGCAGAAAACTTATCAACTGTTTTGAAGAAAGCAACTACATGTACATGTAAGGCCATTTAGCAAATCCATTTTGTAGTTGCTAATAGGTCCTATTGTATTTATATCAAAGCAACACGATCCTTTAGAGGTGAAAATGTACTTAAAGTTTCCAAATGATATATTAACCCAATAATGTGCAGGAAACAAGTATATAAGACCTTTGCAGTGTTGACCCAGATTAAAGGACTCCTGGGGTAGCCCTATAATGAGGGCTAGCACAGTTTGTCATAACAGTCATTTTCTTCAGTGATAAATGCTGATACAAGTTTTCGTTTAATAATATTCAGAAAGGATGAAGCCAGTTTTAATTATTTAGCACTGGCTGAGAGTTCTTTCAAGTTCTCTGGTTTCCTTCCACATACACCACCACTCCAACCATCAAGTGATTGGTAATTAACTTGTGTCATAATCTGATAAATAAAAAAAACTCTTTACTTCATAGATACACCTTTTAACACTTTTGCAAATAGAGTATACCCAGACCAGACTGCTCCTGTAGGAGTCATCTGATCAGGGTCTGCTCTGTTTGCTTAACCCTTTCTTTCATATGTCTTTTCACACCTTTGTAAACAGAGTAGACTCAGATCAGACGGCTCCTATAGGAGCCGTCTGATCAGGGTCTGCTTTGTTTGCTTTTGAAATTATAATAGATTTGACTGTACAGTTTGTACCAATACCAAAACTTCCTGTATTCATATGCCATTATCAAAACTCAGTCAATAAATATTAATAATATCATTATTTCTTTCATGAATATTGAACATGGAAAGTGTTAAACAAAATATCATAATAATAGATCTCATTCTATAATGTCGGCCATGGCCAAAATATTTCTCTTGTGTTCATATGCCATAAAAAATCAACTCATTAATATTCATGATGTCATTATTTCTTTCCTCAATATTCATATAAAGGTAAAGAGTTAATTTTTTTAAAGGCATTGTTATGCTTTATGTCCTTGAAATGTCAATCCATAAAAGTAATTGATTCACCTGTGTCAGAATAATGTGAATGCATTTGGCTGAAATTCCAGTTTTATGGATTACATATTTTGCATAGCATATAAAGCTTAACTCTCATAGAAAGGCTTTTTCTATGCCTTTGCAGAGGAGACCAAGAGCAGACGGCTTCTGTAGGAGCCGTCTGATCAGGGTTTACTCTATTTATAAAATTATTTGTCTGATCCTACCATTTGTTGTCTAAACCAAAATTTCCCATGAAAAGTTTACCGTATCAAAATTAAGTTAATAAATATACAGGAAGTAATTATGCATAAATATTCATAAGGGATATGTTAAAGAATGTATTATATTTGCTTGTGTTAGATCCTCAATTCATTGACTATATTTTGTTTAAACATGTTTTCAGGTGTCCTACAGGCGTAATGGCCACAATGAGATTGATGAGCCAATGTTTACCCAGCCACTCATGTACAAGAAAATTGCCAAAACGCCAACAGCACTAGCTCAATACTCAGAGAAACTCATCAAGGAGGGCATTGTCACAGAACAAGTGTTTGAGGTAACCTTGCAGTACAATTTAACCCATTCCGGCATATTGATGCCTTTTAACCCATTCCCACATATTGACACCTATTGACCATTTCCCCCATATTTATGCCTTTTGACCCATTCCCTCATATTGACGAATTTTGATGTCTCTGTAAAAATCACTTTTTGAAACCATTCTGATAAATAGAGCATTTGCTTCATAGGAGCAAATGCTCTTTTTATCACAGTGGTTTCAAAACTACACAGTTCTAAAAGTTTTCTTTTCTCTAGTAAATGCTCCTTTAACAGTGCTGTCTCTTATCAGAGGGCTCCTCTTTGAGCCCTGTGATCTGGGTCTACACTCTTTGCAAATGACAGCTTACTTGTTTCAAAAGGTCAACCTGTATGTTTCCTTTGTATATCAGGAAGACTGTAAGGAATACGAGGATATCTGTGAAGAAGCCAACAAGGCAGCTAAGGCAGAGCGTGTAATCAGCTACAAGGAATGGGTAGACTCACCTTGGGGTGACTTCTTTGACAGCAAGATTGCCATGCAGCTGCCCAGCACGGGTGTGAAGGAGGACGTTCTGAATCATGTGGGTACAGTGTTCAGCTCCATACCTACTGATGGCTTTGTCATTCACCCAGGTTAGTAGTCAGTATTTCTTACAATAATGTAAGTTACTTTATGATAACTATGCTACAGCTATGGAGAGTCACCCAGTAACTCATTTTCTTATACCACAGCCAAAGAGAATCACCAAGTAACTCATTTTCTCATACCACAGCTATGGAGAGTCGCTGTAGATGAGGGGCGTATTTCAAATACAGTAAAACCTGTGTTAAGCGGGGTGGATATTTTGGGAGATTTTACTGTTTGGTCAGACAGACGCAAAATATGTCTACATGATCTTTAATGCCTTATCCAAAACATTATGTATTTTATCCTTGTAAATACAGGTAAAATACAACATGTACTGTACATTGCATGCACTAAAGAAAAAATAAACACCAGGCAGAATCATTCGACACATCCGGAAATACAAATGTACATGTCTACACTTCACTCGATTCTCTAACGTGAGGAACTTACATTTGGAAAAGGCGTGAATATTTTGTTTTGATGTTATCTCTTTTGATTCGGTAACATGCAGACAAACTTCTCAACACCCCCATATTTGCATATTAACAGGTAAAGGAGTTGAAAGGATTATCAGGCCATCGATTATAATCTTGCCCTAAGGCCAAGGTTAACGCTTGGTTTATTTCGTTCACTTCAGACATAATGAAAAACACCGAAGCGACCAATCTATGCACTTTCTTGACACAAGGGAAGTTTCCGAAGCGGTCACGATATTTCGATCGGGGATTTCCGTAATGTCGGAAAATTACGAAGCGTAGTCTCCTTTTTATACGCCCACCTAATAAAGGTGGTCGTATATTGTCGTGGCCCTGTCCGTCCGTCCGTTCGTTCGTTCGTTCGTTCGTTCGTCCGTCAACATTTTGTTTGTCCGCTGTTTTCTGGGAAAACTATTTGACAAATATTAATGAAACTTCACACAAATGTTAAATGCATCAAGATCTGAAGCTGAGTTGATTCTGAGGTTCATTTGAATTTTCATTTCAGAGTTATGGCCCTTGTCCTTAAAAAATATGCAAATAGTTTGTCCGCTGTTTTCTGGGAAAACTATTTGAGAGATAATAATGAAACTTCACACAAATATTTAATGCACTAAGATCTGAAGCTGAGTCGATTCTGAGGTTCATTTGATTTGTCGTTTCGGAGTTATGGCCCTTTTACTTAAAAAATAATGCAAATACATGCAAATAGTTTGTCCGCTGTTTTCTGGGAAAACTATTTGACAGATATTAATGAAACTTCACACAAATGTTTAATGCATCAAGATCTGAAGCTGAGTTGATTCGGAGGATCATTTGATTTTTCATTTTAGAGTTATGGCCCTTGTCCTTAAAAAATATGCAAATAGTTTGTCCGCCATTTTCTGGGAAAATTATTTGAGAGATATTAATGAAACTTCACACAAATATTTAATGCATCAAGATCTGAAACGGAATTGATTGTGAGGGTCATTTTATTTTTCGTTTCAGAGTTATGGCCCTTGTGCTTAAAAAATAAAGCAAATAGTTTGTCTGCTGTTTTCTGGGAAAACTTTTTGAGATATATTAATGAAACTTCATAAAAATGTTTAATGCATCAATATCTGATGCTGAGTCGATTTTGAGGTCTATTTGATTTTTCCTTTCGGAGTTATTGCCCTTTTACTTAAAAAAAAATGCAAATATATGCAAATAGTTTGTCCACTGTTTTTTGGCAAAAATCTTTGACAGATATTAATGAAACTTTATACACATGTTTAATGCATCAAGACCTGAAGCTAAGTCTATTCTGAGGATCATTTTATTTGTTGTTTCGGAGTTATGGCCCTTGCACTTAAAAAAATAATGCAAATCTATGCAAATATGAGGATGGACATAACTTTTTCATTTGAAATGATATTTACTTCAATTTTTTTATATGGTTAAACCTTAATGTGAATTATCACATATATTGCGGGGGTTTTGATATGTCATTTTACTCTAAAGTTATGGTCCTTGAACTTCGTGTGTTCGTGTCTTTGTTAGTCGGTCAACTTTTAGTTTGTCTGTTGTTTTCTGGGAAAACTATTAAAATGATATAAATGAATTTTAACACAAATGTTTTAAGCAACAAAATTTGAAGCTGAGTTTACTTTGAGGTTCATTCAGTTTGTCTTTACAGAGTTATGGCTGTTGCACTTTGCAAAAATTTTCAAAAATGAGGATTAGCTGTAACTTTTTTATTTAATAAGATATTCACTTCATTTTTAAAAAAAAATAGTATCTCCTAAATATGGAAATCAAGGTCTGAAGCACAGATTAGAAAATGTCAACACTTATAAGGCATGTTGAATCGGAGAAAGTTTGCAAGTGGGCGTATTTTGTACCGTATGCGGTACTCTTGTTGACATATGTCAGTTGGCAGTGTATTGGGTTTTCACACATTTCAATCTGGCCGCCAGGCTGTCAGCTGGCCGTCTAATGGGGTCGAAATATAGGGTTTGGGGTGAAATATGGTGGCCGCGGAAGGAAGGTGATCCTCTTAAACAGGTGCATTATAGACTGATTTTCGTCGGGAGGATTTCAAACTGACCGTTAAGACGAGGTGACCGTTCATTTAAGGTGACCGTTAGGTCAAGTTTTACTGTACTAACAATTGCCATTTCCCCACTGAATGATATTGTTTGACCACTCTCTTGAATCACCTCTTTGAGACCTCCTTGAGACGATTGTAAAGAGTTGTTACAATGTAGGGTTTGGTGGAGAGCATTGTTATTTTGCAGTCTTCTCTATCCTTCAATTAACCCATTCCCTTATTTCATATCTTTGCATACAAAGTAGACACAGGTCAGACAGCTCCTGTAGGAGCCAACTGATCAGACTCTGTTCTGTTTGCTTAAGGAATTAGATAGCTCTGATCCTACAGTTTTTGTCAACTTGTTTGATGGGGTATACTGCAATCACCTCGTCTGGCGGGGGTCAGTCAGTCAGTCTGGCGGTTGTTCCATCCGCATTTGAACATGGGTAGTTGATGTCGCGAACTTCTCTTTCAAATTAAAACTTCTGAATTTATATTTGGTGTACATCTCTGTTAAAAAATAGAATTGTATTTCTACAAAATGGCTTGAAATCCTGAATGCTAAAAGTTTATGACGTTTATTATACCCCACTCAAGTAAGTTCGGGTGGGTATTCTGGAATCAGGTTGTCCGTCCATCCATGTCTCTCCCCCCCCCCCCCCCCCCCCCCACACACACACACACCACCACCACCACTGCCACACACACACACAGAAGTGCAAAGTGGTGGGGCTCTTGGTTTAAAGTTCTGTTTTTTTTTGTGATTCTAGGTTTAAAGAGAGTTCTGAAGAGCCGTATGCAGATGGTGGGCAAGCGTCAGGTGGACTGGGCTCTGGCTGAAGCCATGGCCTTTGGTTCCCTACTGATGGAGGGCAACCATGTCAGACTTAGTGGCCAGGATGTGGAAAGAGGAACTTTTAGGTAAAGCAGGATGTTGCAATTTTTATGCGCCCATCTGTAATAGGGAAGTTAGATTAGCTCTTCTTTGTTGGTCTGTAAGTTTGTTTGTTCATCCATCAATACATCCCAAAAATCTTGTGCTAATTACTGTTTCTTTACAAAATATCATAATTAGCAGGTGCCTATCAGGATGAGAAATTGTGCACCTAGTTTTTAGTTTGTATTTTGGACCAGTAACACAAAACTAATGGTCCTAATATTCAGTGAAATTGCAAAATTGTAACAGATATGGAAGTGGGGACATCTATAGTATATAGGCACAACTTGCATTTTAGTAGTCTATTTGTGTTATTTTGAATTGCTTGACATAAAATATAGATCTATATGATGTGTCTCCTGTTTTCATCCCACTTGCCTCAAATTTCTAGAAAGAATATTATGTAGACTTAATACGCTTTCAGGCATACATGCACTTCATAGATTGAAACCAAAAGTCATTTCATAATGATTGACCTGGTTTGAGTCGAAGAAGATTGACACATCGAAGTTATACTATAGTTCATTAATATTCGTAGGTGAGCGATATAGGGTCATAATGACCTTCTTTTAACAGTATTCTTAATGAGAATTGTTTTTACCATGGCAGAAACTAATCGGATCTATATTATTCCATAAGCAAACAGAGCAGCCCCTGATCAGATGGTTCCTGCAGGAGCTGTCTGATCTTGGTCTACTCTAGGCGTGAAAATGTGTATAAGGGAAAGGGTTAATAGAGGTTTGTCGATTGCAGCCACCGGCATCATGTCCTGCACCATCAGGAAAAAGACAAGGAGACGTATGTGGTGCTGAACCATCTGAAGGAAGGACAGGAGCACTACACTGTGTGTAACAGTTCCTTGTCAGAGTATGCAGTTTTAGGTAAGTCACTCTCCTCCCCCCCCCCCTTTATCTGTTAACCCTTTACTCCAGAAGTACGCCTTTGTATGCCTTTGCAAACAGAGTAGACCCTGATCACATGGATATTGGATCAGGGTCTGCTCTATTTGCTAATGATAATATATAGATATGATTCGACAGAATCTGCCATGGCCAAAACTTCCTGTGATCATGTGATATTATAACAAATTAATCTAATTAATATTCATGACATCATTATTTCTTACGTAAATATTCATGGAGGAAAGGGTTAAGAGACACATTTGCATGTATTTGCAACTAAAGTAGACCAAAATCAGACAGCTGCTGTATTGGCTGTCTGGTCAGTGTCTTCTCTGTTTGCTTACGGAATAATATAGATCTGATTTTACAGTTACTGCCATGGTAAAAAAATGCCCTTGTTTGTAATACCATTATGAAAATTCAGCTAAATAATTTCAGCTAAATAAGAC
Source organism: Azorinus chamasolen (assembly GCA_963576725.1). Classification (NCBI taxonomy): domain Eukaryota; kingdom Metazoa; phylum Mollusca; class Bivalvia; order Cardiida; family Solecurtidae; genus Azorinus; species Azorinus chamasolen. Next base: position 106,266,201 of record OY755236.1, read on the forward strand.
GTCATTTCTCAAATGAATATTCATGAGCTACTGTAGGAGCCATGTGGATCAGAGTCTGTTCTCTTTGCTTATGAAATTGTACAGATCTTATTCTACAGTATTTGTCTTATCTAACAATTCCCTTTTTATTTTTTACCTATAAAAAAATAGTTAATGAATATTCATGAAGTGAAAAGTTCATACATAAAATGTTTATTAGGGAAAGGTTTAATCATCCTACCACGAAAGAGAAGTGTAACAAGTACAAATGCCATCCCTATAGTGATGTGAGTGTATTTGTCATTTAAGAATAGCAATAAGATATTCTTGTTTGAGGTAGTAACATCTGTAGAGTTTCTCAGGATCATTGTTGCCCCATCCCTTTAGGCATGAGACAACCAGCCCTCAGTATTCTGCAAGTGTTATTGCCCAAAAGCATGTACAGTAAAACACCAGTCACCAAAAATATGTCTAATTCTGGGTCTAAAATGCTGGTGGTAGCTTAAAGCAGGTTGAAAGTTTTACACAAAGCTCTTGTAGAAGTTTTATGCATTAGTTTCATCCTGCATTAACCTATTACCTGTTTTAAAGATGCTTTTGCTTATTCATAAAGGGGTTGTACTGTATATTGATAAACATTCCTATCATTCTAGGTTTTGAGCTGGGTTTTGCATTGTCCAACCCCAACTCTCTGGTTCTGTGGGAGGCACAGTTTGGAGACTTTGCCAATACAGCTCAGTGTGTGATAGATCAGTTCATCAGTAGTGGACAGGGCAAGTGGGTGCGACAGAATGGCATTGTGTTGCTTCTTCCACATGGCTATGAAGGAATGGTAGGTTTTCAAGTCTTTACAGGTTCATGCATCACAGAATGATAAGTGTAATTACTTGCAAATTGTGGAAAATGTCATTTGAGCATTTGACCCATTACTCCGTAAATATGTCATTTAACAACTTTATAAACAGGGTAGACATAGATCAGGCTTTAACTTTTATATGCTGAATAATTAAAAAAAAATGCATAGTCCTTTCTTGAATATTAATTAGTTATGTCTCCCCCCATATTTATGCATATTGTTTTTGTGAGAGGTGTCTGTCTATCCATCCGTCTGTCCATCATACTTTCTTGTCCGGGTGATAGCTCCTATATGCCTGATGCCAGTTGGATAAAACTATGGAAAGAACATAATGAGAGGAAGTGTCATGCACAAGGTCCATAACTCATGGCTTCAATAATATTGGAGTTATTACCCGTTATACATTTTTTCACACTTTCTTGTCCAGATGATAACTCCTATATGGCTCATGTCATTTGATTTAAACTTCATACATGGAAAGGGCAGAGCATAATGTGAGGAAGTGTCATGTACAAGAGCCATAACTATGGCTTCAATACTTTTGGAATTATTGCCCTTTGTTACATTTTTTTGTCCGATCAATAACTCCTGTTCTACTGATGCTATTGGAATGACATCCATTTATTAAAAGAGCATGATGTAAGGAAGTATCATGCAAAAGTTCTATAACTCTAGCTTCAATAGTATTGGAGTTATTGCCCCTTGTACATTTTCTCCACTCTTCCTTGTCCCAAATATAACTCCTATATGGCTTATGCCATTTGCTTGAAACTTCACACATGAAAAAGCTTAATGTGAGGAAGTGTCATGAACAAGGGCCATAACTATAGCTTCAATACTTATGGAGTTATAGCCCTTACATTGTTCTACATTGTTCTACTGGTGCTATTGGAATGACATTTCATTTAAGGAAAGAGCATGATGAAATGAAGTGGCATGCACAAAGGTCATAACTCCGGTATCAATATTTTTGGAGTTATTCCCTGTAATATTTTTTAATGAAAAAATGTGGTGTGGAAAGTGCATGATGAGGGGAAATATCATTCATCAAGTCCATTACTATGGTATCAACAATTTTGAGTTATTTCCCTTTACATATTGTTTTTGTTAGAACTGTTCATCTGTCTGTCTGTCTGTCACACATCTTGTCCAGTCGAGTTTTCATGTACAGAAATGTTACAATGTGTCGCAGTGTGTATGTGTGGGTGCGAAGGGTGGGGGAAACATCTGTTTTTGTTCCAAAAACCTCAAGTTATCAAACTATCACTGAAGAAATTTATTACAAACAGTGCAGACCATGATCGATAGATTCCCTAAGCAACCCTTTGATATGGGTCCACACTGTTTGCAATTGTCTTATATACTCAGTTTCCACTCATTAAGAGTTGAAACAAACAATACAGTCAGTTGTCATCAGTTGACCATTTTGTCAATTTCAGGGTCCAGAGCACTCCAGTGCCAGACTGGAGAGATTCTTGCAGATGAGTGATGACGATCCTGACCACTTTCCTGTAAGTTTACATGGAATCAATTTACTATTTTCAAGCACTGCTAATCTCACTGGCGCAAGTGTTGTCTCTGCTCATATTAGATAACTTTAGCATTCCATTGATAGGAGATGATAATTTTACTCCTCACCACTGTGATCTGAATCCTGGTCTGGGTATTTGGATTTTTCATGTGAGGTAGCCTTCTAGCCGACTTTTGGTAGGTCGATAGTTCTACCCTGGTGTTTTTCTGTTCACTGAACAATGCAGTTTGTTCTATGCACAGAAAAACTTGTGGTCTTCCTGTACCTGTAATTAGCTGGATGTTGCAAATGATAGAAATACTGTTAACCCTTTCCCTGTTATATATTTATTCCAAATTTCAATACTTCAGGGATAAAATAGTTGTAAATGTAATGGAAGATGGAACATTGTAGCAATTTTAGAAACTAAAAACACATATCTGTCAAATTCCATTAGCAAACAGAGCAGACCCTGATCAGACGGCTCCTGAAAGTAGACCCTGATCAAAGTGCTGTTGGCACTTCAGTGGAAGCCTGGGTCTACTCTGTTTGCAAATGTATGAAAACATGTTTATATGAAAGAAAAGGTTAAAGCGATGTAAAACCCTAACTCTAATTATATTGATCTTATTCTAGTTATTGTTGAAGCAAAATAATCCCTTGAAAACTTTACATTAAGAAATATTCATGAAGTGACCAATTTATGCATAAATGTTCAATAGGGAAAGGGTTAATGTAATGTTTTATCTTATAGACACAATCTGATGTCCTTCTTAACCCTTTACCTAATGAATATTCATGTACCTAATAAATATTGATGTAAGAAATAAAGACAGTATAAATATAAATTAGCTGATTGTTTATGGTGGCATAGCTTTTGGCCGTGACAGAAACTTTTAAAATCAGATCTATATTATTCCAAACGGAACGGATCATGAACTTACAGTTCCTATGGGAGTCATCTGATCTGGGATGGCTCTACTTGAAAAGACGTCAAAAGACATTTCTATCAAATAAGGCGTTAACTGGTGTCATTTTGTATGATTGAAAGGAAAGTGGAGAAAGTATTGAATTTGTTCAGATTCGTTTTGGGTGTTCAATAATCCTGGTCATAGAATGAAACAGTTGTAAATATGTAAAATGTGCTATAATCCTTTCCCACATAAAAAAACCATTTGCAAACAGTAGACCCAGAACAGCTCCTATAGGAGTCATATGATCAAGGTCTGCTCTGTTTGCTATAAATGGAATTTGATAGTTTCTTTACTTTCTAAAATGGATACAATGTTCCACCTGCCACATTTCATTATAACTATTTTTCCATGAATATTCAGTAGGTATTGAAATCTGGAATAAATATAGAACAGGGAAAGGGTTAATACTTTGAATGCTGAATTATGGTTAAATCAATAGTGTCCTTTCAGTATGAAAGGGTATAATTGGTGAGAGGATTTTGAATAAACAATGCAGACTCCGGCCAGTGGTCTCCTCTACTAGGGTCTACACTGTTTGCAATTTCATGCATCCAAAGATTAATGCTATTTTGCTGAAAGATCAGTGGCCCTCTGATCTAGATGCACACTGTTGCAGCTATTTTACAGTCAGTTTAGCACACACTTCTTGCAACAGGTCGATTGGTAGTTTTCTTACACTGATTATTAAAAAGATATATGTATGTATATTATTTTGATTCATTTTTCAGATCTACAGTAAAGTCACTGGGGTATACAAGTTACTTATGTTGACCTCAATTTAGTTTTAACTCATTGAATGCAGGAAATGAGTGTACTGGCATTTGAAAACAGTGTAGACTAAGATCAAATTGCTTTAAGAGGAACCATCTGATCAGGGTCTGCACTGTGTGTCTTTCAAATTCCACTAGCAAATTTAAGACTTTTATACTGAATGGTCTTTATAGTTAACCCATTCCAGCATAATCTATTTTTTTGCCCAACCTCCTTGAATAATTCTTCAAAAAAGGAGGATTTACTAGCGAAACAGAGAATTTTAGAATTGTGTAGATGTGAAACCATTGTGATCAATAGAGCATTTGCTCCACTGGATATTTATCACAATGGTTTCAAAAAGAGATTTTTACAGAGGTGCCAAAAGGCGTCAATATGAAGGAATGGGTTAAACACTGATCGACTGTTCCACTTTGAATATTTGGCATTCAAAGGGTTAATTGTTTACTCTCATGTACACTGTTGCTCATCTTTACAAGTTACTTTTCATCACTTCTGCTTGATAAACATATAGCACAATATGTTTATAGTTCAATCTTTTCTGATAGAACATGGTTGATGCATTTGCATTTTGAAGCAGCTGTTTGACCAGGTCATTTACTGAACCTGCTATTGGGGTGGAACCTTCTGTCACCAGTTCCAAGATGGCCCTTTTATTTCTGAAATGATAAACTGTTCTGTAAAGAAACAAGAAAGGCAAACAGTGTAGATTCTTCACACTTTGTCTTTATCTGATGAATATTCATGTAAGAAATACTATCATGAATAATAAAAAAGTTGATTTTTTTTAATAACATGAACACAAGAATTTATGGCTAAAACAGAAGCTGTGGAATCAGATTTTTGTTATTCCACACTCCACAGGCAAACGAAGCTGGACCAGATTAGATGAGTCCTAATCTGGTTCTAATGTGTTTGAAAAGGCATCTCTGTCAGTTAAAGGATAACTGGGAGGCTTCCACAGAAGTGCCAACAGCTCTTTGATCAGGGTCTACAGTCAACTGTAGCTTTAAACATTGCCCTCATACAAATACACCTTTTTAAACCTAAATGCAAACAGAGTAGACCCAGATTAAATGGCTCCTGTAGGAGCTGCCTGATCAGGGTCTGCTGTGTTTACTTATGAAATCATAATCCATATAAAAATTCAGCTAATAAATAGTCCTTAATATAAAATTGTAAAGGCATGAAGGCATCAAGGTGGTTATATATGAGGAAAGAGAAGGCAACTTGGTCAGTTGATGTAGATCCAAACAAGTTGTTAACATGTTGCTTCCAAACTTCTGATGAGACTGTACTTACTTTCATGATGGATTGCCGTATCGATAGTAGCATGTCTTAACCCTTCTCTTGCTGAATTTTAAAATACTCCTTCTTTACCCATGCCCTGTTGTATAATTACATATATCTTCACTGTGTACAAGTATATCGCTGTGCAATCACTGCTGTGGAGTGCACTGGTTGCACAATCAACTTGTAAATAGTGCAGATGCTGATGAGACAGCTCCTGCAGGAGCTGTCTCATCTGGGTCTTCACTATTTACAGGTAGGTATATTGACGTGAATAGCAAGCGAAGGGTTAACGATTGTTTACAGTGTGTATCAACTTCTTCAACACTTTGGAGAATGACCTTTGGAGAATGACTTTTGCTAACAGTTGGGATCTACATGAGACACCAAGTAACTCATCTGATTCCAAACTGTTAGACTCTTTGATTGCAATATTGAAAATAAATTTTAGAAAAATAGAAACCCAGACAAAGTCCATATAGGATCGTAAATTAAAACATTTTCAAGAATAACTCCTTTATTTCTCCACCAAACCCTATGTTGTGACCACTCTTTTAGAATTGTCTCTTAGAGACAATTTTATAGAGCTGTCACAACATAGGTTGGAGACGATTCTAAAGATTGGTCACAACATAGGGTTTGGAGAAATAAAGGAGTTATTCTTGAAAATGTTTTAGTCTTTGGAATTTAAGGGACATTTTGTTCATATAATATAGATAAAGATATTATAAATATCAGCTACTGTATGCATCTGAATGTGATATGTATGTCTTCTATTGAAGTTGCAGATGCTCATTAGTTGTAGGAAATATATGTCTGTAATCTTTTTCTATTTGACGATTTAATAACTTTTGTCTGTAAAAGTTAAAGTCTGCTTTTATCCCTTCATTTCTTTTTAAAGAAGACACAATCAGTGTATCAACCTGTTTGAATCTTGATGAGATACTGGGAAGAGTTTCTCATTTTCGTGGACCATTTTTAGCTTGTCTATCTTTTTAAGAAAAACGAGCTATTGTTGTAACTGGCGTCACCATGGTCATTGTCATCCGAAAACTTTAAAATTGGCTATAACTTCGTTACTATTTATGCAAATGTTATAAAACTAAATACAAATGTTCACCATCACAAGGGCTACAATCTGACCTAGGGCCATAACTCTGTAAGGCTGTTTTGTTGTACAAAATTATGCCCCTTTATGAACTTAATATTTTTTATGAAAAATATAAGATATTTGTGATTTCAAAGATGTTTGTCATTTTGAAATCATGCCCAGCAGGGCTCTCATATTTCATATGTGAATCCCTTGTGGCAAGGCCTTTCCATTAATGTTATGTTTATTAACTTGTGCCCTTGACCTTTGACTTAATGTTTTAGACATTTAACAAAGAACTTTATTAAAGTTGGCTATTGTTTTAAAACAGTTACACATGGACTATTCAAGCAAATCTTATGAAACTTCACACACTTGTTCACCATCACAAGGGCTACAATCTGACCTTTTACAAAATTATGCCCCTGTATGGGCTTAACCCATTACCTCATAGGCTATTTTTAGATCCAACCACTTCAAATAAATCTACCAAAAAAGAGCATTAACTAGAGAAAAGGAAAATTTTAGAATTTTGTAGTTTGAAACCATTGTGATAAATAGAGCATTGGCTCTCATAGGAGCAAATGCTCTATTTATCACAATAGTTTCAACAGGTGATGTCTACAGAGGCGTAGAAAGGTGTATTTATGGAGGAAAGGGTTAAGAAATAAAACTTTAAAATGTCTCGACAAACTAGCACTGGCACCCACATGTGATGCTCTTGTTTTTTATATCACCTGCTTCATCAGGGTGACATGTTGGGATCACTTCTTCCTGGTTCCTCTTACCATCCGTCTTTTACAATTTTGCCCTTACATTTATCCTGGCAGGTAACAAACATTACTAAGGTTTTTACAAACTTACCAAGGTTTTCGATGAGTCATACTCACTTGTTTTGATACATTTTTCTAAATGTTTGATCAATATACTAGAACGGCTATCATTTTAATTTTATTTATGTATTCTGGAGGTGGTATTTCCAATTTAGTTCCAAAAGCTGATGCTGCAATTTGAATAAAAGAGTCTAAAGACCATGGTCAAACAAAATGACAAGATTGTAAGCAGCCTTAACCCTTTCCCTCATATAAACGTGTTTTCATGCATTTGCAAACAGAGTAGACCCAGATCAGATGGCTCCTAGAGGAGCCATCTGATCAGGGTCTGCTCTGTTTGCTAATAGAATTTTATAGATCTGTTTCTTTGCTTTCAAAAATGTCTACAATGTTCCACCTTCCATATTTCTTTATAACTATTTGTTAATGAATATTCAGTAGGTACTGAAATTTGTAATAAACGTAGAACAGGGAAAGGGTTAATTGCAAGCATGGATGTTATTCTGAGAGATGGTTATATCTATTATGATTGGGATACTAAACCTTTTACTCAATGAATATTCATGTAAGAAATAATGATACCATGAATTTTAATTAGATTACTTGTTATAATAGCACATGGACACAGAAATCTTTGATCATGGAAGAAACTGTAGAATCATGTCTATATTATATCATAAGCAATCAGAGCAGACCGTCATCTGTACCCAACCTGTTGGAATAGATAGTCAAGTAATTGATTGCATCATGCTTTAGGTTGTATTTGCTTCAGTTCTTAATTTTCACATATGAGTATTTTTGTTGTAGAAAGAGACAGAGGACTTTGAGATTCAGCAACTGTATGACATTAACTGGTTTGTTGGAAACTTCACCACCCCAGCCAACTACTTCCACGCTCTCCGTCGTCAGTTGGCCTTGCCATTTAGAAAACCTGTAAGTCAATTTGTTAATTTTCTATGTGTATATAGTTTTTCTATGTGTATGTGGTTTATGCATATGAATGATCAAAGTAGTTCTACCCTGGTGTTCATCTGTGCACAAAACGATGCAGTTTGTTCCATGCACAAAAGAACTTTTAGGGGTCTTTCTCAACCTGTAATTAGCTGGATGTCGTGATATGATTGAAATACTGTTAAACAGACATAAACAAATGTCTAACTAACTGATCATACATTAGTTATATATGTAATTTGCTCCTACAGCATGCCATGTAATTAAATGTATGGACATTTTGGTGCCATTTTGACCTGTGTATCTTGTAGCACTCTTGTTTAAACTTTATTGTTACATGTTTAAATTGTTGTAAGGAAATTATAGAGGTTTTAGGAAATCAGAATATACCATACTTAAAATTACTTCCAATAACTCAAGTTTTATGTTATTTTTGTAATCATGTCACTATTAACCCTTTACAACGTAGAGTCACCTTGTCACACCTTTGCAAACAGTGTAGACCCATATGGAATAATATAGATATACGGTTTCTATCAGTACCACACAATCCCATGTGCATTTGCCATAATAAAACTCCAGCTAATAAATATTCATGATGTCATCATTTCTTGCATGAATATTATACATGAAAAGGATTAAAGACATTTTCAATTGAAGAGTATTTGCTCGATGTGCTAAATGTTAATCAAAAATGCTAAATGTTAATCAAATGTTTATGCATTTTGTTCCTAACCTTTCCAGCTTGTTGTGATGTCACCTAAGTCTCTGTTGCGTCTGCCTGAGGCTCGGTCAAGTTTTGATGATATGGTTGACGGCACAAAGTTCCAGAGACTTATTCCCGAGGATGGGCCAGCCTCGCTGAACCCAAACTCTGTGAAGAGATTGATGTTTGTCAGTGGCAAATTCTACTACGACCTGGTGAAGTCTAGAGACTTGAAGGGATATCAAGAGGAAATGGCCATTGCAAGAATTGAACAGGTAATTTGCAGTCAATCCATATCATGTAGTGTTTGTTTTCTGCTCAAACTTTTGTTTTCTTTAAATATCAAGTTCATTCAACTTGCCTATCTTCTTTGTGAAAAAATTGACTGCCTGTCTATCAGGTAAGACCTTACCAGATGCAGAGATACAGCTTTTGATCTAGAGTTGTGCAGTTTGTTAATGCCAGTCTATATATAACAGGCAGTATAATAGTTAATATTGTAGCTATTTGTAAACTAGGCAAATTGTAATCTTTGAAAAATTGTATCCATTGTTTGTAAATTGTAAAAGAGATATTTTCAACTAGATCTACTTAGTTGGCGTATTGTACATATGCAGACACTGTAAACATTTGTTGAACGTAGGAGTCTTAAACTAAAATCTGGGTGGTTGCTTAACCCTTTCCCTGTTCTATGTTTATTACAAATTTAAATACCTACTGAATATTCATGGACAAAATGGGTATAATGATATACGGAAGGTGTAACAGTGTAGCCATTTTAGAAAGTAAAGAAACATATCTATCAAATTCTATTAGCAAACAGAGTAGACCCTGATCAGACGGCTCCTATAGGAGCCGTCTGATCTGGGTCTACTCTGTTTGCAAACGCGTGAAAACACGTTTGTATGAGGGAAAGGGTTAATTCCGAAAGCAATCTGCATTACTTTCAAGCTGCATGAAGCTACCACCTGTCTTGAAGACCTAGAATTAGACATCGTTTTAATAGTCTCTCAAGATAGGTTCTACTGTAATTTTAATGTGGCACGCATGTCTCCAGACAAGAGGCGAAAGCTAAACATTTTGCATCAATAATGTTTTCATTTTATCCATCTGTCCAATGACTCCATTCATCCATAGATACAATTTTGTCTGCACTTCTTAACAGTTTTTAGAATCATTCCTACTCTGGGAACTTGTGCACCTGCACTTTTCATTATGACTGTTCTACTATTACATGAGTTATTGCAAGTTATGGTCCATAGTGAACTTAGAAAATTTACAAAAGTCCAATGTTCTTCATAAATTTCAAATTATTTACCATGGCAAGTTTGTTATGTAGTGTAAGAGTCATATTTCTCACTTATAGTCCTCTAGGAAATTTGCATTGCTTGGTACAGTTTGTAAGGAGCCGATGGGTGTCTTTAACATTTGGCTCACAGTTCTAGACTACTAGTTCTCATTATCCTTATATAAGAGGCATAGTATACTGATATAGCTAAATCTCATATTTCTCAGCAAAACCTTATTGTGCTGGGCTCCATTCGAATTTTTAATGAGAACCAGCACAATAGGGTTTGACAGAGAAATGTATAAAATATTTTATTTAGACTTCTAAAAACTCTTATCTAGCTACAGTAAACCCGTCTAAACTGGAATTCTAGTAAGAATTTAGATACCTTTAGGCATGTGGCTGTTTAATGCAGGGTGAAAGTCATGCAGAAAGCTGCTGATTAAGCTGCTACCTGTCCCCAATACCAATATTTATACTAAATTTAACGTCCAGTTTCGAGGGGGGGGGGTACTGTTTCTAATTATCTGGAACTTCAGACACCTATAACTGTGTATGCAATATAAGTACATGAAATACAGAGTATAACTCAAGGTATTACTTTGTATGTTTGCAGATCTCTCCGTTCCCGTTTGACTTGGTGAGGAAGGAGATGGAGAAGTACCCAAAAGCTGAGATTGTGCTTGCTCAAGAGGAGCACAAGAATCAGGGCCCATGGCACTACGTAGAACCCCGTCTGCGCACCGTCATCAACAAGATTCACTCCAATGATAAATCTTTTCCCATTAAAGATGTTGTGTAAGTATTTCTGAACATTTTCCAGTGTAGAGTTGCGAAAATCCAACGTTGAAAAAAACCCACCTCCATTTGTTCTTCTGTCTGTTTATCAATCTTTGTTTGTGTCTCTGTACATAAATCCCAAATCCAAAAGTATTTGGCATATGATGATCATCATGTCTAAAAGTATTATGTTAATGTTTAATGCCAATAAGATATTGACTTGAAATGTTAGCCATCTTCGATAGTATGGTTATGATATGCTTTCTATAAAAAGTAGAGTTAAAGCCCTTGTCATAGGCCATACTGTAGCCAAAGAGTCATATACAAATGTGTGTGTGTGTGTGGGGGGGGGGGGAGATACAGGGGGTCAGATTCTAAAATATTGTGCTGGATTGCATATGCCTGTTTTAGAAGAAGAAATAACTTGAAAATAGTATCCAGATTGGCAAGGTTGTTAGGGAAACATTCGAATCGGACATCTTTTTATTGGAGGTAAATAATAACTGCATGTAATTGTTCTATGCAAAACGTTTTTGAAAATTAAACAATTTCCTACTTTATAAATAAATTATAGAATGTAGTTAACTCTACTCCATAAATACACATTTCTACACCTATGCAAACAGAGTAGACCCAGATGGCTCTTGTAGGAGTCATCCGATCAGGGTCTTTCAGTTTACTTTTGATATAGTATAGACAGGATTGTACAATTTCTGCTATGGCCAAAACATCTTGTGTCCATGTGCTATTATGACCATTAATATAAGTACTATTCATTATGTCATTATTTCTTACATAAATATTCATGGAGTAAAGGGTTAACTATCTATATGTTTTTGACTACCTCTTTTCTGTAGAATGGACAAGATTTCTTCCTTTTTGTGTCACCTGCCGAGAGGCAGTGTGTCACTTAGGGATCACATTTCTGTCATCTGTCTCTCTGTCCATCCGTCCATGTGTCTGTCCGTCACACTTTCTTTTTTTGGCAGTCTTTTCTAAACTAATCATTATAGAACTTTCAAATTTCACATGTCTTCCTCTCATTGAGGACCATTGATGTAACTAAGGTCCATCACTCTGCATGCAATATGTTTTGAGTCATTCCCCTTTGTTCTGATTTCACGCCAGCATATTAACAGTTTTTGTGTCAGCAGCGAGCAGGTGACAATTGTGTTCCTCCAATCACTCTTGTCATAGTTTGTGTAGGGAAGTTCTGCTGTATGCTGTTGCTAAGCAAGAGTCTGTAGCATTTAGTAATGCACGAGCATACATTCACTAAGAATTGAACCAATTCCCACTTAGAGGATTGTATAAGTTTGTCAGTAATAAACATCTGGAATAATTTGTTAATCTGAATACTTTCTGGTTTTGAGTTAACCAACACATCAAGCTTGAGCCTCAAGACTGTTCCTACAGGCTTGCTTGGTTTCCAGGTTCTGCCGTTTTGCTTGAAGCTGGGAACAAAGCAAATATATTTAGTTCGTTCTTAAGTGTTTATATTTAGAATATGTTGGTGAAACCAAAACCTGAAAAAACTTGGAAACCAAGCAAACATGTTTTAGCTCACCAGTCATAAAGTGTCGATTTGAGCTAAAAAAAATGTTTTCCATGTGTCTGCATCAACAATTTGTTTAACCCTTTTCCTGTTTATCATTTATTCAAGATCCCATCACCTCATTAATATTCATGGACTGAATCCATAAAGTTGAAACTATGTTGGAAACTTTTAAATCAGATCTATATACTTCATAAGCAATCAGAGCAGACCCTGATCAGACAGCTCCTATAGGAGCTATCTGATCTGGTCTACTCTGTTTGCAAATGCATGAAAAAGAGTTTATATGAGGGAAAGAATTAAACAACTTCTCCTAAACTACTGGATCAATTTTGCTCGGATCAATTTTGCTCAAATTGCTCAGGAATGATCCTTGGAAGATACTCTTTCAAATTTGTTAAAAAACCAATTTGATGCAGAACTTTGGTTGCCATGGCACCAAAAAGAAAAACATTGAAAATCTTATTCTGAATTTATGTACATAAATGTTAATCTGGAACATGAGTCATAATCTTGAGGACCTCTATCAAAATTGTTCAAATTATGCCCCTGAGATTAATATTGGCCCCACCCTGGGGGTTCCATGTTTTCAATAGAAATACATAATGAAAGCATTGAAAATCTTCTCCCCTTAAACCATTTGGTCTAGGGCTCTCATATTTGGTATGAAGTATCATCTTGAGGTTCTCTATGATGATTATGCCCCTGAGGACCTTATTCTTAGATGAGTGACCCAAGGCCATCATGGCCCTCTTGTTTATAATATGCAGGTGTATTCATGGTGTTGCTAATTTTGCAGGTATGTTGGCAGGGCCCCATCAGCATCAACTGCAACAGGGACAAAGGAACGACATAAGATCGAGTTCATTGATATCATTAGCCAGGCTATGGAGATAAGATAGACAGAACTAACACCTTTATCCGAAGTTACAGTGGTATTGGACAGATGAACAACATCAGATTATATTTTTGTGTGGAAAATATCCAACAATTCCTTCAACAACACTTTCGTGATTTTATTTGTAAAATGAAACAAAGTTCTTCTACCAGTGAAATGTGAGAAATTTGTGTAAGTTATATGTACATAAATGTTAATCTGGAGGGGAACTTGGGCTAGAATCTTTGTGTCTTCCTTCCTAGCAAATGTCTGTTGTTTTTCAGTTTTATCCTATTAAATCTTGTCAGTTTTTCATGGGAAAAACATCTGTGTTTTGTCAAAGTCATGGAGCCGTTTGCATATGGAAGCGTGGGACATAGGCTCAACCTGTTTACAGTCAGTCCCATCCAACTTTGAGTATTAGACCTATATACCGGCCTAGGTATATACTGTATCCGTATATAGTACATTGACATTGTAAATTAAGGAGCTAGAGTTCTGTTTTGATATTTCAGTTTAAATTAAGGATAACTGCTAGAGTTTTCTTTCACTATTCTTCAGATCGTCCAATCTTGCAATTTTCTGATACATGTGTTTTGTTTGATTGTTATTTTCAGTCAGAAAAATGAGTGCCAAAGTGAACCAAAATGGAATTTCGAAAAACATAAACCTTTCCTACATATAAATGACTTTCACGCCTTTACAAACAGATTAGACCAAGATCGTACAGCTCCTATAGGAGGCATCTGATCAGTGTCTGCTCTGTTTGCTTATGAAATTACATGTATAATAGACCTGACACTACAGTTTCTACCAACACCGAAAACCTCTTGTGTACATGCCATTATAAAAATTCAGCTAATAAATATTCATGAAGACATTATTTCTTACATGAATATTCAACAAGGAAAGGGTTAATAGCTTCATATTTTAGCTGAAAGATATTTTTTGTACTAGTACATGGTAACAAAACACGACTGCAGGAAAGTGGAGTGTTTCAGATGGCTAAGTCTATAAAACCAACACCCCCAACCCCTAGATTGTGACTACTTATGAGAATTGTTTCAAAGAGATGATTCTTATAAGTTGTCTCAACTATGGTTTGGTAGAGAATGAAGGAAATGTTTAGGATATGTCTCTTACGGTATCTAAAAGTAAAGACCCTGACAAAATTCAGAACAGCTACTCAGTTCAGCTTTATGACAGTCTTTTTAGCAACAGTGACTGAACATTTGAGCCCATGATAGGGTTTCCAGATCTGAATGTTATATATATAAACTATGGTTTTAATGGTATTTCTTTTCTTGTTTTTTTTAGATCTGTTGTATATACTTGTGATTAGCTAGATTAGAGCTAATGTCACTGTTAGAGCACGAAAACTTAGCTCTATACCTCATACAAACATTTTTATGACTGCAAACACAGTAGGCCCAAATCAGACAGATCTTGTAGAATCCTTTTGATCAGGGTCTGCTCTGTTTGCTTATGGAATTATATAAATCTGATTCTACAGTTTCTGCCATGGCCATAGATTTGCGTGTTCATATGCCTTTATAAATATTTATCTAATGAGTTTTGTTATTTCTTGCATGAATATTCATCAGGTAAAGGATTAAATAATCTCCTTATTGTTTTAGCACTTGAATTTAATTTGCGGAGATGTTACAGGTTTAATACTTTACTATTTATAATAAAAATATAGAAATGTGTTCTGTACTGGTAACACAGCATATGAAGGAAAGTGTTGTATCTCAAGTAATATGACTTATAGTACTTTCATGAATATTAGGGACTGAGATTAATCATATACCGGTAATTGACTTGCTAACCCATGTAATGCTAACTGTTTAACCCATGGAATGCTTATTAAACTGTTTAATCCATGGAATGCTTAACAGTTTACCTTATGAACATTTATGCATGAATTGATGACTTATCAATATGCATTTATTTAATTTTTATAGTGTATTATTTTCAGGCGAATTTTAGTTTTAAACAAAAACTGTAGGATCAGATCTTTATAATTCCTTAAGCAAACAAAGCAGACCCTGATCAGACAGCACCAACAAGAACTGTCTGGTCTGGGTTTATTCTGTTTGCAAAAGCAAATTACAAAGCATTACTTTGACTGTAACGGTTACGTTAAACAAAGTGGTCAATATGAATACATTGTACTTTGTTTAGGAGTAGAATCCATTCAATACCAAAGGCTAAACTTTACCAAAAAGACTTGAATTGCAAACAGTGCAGATCATAATCAGAAGGTTCCTCTGGGAGCTCTGTGATCTGGGTCTACACTGTTAAGAGGTGCCATTTACTGATTTCCTACATTTAAAGATTAAAAGTTACATGTAGTAGATCAGTTTTAAAGAAATGACTTGGTATGGGCATCTACTACTTTGGCAAAGTTTTGTTAATGGCAATGCAGATATAACTGTTGAGTACCGGTAATTGCTATTTATATGTGATTAAACTTCTTGTATATACGTTCTGTGAATTTTATATACTGTACATTATTTAAAAGAATATATTTCTTGAGAATAAATTCATGACAAACATTGGGTCGGCTTATAATTTACTCAATATTATTGCAATTGTTTTTAAGTTGTAAAAATTTTACTTATATAGAGGAATAGATAAGGTGTGTGTACATTAACCCATTCCCTCATAGGCTATTTTTAGATCCAACCTCTTTGAATAAATCTACCGAAAAGGAGCACTAACTAGAGAAAGGAAAATTTTAGAATTTTGTAGTTCTGAAAACTTTGTGATAAATAGGGCATTTGCCTCTTAGGAGCAAATGCTCTATTGATCACAATGGTTTCAAAAAATGACTTTTACAGAGGTCACAACATTGATTTGGTCGAGGAATGATGAATTTAGCATTTGAATGTGCATCCTTGTCTATAGTTCTGATATAGGTAGGGTGTCATGAGCTTCATAAGAAATACCCGGTGGTACTACATGTATGTGTCTCACTAACCTTTAGTCTGCTACAGGCAAGTTTGTGATACTCTTTGTAAACAGTTGCAATCTAGATGAGATGTGGAGTAAGTCAGCATCCCTTCACTGTTTGACACTCAGAATTTGGTTTGTAGAGAAATTGAGTATACTTTATACCTTGAAGTCGATGAAAATTGATAGAAACAGACATTGTTCTGCTCAGCAAGATAAACGTCACTAGATCAACCCACACATTACTGGTAAATTAGTCCACTGAAAACAGTGGAAATCCAGATAAGGTGCTGTATAGGAGGCTGAGTGGCTTGTCTGAGTCAACACCATTTGCAATGCATTAGTCTAATAGGAGGCCTAAATAAGACCTGTAAGAAGAGACGATTCTAAAGAGTGGTCACAACAAGGGGTTAGGTAGAGAAATTAATTAGACAATTACAGTAAAGAGATACTCCATAAATATGCATTTTTACACTTTTGAAAACAGTAGACCCAGTTCAGAATGCTCCTGTAGGAGTCATCTAATCAGGGTCTGCTCTGTTTGCTTATGGAATAATATAGATCTGATTCTAGTTTCTGCCTTTTGCTTATGGAATAATATAGATCTGATTCTAGTTTCTGCCTTGGCAAAAATATTCTGTCTTAATATGCCATTTTAAAAATTCACCTAAAATGTATATAATATTCATGATGTTATTATTTCTTAAATGAATATTTATGGAGAAAATTCCCCCCTATATGGCTCTGACTGACACGTACTGGTTTTCTCATGGAATGGCTCATATCCCTTTGACCAGTTTGTGTGTCAACAATAACTTAGTTACTCAAAGATCCAGATAAGATACGGTAAATTTAAACATTTTCAAGAATAACTCCTTTATTTCTCAACGAAACCCTATACTGTGACCACTCTTTAGAATCGTCTCTGAAACGATTCTAAAGAGTGGTCACAGTATAGGGTTGGGTGGAGAAATGATGATTTTAGTAATTTGATATGGTGATGGTCTGTTACATGTGTTTTTAACCTCTTGTAAAATCAAAATGGCTCATTGAATAGAAAATTTTGTATTAATTGTAATCTATTAACTTGTTTGTATGATGCATATGATTTTTACCTCACCTGAGTATGCTCAGCTTTTGTGATCGCCCAGCATCCCTCTGTCCATCTGTCCGTCAACAATTGTGTTAAGTGACATCTCTGAAACCACACGGCAGAACAGAACCAAATTTTACATAAATGATCTTTGTATCATGCTCTATAAAAATTGCTAAAAGAATTTGTATCCATGTAGAACATCTTTAAACATCTTCTCCAAAACCAGTAGTCAAAATGATATTTGTTATTGATATCACAAAAAAATACCCCCCCCCCCCAACACACCCAAGGGATGGGGCTAGATTTCCTTATATAACTACATGTATATAGAAAACCTTTAAAATCTTCTTCTCCTAAGCCAATGGTCCAACTTGAGCGGTATTTGGTAGGATTAGTTGACTGGTAACCCTATCAAAATTGCTAAAACCATGATGATACCTGAAAACGTAGCCGCCAGGGTGGAGCTAAATTTACTTTTATGACTATAGGCAAAACTTTAAAAATCTTCTACAAAACCGATGGTGAAATTTGAATGGTATATGTTATGAATAATCTTCTCAGGACATTTCCAAAATTTCTAAAATCAAATTGATATGTATAAAAAACATGGTAGCCAGGGGCGGGGTTAAATTTCCTTATACAATGTATGTTTATTTGGAAAACTTAAAAATCTTTTTCTCCAATATGAATGGTCTAAATTGAATAGTATTTGATAGGAATGGTCCCCTGGTGATCCTTTATTATACCCCGCAAACTTGTTTGAGTATACTGGAATCGCCCTGTTCGGCGGTGGTGTGGTCTGTCTGCATTTGCCGGTCCGTCCGCATTTGAACCTGGGAAGCTTCGGCTTGGGAACTCCTCCTGTAGTTTTAAAGTTATTGAATTTGTATTTGGTATACATAATAACCACGAATGGTAGATGTACAAGACACAATTTACATATGTATCCTGTTAAGCAATGCAGAATCTCTCCTTGAACTTTGAGTATTTTTTGTCATTTTGGCTTGAAACATTGGGATTCGGATTTGCGATCAAGGCTGCTGTGCAGGGGCATTCCATCAACTTTAGTGATAGTTCTAATTAAAAGTGCTTAAACCATGCTGTCATCTGAAAATACAAAGACACCATGGGTGGGGCTAAATATCCTTATATGACTATATAAGGTTAAAAATCTTCTTCTTCAAAACCGGTTGTCCAATTTGAATGGTATTTGGTAGGAATAGTCCTCTGGTGACCATATTGAGAATTAATTATTTTGAATAATCTTTAGTTAAAAAAATTAAAACAACTATGGCCCTCTTATCTTCATTTTCTGGAGATAGTTGTGACTAGTCCATCCCCATCTAGTGCTACAATTTGTAGGTGAGCGATATAGGGTCATCATGGCCCTCTTTTTTCCATGTGTTTGATTATCTGTAGGGGATTCTTTTCTTAACCCTTTGAATGCTGAATAGTTGAATTTTGCCATAGAACTCTGAATGACAAACAGTGCAGACCCTTATCAGCAAAATGCACATTTTTACTGAATAAATGTTTCTCGCTTCTCAGACGTGCTAGATAAGCTGAGTTACTAAAAATAGCCGTACGAGAAATCCTTATCTGGAACACCCCTTGTCTGGTGTATTCATACGCATGATTAGATTCACTAAAGCTCGTTTCTGACTGGAACAGACCAACCTCGGGTATAGAAATCCCCGTCTTTAACAAAACCCATGCTTGATTCTATTAATCTATCTAGATCTACACTGTTTGCAAATGACATGTCTTGCATTCAAAGTGTTAATAAATTTGTTATTATTGCAAATTATACTAATACCTCTTTTTGAGTAGACAATTTCACATTGACATTTTGTTAAAGTTTTATGTAAATTTATATTTATTTATCACATCTGTGGGGATCTTACGTACCGTGTAATGGCGGTTTCTTTATTACATGTACAGTACAAATCCTTTAAACCAGAATTTAGTTAAGAAGAATTTAGATATTTTTAGTCCCCCACCGGTTACCGGTTGGGGGACTATAGGTTTGCTCGATTCCGTCCGTCCGTCTGTCCGTCCGTCCGTCCGTCTGTCACGCTTCGTGTCCGGGCCATATCTCCTACAAAGTTATGCCAAATTCATTATAACTTCACACATTGAAGAAGCATGATGAGGGCTAGTGTCATGCACAAGGGCTATAACTCTAGCATCAATATTTTTAGAGTTATTCCCCTTTTACATATTTTTTTGTCCGGACAATAACTCTTTATCTACTGGTTCATTTGATTTGAAACTTCACATATGGAACAATCATGATGAGGGGTAGTGTCATACACAAGGGCCATAACTCTAGCATTGATATTTTTGGAGTTATTCCCCTTTTTCATATTTTCTTGTCAGTCCGGATGTCACGCTTCGTGTCCGGGCAATATCTCCTACAAAGTTATGCCAAATTCATTATAACTTCACACATTGAAGAAGCATGATCAGGAGTAGTGTCATGCACAAGGGCCATAACTCTAGCATCAATATTTTTGGAGTTATTCCCCTTTTTCATATTTTTTTGTCCGGACAATAACTCTTTATCTACTGGTTCAATTGATTTGAAACTTCACATATGGAACAAGGATGATAAGGGGTAGTGTCATGCACAAGGGCCATAACTCTAGCATCTATATTTTTGAAGTTATTCCCCTTTTCATATTTTCTTGTCCAGTTAATAACTCTATGTACTGGTTCAATTGATTTGAAACTTCTCATATGGAACAAGCATGATGAGGTGTAGTGTCATGCACAAGGGCAATAACTCTAGCATCAATATTTTTGGAGTTACTCCCCTTTTTCATATTTTTTTGTCGGGACAATAACTTTATTTACTGATTCAATGTATGAAAGTAGGTACTAATACCATTCAGGTGGTCATGTATATACCATGGTCAACCACACCATGGGTGGGTGGGGTGGGGAGAGTGGAGGTTTTTTTCAGTCTGGTGGGGGACTCATGTCTTGCATAGCAATACAACATGCCCTTGTTTAGGCAGGTGACTGCTTACTGCAGGATAAAAGTCATGCAGAAGGGCATCAAGCCTACCACCTGTCTTCCAGACCAGTAAATATACTAATTTGAACAAAGTTTCTGTTTCTGTGCTCTCTGGCAGGTGATAGGTTTCTGGATCCATATCATATAATTTTATTTCGATGTCAGT
This sequence comes from Azorinus chamasolen, assembly GCA_963576725.1. NCBI lineage: Eukaryota > Metazoa > Mollusca > Bivalvia > Cardiida > Solecurtidae > Azorinus > Azorinus chamasolen. The sequence goes on from OY755236.1 coordinate 106,286,897, forward strand.
GAGATGTGGGTCTGGCAACCTTTCTTCGATCTCGGCTCCATATAATGTATATAGTTTTAATGATGCCATAAAACTTGCACTAATTTGAACATCCGGCTTGGAGGGGTTTTACTGTATACCTATACCTAAGCCTGATGTATTAGGACTGGTGGTCAAAGGGTTGGCTTCTGATAGGGACTTATTCTTATAACCCTTTCCCTGTTTAATATTCATGTAAGGAATAATGACATCATGAATATTTATAAGCTGAATGTTAATGATGGCATATGTATACAGGATATTTTGGCTCAGACAGAAACTGCTGAATAAGAACTAATATTTTACCATTAGCAAATAGAGCAGACCCTGATCAGATGACTCCTATAGGAGCTGTCTGATCAGGGTCTGCTCTGTTTGCTGATGGAATTTGATAGATGTTTCTTTATTTTCTAAAACGGTTACAATGTTACACCTTCCATATTTCATTAGAACTATTTTGTCCATGAATATTAAGTAGGTATTGAAATTTGGAATCAACAAAACAGAGAATGGGTTTGTGTTTGGTTTTATTTGCCATGCAAATTGGTTGCATCAGATATATTGAGTTGAACTGCCCATTACAGTAAAGCTGTCTTAACTTTTTCCCTTCTGAACTTTTATGCCTGAATTGATCACTTTATGAATATTCATTAACTTGATTTTTAAAAGAAATATATTTGAAAGGGAATTGTTGGCTTTGACAAAAACTAGCATCAGATCTATCTACATGTAATACCATAAGCAAAAAGAGTAGATGCTGATCATGGCTCCTACAAGGGTCGCCTGATCTTGGTCTACTCTCTTTGCACGCTAAGTAATTTTTCGTCTGCAACGATTGCCGTCTGCTTCAATTCTTAAAAAAATCTTTCTCTCAATTTTTAGGCCAAAATGGTCAAGATGACAAACAGTTTGGATCCTGATGAGACGCCGCATTATGCGGCGTCTCATCTGGATCCAAACTGTTTGCATAGGTAATCACAGTTTCGCCGCTAGCATGCAAAGAGTTAAAAAGGCGTGGATATGAAAGAAAAACTTAAGCGACCATCAAAAAGAGGTCTAATAATGGGTCTGTAAGGCAGGTAGTAGCTTAATGCAGTTCAAAATAATTCAGAAAGCTCCTATAGAAGCTTTCTGCATCACTTTTGCCCTGTAGTAAGCAACCACCTGCTTTTTAAGATTCTTGTGTTCAATAGATATGTTCACTTAAGACAGGTTTTACTGTATGTGTGAACCACCAAGTACAAAAAAGATGATTTACATGATCCATCAAGTATGGATGTATAAATTTACATTTATCTCGGGCATTCATTGTTGAAAATTAAATATTTATTCTGTTGTTTAGTTGGTTGGACTATTACTTGATATGAATTTTAGGGTTTCGAGTCCTTTTGACCATGAGATGGGGACAAGAAAACCCTATGAGAAGAAATAACATATAATGTACAGTCGGCTGAGCGGTCATTTGGACTGAAAGTAGACTATAACTAGGTACGGTACTTTACTTTTATATAATGTACAGCAAAACTGCTCTAAACCCAAATTTTAATAAAGAACAATTTAGGTCTTTTTAGGCAGGTGGCTGCTTAATGCAAAGGAGCTTTCTGAATGACTTTCAGCCTGCATTTAGCTGCCACCTGTATGAAAGATTGGTGCTGATATTAATTTTAATGTCAGGTTTAGAAGGGGTTAACTGTACTTTTTTTTTTTCATTTCTTTTCGGAAATACAGTTAAAGTTTGTAAATACATTTAGTAAATAGTTTGTATCTTGATAAAATGATTTTAATCTTATGATCAGTAAATGTCAATGGTATATGTTCAGTCTGACAGTAAAGGAGCAAATTAAATGAAGACGATAACCATCATCGTCATGAGCCAGCGTTCTATAGTTTGAAAGGGAGAGAAAGCTTTACCACTTACCTGATCAATATTCATGCAATAAGTAATTGCATCATGAATATTTATTAGCTAAATTCTTATAATGTAAATTTTTCACGGGGATATGTTGCTTTGACAAAAAGTGTAGAATCAGATCTATATTATATCATAAGTGAAAAGAGCAGACTGAACAGACCGCTCATGCAGGATTCATCTGATCTGGGTCTACACTGTTTGCAAAGGTGTGAAAATGTGTTTGTATGAAGGAAAGGGTTAAAGGGCAGAGAGAGGAAAGGAGACAAATGAATAGAGAGAGTTAGGAAGGTGGATATGGATTAGGTTCACTATATATGAATGATACTTTTAAAATTAAGTGCCTAGCTGGATAAATTGGGTCTCTCAGTGAGGAAAAAGACTTCACAATGTAGTCCCAGACCAAACATCTTGTCAAAAACATGGTATCTAGTCTGATACTGATCAGGATAAATTCAGAATTTGAATGGCTTGTTTAATTACGGAGAAGAAAACCAAACAAAATGCATGTTTTGCGGTTTAAACCCTTTACCTCATATAAATGCCTTTTGATGCTTTTGCAAACAGCAGACCTAGATTAGAAGACTCCTGTAGGAGGAGTCTGATCAGGATCTGCTCTGTTTGCTTATGGAATAATATAGATCTGATTCTATAGTTTCTGACATACTCAAATATTCAAATATTGTTGGTACACCATTTTAAATATTCATCTTATTAATATTCATGAAGTCCTTATTTCTTACAAGCTTATTCGTCAGATAAAGGGTTAACCCTTTCCTCCATAAATACGCCTTTCTACGCCTCTGTAAAAGTCACCTGTTGAAACCATTGTGATAAATAGAGCATTTGCTCCTGTAGGAGCAAATGCTCTATTTATCACAATAGTTTCAAACTACAAAATTCTTAAATTTTCCTTTTCTCTAGTTAATGCTCCTTTAAGGTAGATTTATTCAAAGTGGTTGGATCTAAAAATACACTATGAGGGAATGGGTTAAGACATGTTTTTTTTCCATCCACAACATTGGCATATGTTTTCCACTTGTATTGATTGTATTGCACCATACTAAACAGAATATTCTGATTCTTCTGCATGTTATCTATAAAACTAAAGAAATGTCTTCAATGAAAACGCTTACTTGCTTGCATACTAATTGCTGTTATATGCAGAAACTTAATCTGATTCAATTGTCAAAGAAGCTTTCTAAAGCATGTTTACTTTGTCAGACAGGATCCTGATGAGATTCTGAATTAGCTTGTGTCTCATCTGTTTACAAAGGTTATAAGGAGATTGTCTGAAAGAGCATTCGAAATTGACCCTTTCCCTCATATAAGCATGTTTTCTCGCATGAGATAGTTCCTATAGGAGCCGTCTATGAATATTCAGTAGGTATTGAAATTTGCAATAAACATAGAATAGGGAAAGGGTTAAAATGTACATGTGTCTTCAAATTTTGTTCATATTTTTTCTGTTTATGCCTCAGCCATTCAAAGAATGTGGGGTATTAAGTGTTACCTCTGTCTGTCCACCCACGAGCGTGTCTTTGGGTCAGGACTGATGTTCACTCTATAACTTTGACTGGAGCAGCTGTGTCCTGTGGACACATTAAGTCTGTCTCGTTATTCACAGAGGTATGTCTGACAGTGTCATATAAATACAGAAGGCAAATAATCAGGCCCCTGTTTCACAATATCTCATTTATAGGCTTCAGTTTTAAAATATTTTATTAGATTAAGAATGTTTTTAAATTTTGATACATGACAATGTTTTATATAACAATGAAAAAGTAAGACAAATAAATAATTATTTGCAAATGTTGTTGGCCTAGATCAGAGCTCCTGGTAGAGCAGTCTGATCAGGATCTGCACTGTTGGCATTTAAAAATTCAGTTACATAAACCTGTCATTACAAAGTGGACAATACTATTTTGTTTCATCTACTTTTGCAAGGTGACACTTAGAAATCACTTCGAGAGGTCCAGATAAGATGCATAAATTAAAACATTTTATTTCCCCACCAAACTGCATAATTTGACAACTCTTTAGAATTGTCTCGAAGAGATGATTCTGAAGAGTAGTAACAGCATAGAGTTTGATGAAGAAATTACGATTTTAGTATCGAGTACGCATACCTGTTGCTGTGACTTCTCAGTAGTCTGTTCCTTTATCAATCCATCTATCTGTCTGTCAGACTTTTTTCGTTTACATGTATAAGCTTTTTTTGCCACACTACTGTCAGCAGGTGACTCATGTGTTCCTTTGAACACTCCTGTTTATAATCCAGAATTGTAGTTCATTCAGAAATCTGTGAAAGGATTAATTATTAACCTTTACAGTGCCGGACATGAGTCGCTAATGTCCTTTGCAAACAGTGTAGACCCAGATGAGAGGGCTCCTAGAGGATTCCTGTCATCAGGGTCTGCACTGTTTGTCATGTTACACTTTTCTTTGGAAAAATCCCTAAATATTCACCATAAGCTCGACCTGTTTTAATTTTGGAATAGTCAATTTGAAAATAAAGCATTGTAAGGGCGTTGTAACCTTTCCATACAGCGTGTCAAAGAGTTTAGATTTTGATGAGACCATGAGTTACTCAGCATCTCATATGGATCCAGACTAACTGCAAAGGTCACCAAACATTTTACGTAGTTTTGAGAGTTAAGGAATACTTGTTATACAACTGGAAACTTGGGGTCATAAACAGTTGCTTAGCACATGTAAACAGAATTAGGCATGATTGATTATGCTGTACTATTTATAAGTATATTTTTTCTGTTGACTGTAGCTTTGTTGAGACTGATAATAAATAAATTATTACAACTGTTGAAGCATCTTTCATATTGTTATTCAGTCTCCTTATTGTTTGTGTTCATATTAGTAATACATGTATATATTAACCATTAGTCTGTTGAATAAATTAAAACGGGCCTATCCCTTTCTGAATATTAATTAAACAAAAAATTGTACAAAGTGCTCAGGGTGACCTTTTGTGATCACCTGGCCCGAGGTTATACAACTTAAAACAAACTCTGTGCTCAAAACTCAGAATTTTTCTCAGCTCAAAACACTTCAGCAAACATTTTATATATAGCCAGTTTCTGCATACATAATAATTATTTACTGTAAAATATGTCCAAATGAGGTTACTAGAATCAGTTAAAGCGTGTTATGTAAAAAGTATAGTCTGTAGTAGAAACTGAGTTTTGAGCACAGAGTTCTTTTTAAGTTTTATAAACTCGGGGCCAGATGTCCGTCGTCCATCAGTGTCCGGCGTCAGACGTCAACAATTTGAACCTTTAAAAATCTTCTCCTCTGAATATACAGGGTTCTCAGCTTTCATCTTAGGCACATAGCATCATCTGTAGGTCCTCTACAAAAATTATATAGATTATGCCCCTGGGGTCAAAATTGGACCCGCCCAAGGGGTGGCCAATTTTCAGTAGAAACATATTATAGTGAAAACTTTGATAATCTTCTCCTGAAACCGGAAGGTTCTCGGCTTTCATATTTGGTACATAGCATCAGGTTCAGATCCTCTACAAAAGTTATATAAATTATTGCCCTGGGGTCAGCCAGGGATGGCCAGTTTTCAATAGAAACATATAGTGATATCTTCTCTGAATGTTAGGTGAGCGATATTAGGGCCATCATGGCCCTCTTGTTTTAACTTATCACTGTCAAATGTTTTCACCCAATCCCCATTTGTAAATTTGTTTTCAAATTTTAACCAGCACCTTCACATAAGCATCAATTATGATGGAGTGAAGTAAATTAAAGAAGAAAGAAGAGAAGAAAACGATAGATCATGCAATGATTATCTATCATACACCCGTCATCTGTTGTGCAGAATGACAAAGTTGCACAAAACTAAAATTCATCAGATCTGAACACCTCTGTTTAGTATATCTAGTATATCTATTATCGCCAAATTATTCTGTTGAAATGTTCCTTCCAGGATTTAAAATATGCATTTGTCAGTTTCTACAAGATACAAGAATCATAATTTTGAGTTGGTGTACAACAAATAATATTAGTTACAATAAGCTATTGACTGTAACAAAAACTCAACTGATAAACAAATAACCAGTTGAGGAAAATATTATTAATTTATATGAACAGATAAAAAGTCATTTTTCAAAGCATATAGATCTATACTAATGTACACATAAATTTAAAAATATTTTATTGTTTGCTTTCTTCTAACACACAATTACAATATAACATAAGAAAAGGTTTAATATTAAAGTATTAGTTAAAGGGTCACATCTAAAATACAGACAGTTAGATATTTATAATTATCTGAAATATAACTTAAAAACTGTATGATCAAAGATTGTCATACATCATGCAAATGTATATGTTCTTCCGAACTATTGGCAGAAAAGCATCCTAGCTGTGACAGGAATTATGCGAAACATATAAGAAATACTTATATTAGTTCACATCTGTGTACTCTAAATGGTGATATCGAGCTACTTTCGGTTTTAACGATATCCCGGCAGAGTATGTAAGACGGCACCTGTCACAAAATTAGCATGCTGTCTTACGGGTCATTAATGAGACTATACTTATATATGCACCTTTTACTTAGTATAAAAAATCTTTTAGATGGTGACCTTCTCACCGTAATGTGTGCTTATTCTCTGTATGTGTTGAATAACATACACAATAACGAGTTCTTGTTTTGTATAATAATATTTCAGGCAATTTTCACCCACAGAGTGTCTCATTCTGCTTAGTTCTTCTTGTTTTGTATGATAATAATATTTCGGGCAATTTTCACCCACAAAGTGTCTCATTCTGCTTATTTCATAATATGTTTGCCCATTCCGCCTATAATACATTGGAAAAAACAAAAGGCATTTCAAATGAAATTGTCAACTTCCTGTTTTAAAAATTGGACAGGATCAAGATAGTATTGCGAAAGTTCACAATAGAAAACAATGTCTTGGGGAGGACAGCCGCCGCAACAATATGTAAGTAAACAAGCATATGCAATAGTTTATCCAGAAGTATGTCTAAATCCTAATTTTGTTCGCTATCGATAATTAATGCCATGTTTTAGTCACCGCGTTCCTAGGCAATGATCCAATGCGCCGAGTTGTGGAATCATTGTTTCGAAATTAACAGTATTTTAGTTTACCTAGATATTGACAAACAATGCCATTGTAAAGTTTTTCTTTAAGATTTAAAGTAGTGTTTCTTTTTATAGTACTGTAGATTATTTATTACACTTCTAAACTGTGAAACAGTCACTGAAACATCATCTTGTGAAGCTGAGTCATATTTACTCAGTACCACTTGCTTTTATCACTTGAATCAAGGTTTATTTTTTACCATATGACATGTTTTCGTTATATTCTGTTCTCATTTACTTGTATCCTTTTTTAGGAACTTCCCCTTTTCAATAGGGTAGCTACTCCGCTGTGTTATTGTTAATTATCAGCAATCTCTATTGAGCAATGTGGATTGAAAGGGTTATCGAAATCAACTACACCCTCATGCATTGCCTTATAGTCTTTCTTACTACTCCTTACTGGCAACTTCCTCTTATTCCCCTGCCCTTTCCCAATATCCGACATAAAGCACAATTAAAAGTTCACCAAATAAAACAAGTCAAGGAGAAATTAAAAAAACAATTCACCACATGAGACGTCAATAAGAAATTAAAACGGAAAACTCATTTCAGACGAAACGGCACCCCTTCCAGCCTCCTAAACAGTTTCTATGAAAACGTTTCTAAAGTTCACAACCTAATCCATATAATATTGATAAAATAAATTCAACAAAAGTCGAATAGATATCTGTATGAAGATTATCAAAACAAATTATCAATATGTAACTTCGTCGTCAAACAAATACAGAATGATGTGAAGAAGAAATCAAGTCATGAATATTAATTTTAGCGCTGAAAATCCAACAACCAATGATATTATGGCAGCAAAATAACAACCAATGACACAATGTCTACATTTTGTAACCGAACAACTAGCGTGAACCAATTAGAATGAGGGATACACTATAGTTCGTTCAGGCCAGATAATTAAGTTATTTTTAGATCAAAATAATTCAGCAATCTCTATCGGGCAATGCTGAAAAGAAAACCCCAAAAAATCTACATGTTCAGTCATAAACCGGGCCAATAAACCATTACCTCAGGAATTCATGTTAGAGTTAGCGATACCATGAATATTTATAAGTTTAGTTTATGTAATGATATATGAATATCAGAGGAATGTTTGGCTATTGTAGTATCCTTGTATTCGATGTAATAACAGGACTAGTGAAAAACATTCAGTCCAACCGGGGCTTGAACTTTGGACCCCTCACTTACAGGGCAAGTGCTCTACCAACTGAGCTATCCGAACCGCTTAGGCGTAAAAAAAAAAAAAAAGGTTTGTTTCTGGTTACCCGACCGACCGTCCATTTTACCCCCCGACTCACTTTTTTTTATTGCGTCCAGAAATTTCCGCGGTTCTGTCTCTTGTGATTATTACGAGTTTGGTGAGAGGCCGATCTTGGGGACTTCCCAATTGGAAAAAGCCTCTTTTTATCCAACTTTTTGTGAAAGAATTTCAAAGAAAAAACCGATGGAGAAATTCCCATTATGTTGACATATCTCAACATTTCCAACGGTTAAACATTTTTTCGCCACAGTCAAAGAAAAAGCTAAAAAGATACATCGGAGTTTGACACTAAGTAACCATAGACCGAGCTACATTTCTAGTATAGTGCACAGGCTCATGAAATATGTCTAAAATAAGTTAAAATGTCCCTGGGGCATGCTTCCCAACTTTTTTGGACTCTCAAGAGGGGTTTTCATGATTTCTAAGAGGGAGATTTGGGGTTTCAAGAGGGAGATTTTCGCGTCACGGCATTTTTCAGTGATTTTGTTATACTACATTTATTTATAGTGTTGTAAATGAAGGAAACAGCAAAGCTTCTTTTTTTAATATTGTTTAAATTTGTTACATAAATTTGTTTCTCCAAACCAGACACCAAAGAATAATTATAATCTTTATTTTTTTAAACATAACAAAACAAAAGAATTACTGACTTAATCCATTGAACCCCAGTGAGGCACATACAGAGTACCTGTGAATAAAAAGTATACTTATGCAAACAGTGTTGAACCACACCAAAGGACTCATACATAAGCCCCTTTGATATGGGTCTGCACTGTTTGTAATTATGAAATTCATTATCAAACACACAAAAAATGACTAGGCTAATATGAAACTTGCATTGTCCTTTTGAATATTCAGGGGGTTAATGAGTAAGTAGTTAATCTTTAGTCAGTCAAAGAAATGTCAACAGGTCAAGAGTCCGTGTTTTAGCCCATATCAACAATCTTCGCGAAAACCAATGACATTTCAAAATTATATTGTAATTATTTTTTTAGGGTATGAAATGGTAGAAAATATTTCATGGTGTTTTTAATTACATCTTTAGTGTCCTTATCATTAATTATATTCATGAAAAAGCAACTTTGTGCACAAATTAACTCCATGAATATCAGTCAAGTGGGCTTTTATTTCGAAGTGTTTCGGCCCATTGAAACAACGAGGCCAAGCACAGCTGTCATTAACATGGAAGCAGAGAAGCATTTCTATGTCTTATATCTTAATTATGAGAATAGCATTTCTGTTATAATTGAATAAAGTTTTTATCCAAGTTACCAAACGATATTGGAACGTGCATCACTAGGATAGCCAATTACGACATCATGACCGATTACGACATCATGATGATCATGACCAATTTCTGGTATAAACAAATGGATGATTAAAGCGCTGTTTGTTATCAAACGTTTACGGTTGAGTGGCTATCTGTGAAACCCCTTACAGTAGGGAGAACATCTGGACCACCTGGGGGCTAATCCTTTGACACGTTTATGAGGGTAATTCTGAAGGGCAAACAAAAGATTTTCTGACCTGCTAAATATTTCAAATTTTCAATACACCCAATTTTGATTTTTTTTTCAAATCGTGTTTTTAGTCAAATAATCGGGGTCGTCGTGGTTTGCCTTCTGAATCGGGAGACTCCCGACGAAATCGTGAGAGTTGGGAAGCATGCTGGGGCGTTTTGAGACAAAGCTGAAATTTCGTATATTCTATATAAGAGAAAGGCAAATAACTCTCGGGCCATCCGATCCACGGGTGCTCCGCTTCAACTGCAATTATTTTCGACTGGAGGGGAATTTTCCCACACAGAAAACCGTGTTTTTTATTTACTCGGAAACGATATAGTTGGCGACAAAGTGCTCGATTTCTCTAAAATCCCTATTCGGGAGCGAATCTGACGCTCTTTTTTGGTAGATCCTGATGAGAAATGATGAAACATGTTCAAAAATAATTTCACATACCGGTGACAGTGCATTCTACTGCCACAGATCCGATTATATCTTTTCCAACACTTCAACGCTAACAGACTCCACCATTTTGCCCAGCAAGCTTCTATTCGAATTGATTTAGTTAACCGACTTGTCAATTATGTAAACATTCAAATTATGGAAGCCTGCTTTCTTCATGATGGTGCACAGCGAAGTGGGGAACCAGTATGTATTCTTCTGAGCACTTGACACGTTAAAAACGAAAGTAGCCGTTTCTGGTCCTCGGAATTGTCCGAAAAGATTTAATCGGATCTGTGGCAATAAAATGCGATGTCGCCGGTATGTAAGATTCCCTTTGAAAATATTTCATCATTTCTCATTAGTATCTACCAGAAAGAAGCGTCAGCTTCGCTTCCAAAGAGGGATTTTAGTGAAATCGAGCACTTGTTCGCCAACTATATCGTTTCCGAGTAAATAAAAAACACGGTTTTCTGAAGGTATTTGCCCCTCATACTCGCTAAGACGGAGACAAAGTATGGGGTATTTGGTACCAGCGTGTAGATAAAACATTTTTCTTTCTATATAATCTTTGTTTTGTGGGAAAATTCCCCTCCGGTCGAAAATAATTGCAGTTGAAGCGGAGCACCCGTGGATCGGATGACCCGAGAGTTATTTGCCTTTCTCTTATATAGAATATACGAAATTTCAGCTTTGTCTCAAAACGCCCCAAGCTTTATTTTTTCGGCCCCAAATGTTACAAAACGTCAATTTAGGGACATTTTAACTTATTTTAGACATACTTCATGAGCCCAACACCTGTGGTATAGTGCAGGTCAGGTCCAGTCGTTAAATATTCAACTGGTCCGAATGGTCCAGTGCGAAATAATCAATTCTAGAAAAAATCCATTAATTTTGCAAGTTTTTCCACTCATTTTCTCCTACTGTCGCTCTAATATTGTTTTGTTTTTATCATTGTACTAAGTAGAGAAAGCTGCGAGCACCTTGCAACCACGTGACTTCCTTCATAACGTCGAGGTCGGGATTGTCTCAAATTAAGTTAGGGTATTGTGATAAAACACTGTCGTTTTCGAAAAATCGCTAGTTATTCTAATGCTTTTATTTCAGTTAAGGTTTCGTGTAACAGAATGTTTTTGTGGAAATTTATATTTTAAGGGAATAAATTAACAGAAAAAATATTTGCCAAATGATTCTTAATGACACCACTTGATACATTATGAAAGGTTCCCTAAATGTATGTCGTAAAATAGATGTCGTAAATCTTGGTTTCCCACACTAACACCACTTTTCAGTTATGTACACTTGCAACCATATATGCCAGTTTCAATTTGGGTTTATGGGCAGTGGAGATGACAAGAAAGAAAGGGAAATGTAAGGAGTCGTCGAAGAGAAAATATGAGGAAGAAAAAAGGCAATTCTGTCAGAAATTGAAAGAAGAGTTTACTTGGTTAAACTATGTACAGTACATTCCTTGTAGAAAATACGATTTGGTAAATAGTGGAGTTTTACAGTGGGGTGCTAAATGCCAATAGGTCCATACCACAGATTAACCGTTACCTGATGAATATTGATGATTATTCATATAAGACTACGCCTACACTGAATATATATTCGTATTTTAGGTATCAGTTCGATTTTCAGAATACTGCTGACCAAAAAATAAATAAATAAATAAAAAAAATCCCGACCTACCGACCCAACTTTTTTGGGGGCATGTAACCAGAAACAAACCTATTTTTTTTTAGGCCTTACTGATCTTCATCCAGTACCTGTATCCGGCCAGTTACACTACTACCCCTTTTTCCCTGAGGAAATCGCTGTAACTCACAAGAAATCATTGGCATGCACAAGGTCCGATTTTCAAGTTGGGGGCCAACTGTAACAGGACTGGTTAAATAAACATGCAGTCAGACTGGGGCTCAAACCCGGGACCCCTTACTTATAGGTCGAGTCCTCCACCAGCTGAGCTATCCGAACCGCTTACTGTTCTTCACCCAGTTCCTGTACCCAGCCTGTTGCAAAATGTTGAAGCATAAAGTTTTTGAAACATATTTGCAGTTAAAAACATAAAATACCTTCTTTAATTTCTTTATATTTCCCATTTTAACTGGTCTGAGGATTGTTTACATTTTGTTAGAAATTGTTGGGGTTTACCCAACAAGCATGTTTATGATCATGCACTGGAAGTCAAACACTTCTAAGTTCCCTTCAATAAGTCTGCTGAAAATTAACTAGAAACATTGCTTGTCGGACTGATTCTGATATTCCTAGATCTAAAACATGGAAGACTCACACTTTTTGCATTGGTTTGATTCATCGATTGCTTTAAATACTTCATAATATATAGATAATACTTTTGTCAGAATGCATTATTTGGAGCTGATAGTGAGGTGCTGAAATTATTGTATTTTAAGCTTTAAAGTAGAGTTTATTGAAGTAGGACAGCATAACACATTAAAATGGCCATTTTGGAACATGTTTGTTGCAGTACCTCAACAATGGAGTTAATAAATTTACATAATATTTGGAGGCAATCAGGATTGGTCATAACTTAAACACTGGACATAAGGAACAACATATATGTTGTCAGTTGATTTGAATCTGCATATATAACAGCATGCTAAGTCAAAATGGACAATTATCGTGTTTTAAATTTAGCCATATTTGATTAGTTGTTTTTCAAGAATTATTGACTCCGGCATACCCCACCCATGTTATTACTTGGTTAGTTACTACTTCTGGTTTTATAAAACGTCCATTTTTACATGAATTAAAATCATGTTTGCAGGTGTGTTTGGGACGCTTTTAATATTCTCATGCATGATATCAGTCAGTGGTATTGCAAAAACAACGGGTCCGAGGAATGTTTCCAATCCCTAGACCAAGCACAGCTCCAAATGAAATCAGTCCATCAAACATTGTCCTTAAGGCTTTGTTGTACAATTACAGCAAACTTGAAATCTCTTTTCAAACTATTAGACTCCAATTAAAGCTCCCAACAAAAGCACCCTTACCTACTTGATTATAATCTTGCTTTCAATCTCAAGACAAACCCAGGCCCAGACTACCCTTGCGGAACTTGTGGCACCAGTGTCGTTGACTCGATGATTATGCCTTGGAATATTAACTGAAACATGGTTTCATATTCAATGTTAATCTTTAGATGTCATATGGTGCCAAAAACAATTGATGCATCATTTTTTTGGGGCTGCACAAATTGTGAAATGTTGAACCATTCAAAGCTATTATCATATGTTTTGTTGGCCTCAATTTATTTTAGTGTTTCGCGAGACGACTTCTGAATTTGACTGGTATTCAGACGTGGACAACATAAACAGTTCAACATAGCCAAATATTAATAGGATGTTTATGACATCTGAATTGATGAGACTGGATATACATGAGATATTATTTTCTAGGGAGGTTATGGTGCAGGACAGCAGGGTAACTTTGGGGCACCACAACAAGGATATCAGCAAGGTTATGGAGCACCTGCAGGTGCTCCACCTCCTTCAGGTCAGCAGCTATATGGGCAGCAGGCAGGATATGGACAGCAGCCTCAGCAGCAAGGCTACAGGCCACCTGGGCAGTATGGTCAGGCCCCTACCCAGGGATATGGAGGTCAAGCTCCACCTCCTCAGCAGCAGACAGGATATAGACCACCAGGTCAGGCCCCACCTCCTCAGCAGCAGACAGGATATAGACCACCAGGCCAGTATGGACAGCAGCCTCCTGCCCAGGGTTATGGTGGTCAACCTCCATCCTATGGCCAGCAGCAGCAATACAGTGGGGGATATCAGCAGCAGCAACAGCAGCAGGGCTATGGTCAGCCAGGTACTGCACAAGGAAGTTACGGTGGGGGCATGGGAGGCTTTGGTGGCGCACCAGCAACTGCTCCAGCTGGCATTAGCCCAGAGTTATGGGGCTGGTTTCAGGTAAGATAGAGACAAGAGTATAGTCTAACATAATATCCTATATACATGTATATTTAGGAACAATAGATAAAGGTGTACTGGTATATTCAAAAACTAGAATTATCATTTTTCAACCATCCCTACATGTATGTTGTAACCATTTTTAGCTCACCTGAGCCAAAGGCTCAGGATGAGCTATTGTGACCGCTATTTGTCCGGCGTCCGGCGTCCAGCGTCCGTCCGGCGTCCGGCATCCGGCGTCCGTCCACATTTTCAAACGACATCTCCTCTGAAACTGCTGACCCGATTTTAACCAAATTTTGTCAGAAGCATCAGTGGATAGGGGGAACGAAACGTTGTTCACATTATGACCCCCGGGCAAAAAATGGCCCCGCCCAAGGGCTTATCAGTTTTTCATAGGAAAATCTTTAAAAATCTTCTTCTCTGAAATTGTAAGGCCTAGACCTTTGATATTTGGCATGTAGCATGATCTAATGGTCCTCTACAAAGATTGTTCAAATTATGACCCCTGGGCCAAAAATGGCCCCGCCCAAGGGCTTATCAGTTTTTCATAGGAAAATCTTTAAAAATCTTCTTCTCTGAAACTGTAAGGCCTAGACCTTTGATATTTGGCATGTAGCATGATCTTATGGTCCTCTACAAATATTGTTCAAATTATGACCCCCGGGCCAAAAATGGCCCCGCCCAAGGGCTTATCAGTTTTTCATAGGAAAATCTTTAAAAATCTTCTTCTCTGAAATTGTAAGGCCTAGACCTTTGATATTTGGCATGTAGCATGATCTAATGGTCCTCTACAAAGATTGTTCAAATTATTACCCCCGGGCCAAAAATGGCCCCGCCCAAGGGCTTATCAGTTTTTCATAGGAAAATCTTTAAAAATCTTCTTCTCTGAAACTGTAAGGCCTAGACCTTTGATATTTGGCATGTAGCATGATCTTATGGTCCTCTACAAAGATTGTTCAAATTATGACCCCAGGCCAAAAATGGCCCCGCCCAAGGGCTTATCAGTTTTTCATAGGAAAATCTTTTAACAGTTTTCTTCTCTGAAACTGTAAGGCCTAGACCTTTGATATTTGGCATGTAGCATGATCTAATGGTCCTGTACAAAGATTTTCAAATTATGACCCCCGGGCCAAAAATGGTCCCGCCCAAGGGCTTATCAGTTTTTCATAGGAAAATCTTTAAAAATCTTCTTCTCTGAAACTGTAAGGCCTAGACCTTTGATATTTGGCATGTAGCATGATCTAATGGTCCTCTACAAAGATTGTTCAACTTACGACCATGACCTCTGGGCGAAACTTGGCCCTAGCTTATCAGTTTTTCTTGGGAAAAATATATTATTTTTCTCTGAAGCCATAAGGCTTAGACCTTTAATTAATGGAATACTGCTTTGCCTTGTGGTTCTCTACCAAGGTTGTACAAATTATGGCCCCGCCCCTGGGGTATCTCAGGTGAGCGCTTCAGGGCCTCATGGCCCTCTTGTTTAGAATCATCTCAAAGAAGAGATTGACATTATTCTAAGGAGTGGTCACAACATAAGGTTTGGTGGAGAAATAAAGGAACTGTTTTAATCTATGCATCTTGTCTGAACTACTGAATATGACGATTAGCAAAATTTTTATTTGTTATAATAATGTGGTTTCAGTTTGTCTCTTTCTCAGTCACTCTAATTCAATTAAAAACAAAGCTGAGTTATGACCATTGTTCTCTACATATGCATTGCATGTTGGTTTGCCAAAAAATTATGTACAGTAAGTTGGTTTCAGCTTGTCTGTTTGTCAGTCATTGTAATTTAATAAGAAAATAAAGTTGAGGTATAACCATGGTGTCTATACATGTAAATATTAGTTAACAAAAAATGTGTTTGTGATGGTGTGCTTTTGACAGCTTGTCTCTTTGTCAGTTCAACCCTAATCATGCTTTTCCACTCAATAACTACATCACAGTTCACACACTAATGATGCTCTATTGATGTGAATCCCAGAATGTTCGCTTGTCAAAGTAACTTTTGAATAATTTCCTATCACCAAAGGCCAGTATAGGCCAGTTTTATTGATGTTAGCTAAAAACAGTTTTATTGATGTTAGCTAAAAACAATCTAGAAAGTAAAAGAACAACAGGATGCTTAAGTCAACAAATAAGTTTCTAGAATGCCCCAGAATAAAAAAAGAAAACAAACTCTTGATGTCATCAACAGTCACATTGTACTTTGCTTCCAGAACTTGTCATTGTTCTTAGATATTCCATGTCCTTATTTGACACCAAGAAGTATTTTGATAAACAGTAAAGATGGTTGCAAATTAATTAAGGTAAACATTAACCCTTTCCTTCATATAAATGCCTTTTCACACCTCTGCAAACAGAATAGACCAAGATGAGATGACTCCTGTAAGAGCTGTCTGATCAGAGTCTGCTTTGTTTGCTTAGGACATGGTAGAGATCTGATTCTAGTTTTTGTCTAAGCAAAATCATTCCCTTGAAAATTTTGTGTTATAAAACTTCAACTTACTGATATAGATATTTATGATGTCTTTATTTCTTACATGAATATTCA
The DNA here is from genome assembly GCA_963576725.1 of Azorinus chamasolen. Taxonomy (NCBI): domain Eukaryota; kingdom Metazoa; phylum Mollusca; class Bivalvia; order Cardiida; family Solecurtidae; genus Azorinus; species Azorinus chamasolen. Next base: position 106,303,660 of record OY755236.1, read on the forward strand.
AAAGGGAAGGGTTAAACAATATATTTAGATCTACAAAGAGCTAGATATAAACATGCATCCTCAATTACTAAAATTGTCATTTCTCCACCAAACCCTATGTTGTGACCACTCTTTAGAATTGTCTTGAAGAGGAGAAATAAAAAAGTAATCCATGAAAATGTTTTAATTTGCGCATCTTATCAGGACCTCTGTCTACATTATAGTCAAATAATCATCTTACATAACTATAAAGAAAAGCATATTTATCAAGTAAAGGGTTAAAGTAATTCAGCCAGTTGGAGTTACAGACACTGTAACAGTGTTATACATAAAAAAACTGTGTTTCTAACATTAAGATGCAACTGTCAGGCAACAGTTATGCATAAGTTATGTAAATCTCAACTGAATTATAGCAGAATTATTTGCCTGTTTGGACTCAGAAAATCAGGTTAAAGCTTTTCGGCAAGTTTGATTTTCATCCACTGTCATCACAGTCATTTGTCATACATACAGTTGTGTATATACATGTACAAACTTTTTGTACATGTATATGCATTGTAGACAATAATTTTGAATAGCCGAGCTTGCTGTCCTTCAAGAGTTTTGTTGGTTTGGTTTAGCTGACTCTGGTAATGTAAGAGATATAGGTTTAATTGTTAAATTGTTATAATGATCATCCTAAATCTCTTATTTCTCATCCTAACCCTAGTTTGTTGGTATGCATTAGACTTAGAACCATCTCAGAACAGGATAGGGTTTCAAGGAGATACATGTACGTAGAAAAGATTTTATCTAGATTTTCTAAATACATGTACAGTAAAACCTCTCTATAACGGCCACTAAATTACTTCAAGTATTTTGTGTTAAAGGCAGGTGGCTGCATAAAGCAAGGTGAAAGTAAAACAGAACACTCCTATAGGAGCAGCCACCTGCCTTACATACCAACTAATTAACACAATTTAATGGCCGTTATAGAGATGTTTTACTGTACTCCTCTTATCTACAGCTCAGGCTGAAATGTCATCTGTATTTGACTTTATTGTACAGACTGTAGATGCAGACAAAAGCGGTAAAATAACTGCAGAGGAACTGAGACAGGCTTTACACAATGGTAATTGGTCACCTTTTAACCCCGAAACTTGCAGACTGATGATAGGAATGTTCGACAGAGACAGGTAAATCGTTGATTTGAAAGGGTATTTCTGTAATTTTAAAAAACGCAATAAGACGTGTCAGACAGTTGGGATTCTGCTAAGACGATGAGCTATTTAGCATCTCATATATGAATCCAGACAGTTGGAAACGTCGTACAACAAGTGAACCAAATTAGTGTTGTTATAGTGTTTTAGAGTTAACCCGTTATCTGATGAATATTTATGTATGAAATTTAATGACATCATGCATGTTTATTAGATTATAATAGCATGTGAATACAGGACTTTTGGTCTTGACAGAAGCTGTAAAATCAGATTGAAATAGTTCTATAAGCAAACAGAGCTGACCCTGATCAGATTGCTTCTACAGCAACTATCTGATCTGCATCTACTTTGTTTGCAAAGGCATTAAAAGGCATCTCTATCAGGTGAAGGGATGGTAAAGGGGAATTCAATTTAAGTTCAGTTTAACTCCTTTCTCCATGAATATTTATGTAAGAAATAATGTATGCATAAAATTGAATATTAACCCATTCCCTCATATTGACGACTTTTGACGACTCTGTAGAAGTCACTTTGTGAAACCATTGTGATAAATAGAGCATTTGCTCCTATAGGAGCAAACGCTCTATTTATCACAATGGTTTCAAACTACAAAATTCTAAACTTTTGCTTTTCTCTAGTTAATGCTCCTTTTCGGTAGATTTATTTAAAGAGGTTGTTTCTAAAAATAGCCTATGAGGTAATGGGTTAATTGGCTAAATATTTATAATGACATATAACAAGAAAAGTCCCTAGTAAAAACTGTAGAATCAGACTATATAATACCATAAGCAAATAGAGCAGACCCTGATAAGACATTTCATGCAGGAGCCATCTGATCTGGGTCTTCTCTGTTTGCAAAGGCATTAAAAGGTAATCTATTGAGTAAATGGTTGATGTAGGATCATATGGGTACATCAGTACATCACTAATATTCCGACACTCACATTCAGCTTCACTCTTTTTAAATTAGAGTTGAATTTCTGAACCAACCATTTTGTATAAAAAGTAGCTGCTTAATGCACAATGAACATGTACATGTAATATGTTTTTATCTCCTGCCAAAGGCAGAGGGATATTGTTTTGGGTTTGTCTGTCCTTCTTCTCGTCCTTCCGTCTGGTTTCCATCAGATGCTATATCTCTGTAACGAACTGACAGAATTCAATGACACTCGACATGAATATTTGTTTTCACTGGGGCATCGTTTCAATGAATTACTTTTCCAAGTCGTTTGCAGCATTAAGGCGTTATTACCCTTTTATACGCAAAAATCACATACATGTATTTCTTTTCCGTCTGATACCCTATCTCTGTAATGGATTGACAGAATTCAATGAAACTTGAAATGAATACTGGTTATAACTGGGGTATTGTTCCTGTATATTACTTTTCCAGATCACTTGCGACATTTAGTAGTTATTGTCCTTTTATATGCAAAATCACAGACTTTATTCCATCCGATGCCATGTCTCTGTAACGGATTGACAGAATTCATTGAAACTAAACATGAATATTTGTTATCACTGAGGCATTGTTCCCATGTATTATTTTTCCAGATCACTTGGGGCATTTAGAAATTATAGCCCATTTATATGCAAAAATCACATTTTTTTCCTCTCCAACGCCATATCTCTGTAATCGAGTGACAGAATTCAATGAAACTCAACATGAATATTTGTTATCACCAGGGCCAAGGTTTTGGTATGCTTCAAATGCAAGTAAAACTTGGTTGAGCGATCCAGGGTTATCATCGCCCTCTTGTTTTGAATTGATTATCTAAAATTGATTATAGAAATAAGTATCATTGTCATTTTTTTTTTCTGATAGAAGGCAGATTGACCCTTTCATTCATACACTTTTTCACACCTTTGCAAACAGAGTAGACCCAGATCAGATAGCTCCTGTAGAACCTGTCGGATCTGAATCTGCTCTGTTTAGTTATGAAATTATAATATATCTGACTCTAAGATTCTACCAATACCAAAATATCCTGGGTACATATGGTAACCCCAGCTAATAAATATTCATGATGTCCTTATTTTTTACATGAATATTCAACAGGTAAGGGGTTAAAGCCGGATGAAAACCATGCAGTAGCTTTTTTATGACTTTTACCTTGCAGTAAGCAGCCATCTGCCGGAAAAGTTCTCCATTCTCCATAAAATGCTCTTTTAGCTTCATTGCTGATATTGTTCTTGTAGCCTGCCACACAATCATGTAAGATTGAGGAGAAGAGTTGGGAAATACTTTAAGTAAACTGTTCTGTATGTCATAACTAATTGGCATTGATGTAATTACCTACTTTGCAGCTGCCAACAAACAACCTGTTGAAAATCAGTGAAATGCTGCTTAACTATGTTTGTTTTACCCTTTCTCTGTTGCATATACATGTAAGAAATAATGACATCATGAATATCTTTTAGGCTTTAGCTTAATTATAATGACGTAAGTACACATGAAGTTTTGGTAACAAAGTACATGTGGACCAAAATCATATGGCCCCTGTAGCTGTTTGGTCAGGGTCTGCTCTAATTGCTTATGAAAGTATAATAGGTCTAACTACAGTTTCTACAAATCGAAATAAGCAAAAATCAGCTAATAATTATTCAGTTTGTCATTATTCTTAAATGAATACTCAACAGGGAAGGGGTTAATGCAGGACAGAGGCTGTGCAGAAAGGTCCAGTAGGAGCTTCCTGCAATACTTTTGACTTGCATTAACTATTACCTGCTCCAGAATTAGCCTATGTTTTAATCGTCTATTGAAGCAGGTTTGAATGTGATCCATTAAATTGTTCTTTTAGGAGTGGTACAATTGATGTGCAGGAGTTTTCAGCATTATGGAAGTATATACAGGACTGGAAAGCATGCTTTGACAGGTAAGTACAATAACAAGCTAAAGACTGTCTCATCAAGATCTCCATTTGAAACTATATGCTGGGATTCACAAAACGGTATGGACAAGGATAAGATGACTCTTCTTGATATATATTTTTGTAAGCCATGTATTCTTGCTTAATACTTTAAATTACATATATGTAATTGTAATGTTTTAAAATTATTGAGCATTCATATTTTTATGCCCCCAAAGCTAGGCTTTGGGGCATATAGTGATCGCACCGTGCGTGTGTGGGTGGGTGTGTGTGTGTGTGTGGGTGTGTGTACCTTTTGTCCGGAGTATATTTCCTTTGTCACATCAGCTACGGATACCAAATTTGGTGTGTGAGTTCATCTGGGGATGGCGGAGTGTCGCGTACCATTTTCAGGTCACTGTGACCTTGACCTTTGACCTTGATTTTACAAAAAGCTTGTCCGGAGCATATCTCCTTTACCTTACCAGGTACAGATTCCAAATTTGGTGTGTGAGTTCATCTTGGGATGGCGGAGTGTCGCGTACCATTTCCAGGTCCCTGTGACCTTGACCTTGACCTTTGACCTCGATTTAAAAAAAAGCTTATACCTTACGAGCTACAAAAAGCTTGTCCGGAGTATATCTCCTATACCTTACCAGCTAAGGATTCCAAATTTGGTGTGTGAGTTTATCTTGGGATGGAGGAGTGTCGCGTACCATTTTCAGATCACGGTGACCTTGACCTTTGACCTTGATTTTACAAAAAGCTTGTCCGGAGCATATCTCCTTTACCTTACCAGGTACAGATTCCAAATTTGGTGTGTGAGTTCATCTTGGGATGGTGGAGTGTCTTGTACCATTTCCTGGTCACTGTGAACTTGACCTTGACCTTTGACCTCGATTTTAAAAAAAGCTTATAACTTACCAGCTACAAAAAGCTTGTCCGGAGTATATCTCCTATACCTTACCAGCTAAGGATTCCAAATTTGGTGTGTGAGTTCATATTGGGATGGAAGAGTGTCCAGTACCATTTTCAGATCACTGTGACCTTGACCTTTGACCGATTTTACAAAAAGCTTGTCCAGAGCATATCTCCTTTACCTTACCAGCTACAGATTCCAAATTTGGTGTGTGAGTTTATCTTGGGATGGCGGTGTGTCGCGTACCATTTCCAGGTCACTGTGACCTTGACCTTGGACTTGACCTTTGACCTCGATTTTAAAAAAAGCTTATACCTTACCAGCTACAAAAAGCTTGTCCGGAGTATATCTCCTATACCTTACCAGCTAAGGATTCCAAATTTGGTGTGTGAGTTCATCTTGGGATGGAGGAGTGTCGCGTACCATTTTCAGATCACTGTGACCTTGACCTTTACCTTTGACCGATTTTACATAAAGCTTGTCCAGAGCATATCTCCTTTACCTTACCAGCTACAGATTCCAAATTTGGTGTGTGAGTTCATCTTGGGATGGCGGTGTGTCACGTACCATTTCCAGGTCACTGTGACCTTGACCTTGACCTTTGACCTCGATTTTAAAAAAAGCTTATACCTTACCAGCTACAAAAAGCTTGTCCGGAGTATATCTCCTATACCTTACCAGCTAAGGATTCCAAATTTGGTGTGTGAGTTCATCTTGGGATGGAGGAGTGTCGCGTACCATTTTCAGATCACTGTGACCTTGACCTTTACCTTTGACCGATTTTACAAAAAGCTTGTCCAGAGCATATCTCCTATACCTTACCAAATACGGATTCAAAATTTGGTGTGCGAGATCACCTTGAGATGGCGGAGTGTCGTGTACCATTTTCAGGTCACCTGGACCTTGACCTTTGACCTCGATTTTACAAAAAGCTTGTCCGGAGCATATCTCCTATACCTTACCAGCTACGGATCCAAAATTTGGTATGTGAGTTCATCCTGGGATGACAGAGTGTAGCGTACCATTTCCAGGTCACTGTGACCTTGACCTTGACCTTTGACCTCGATTTTAAAAAAAGCTTATACCTTACCAGCTACAAAAAGCTTTGTCCCGAGTATATCTCCTATACCTTACCAGCTAAGGATTCCAAATTTGGTGTGTGAGTTCATCTTGGGGATGGAGGAGTGTCGCGTACCATTTTCAGATCACTGTGACCTTGACCTTTACCTTTGACCGATTTTACAAAAAGCTTGTCCGGAGCATATCTCCTATACCTTACCAAATACGGATTCAAAATTTGGTGTACGAGATCACCTTGAGATGGCGGAGTGTCGTGTACCATTTTCAGGTCACCTTGACCTTGACCTTTGACCTCGATTTTACAAAAAGCTTGTCCGGAGCATATCTCCTATACCTTACCAGCTACGGATCCAAAATTTGGTATGTGAGTTCATCCTGGGATGACAGAGTGTAGCGTACCATTTTCAGGTCACTGTGACCTTGACCTTGAACCTTGACATTGACCATGCATTTAGAATTGACTGAGGGTATGTTTTTAACGTTATAAGGTTATAACGACATAAGGTCTTTCTTAAACGTTAAGAATCAACTTAACAGTAACAATCAATACAGCATGTTTTTTTGTATTGAAATTTGACCCCTTGTCTTTTTTTTTAAAAAGTTAAGAATTTACCCAGGATCTGTTTTTAACGTTGACAATCAACCAAGGGTCCTTTTTAATGTTGAGAATGACCTAGGTTCCTTTTTAACTAAGTTTTGACCCTTGGCTCTTTTCTTAGGTATCATAATCGTCAAAGGTTCCGTTTCTAATGTTAAGAACTGACTCCTGTGTCATTTTTAACAGCATCAAAATTTCATGTTACACCTGCATTACATTGTATTGTTTTTTCGCCAAAATGCATTTCGGTGTCAAACACTTTGGGGGCATTTGTCACCCGTGACGACTCTCTTGTTATAACTACAAGTGTAGTCATATTATTTGCAGTTGAAAATTGATCAAATAGACTAACTATCAGAGTAGAGAGCTAGTTCAGAGTTTAAGCACCCAGTCATAGATATGGTGTCTAGTAAGTTTCTGAATTGTTGTAAGGTTCAGTAATGAAATACTGCATACAATAATGAGTCAAATAGTGTAAACCCTGATCTAATGCTGTGCTTTTAATATTGAGACTGGTTTGGTTCTACAAAGTATGAAAATCCTGAAGATACCTTTTTATATGCCCATCTTCAGACGGGAGGTATTATGTCGTGGCGCTGTCCGTCAGCCCGTCCGTCTGCATGTCTGTCCATCCGTGAACTTTTGCTTGACCGCTCTCTAACTCAAACAATGCAATTCAATCCTTTTCAAATTTTGTCAGCATGTATATTACCATAATGTCTCAGTCAAGTTGTATGACAATCAAGATTGCCCCAGACACTCCAGAATTATCTCCCCTTACTTTATGAATTTCCATGAATTTTTGCTTGTCCGCTCTCTTACATATGTAATCCAATTTTCAGATTTTGATAGCAAATATATTACCATAATGTCTCACTCAAGATTGATAACTAGCAACATTGCCTTAGACACGCCAGAATTATCTCCACTTACTTTATGATTTTCCGTGAATTTTTGCTTGTCCACTCTCTAATGTAATCCAATCCTTTTCAGATTTAGTCAACATGATGTCTCAGTGAAGTTTGATAGCTAGCAAGAGTTTCTCTGACATTCAAGAATTATCTCCCCTTACTTTATTAATTTAGGTGAACTTTTGCCTGTTTGCTGTTTAACTCAAACAATCATGATCCAATCCTTTTCGATTTTCGGTCAGCATGCACTCCACAATTATCTCCCATTACTTTATGCCACCTGCTATGGAGTAATTGCTTTTCAACATCCAGACATTTGACGGGCGTATATTGTGACATTTTGGCACTCTTGTTATGTTGCTATTTTCTGCAATATTTATCTCAATTCCTGGATTGATTGCAATGAGATATGATGTACAGTCTGATTAACCCAGTACTCCATATATATGCCTTTTAACCCATAAGCAAACTGAGTAGACCCAGATCAACAAAAGGAGCTGTCTGATCAGGGTCTGCTCTGTTTGCTAATGGAATTATATATAGATCTGATTCTACAGTTTCTGAAATGGCCAAACTTCCATTGTTTATTGACTTTTATAAAAATTAGCTAATAAATATTCATAGTGGCACTCTTTCTTTAATAATACATGAAATTCACTATTCGTGAAATAAAGGGTCATCAAGTGAAAAATGGGCATAGTTTATGCATTTTTCATTCTAAGTGAATTTTCACATATGTTTATTGATCCATTCATACTATCTTATGGCATCTCTTTAGTCAAGCTACAATGATTGGATGGATGACAAACAGTACAGACCCTGATGAGAGGGCTCCACAAAGGACCTTCTCATCTGGGTCAACACTCTGCAAAGGACATTAGTGACTTGTTTCCCACACTGAAAGGGTTAAGTGCTTCCTTGTGTTTGCATATTTTAAAAAAATTCTTTTCGCTAGTGACATGCTGTTTTATATCTGTTTCAGATTTGACACCGATAGATCAGGCAACATCGATGCAAGGGAGTTAAGCACCGCATTCCAAACATTTGGGTACAACTTGTAAGTTGTGAGGAACTGTTTCATTGAAAATGAATAAATTGAAAGAATAGATTATGTTATTCTTGATACTGAAAAAAAGTCTGAATAGAAACTGAATTATCTTTAACGTCAGATTATTGAAGTTCTCATATATAAAAGAATGCATGGGCCTGTTTTTAGAAAGATCGTACAACGGAAATTATTGTTAAAATCTAACATACCTAGTTAACATACCTAGTTAACCTAACTTGTACTTCTACTTCTAATACACAATGACCACCTTCAACAAGTTTAAGTTTCTGTCACTGTTGTATACTAGACTGTGTGGTAATTTCAGCTATGTGAAGAGTAATGACTGTCATAAATAAGGAGTTACTATAAGTTTGGTCATACGATCTTTCCTAAAACTTGTCCCTGGTATTTTATGGCTATATATGGACGGAGATACCATGTAATGTTACATTATTTAAAAGTTTTTAATGATTTGTGATTACACTGACAACTATGAATCTGTGATGATCTTTACAAACAGTTTAGATCCACTTGAGATGCCGTGTAAATCAATGTCTCGTCAGGTTTCAAACTGTTTGATAAATGTGATAACCGTATGTTTCTTGAAACAAAAATGAAGAAATTTCAAAAGGGAAAATTGAAGCAGACAAGACTTTTAGCAGAAGACAATACACGATAGTGGATAACTTAAATCTTTTCTACAAATATACACCTTTTACAGACAGAGCAGACCCAGATCAAATGGCTTCTGTAGGAGCTGTCTGACCATGATCTGCTCTGTTTGCTTATGGAATTAAATAGATTTCTGCCATGACCAAAACATTTCTATGTGCATGTACCATTATAAAGAATAATCTTATTAATATTCATAATGTCATTATTTCTGATATTTATATTCATAGACTATTAAAAGGGTTATTAAAAGCAAAAAATGCCATGCATGCAAGAATATGGGAAACTTGATTTGTTAGAAGATAACATTCCTAAGTGCAAACCACTCACATTTTCTCTTGTAGATCTCCTCAATTCTGTGATGTTGTAATTAGAGTTTTTGACAAGAGAGGGGCGAGAAACATCAACTTTGATGACTTTATCCAAGCATGTGTGATGCTGAAAACACTGACTGACAAATTTAGAACCAAAGATCATCAGCAAAACGGAACAATCAGAATCAGCTATGAAGAGGTAAGCTCACTGTAGGAGCCTACGACTGTGCTTTTAATACCCAAATATTTTAGGCATACAGTTTTCTATTTATTCTTCCAAGATCTAAATCAAGGGCATATTGTTGTTTTTAGCTCACCTGGCACGAAGTGCCAAGGTGAGCTATTGTGATCGCCCTGTGTCCGTCGTCGTCCGTCGTCAACTTTTTCTTAAAATGACATCTCCTAAACTGCTTGCTGGATTTTTACCAAACTTGGCAGAAATGTTCCTTGGGTCAACCTCTTCCAAAGATGTTCAAAGAATTTGATTCCATGCAGAAAAACTTTAAAAATCTTTAAAATCTTCTTGTCAAAAACTGTAAGGGTTAGGGCTATCAAATTTGGTATGAAGAATCATCTAGTGGACCTCTACATAGATAGTTGAAATTTTGCCCCTTGGGTCAAAATTGGCCCAACCCCGAGGGTCACAAGTTTTACATAGGATTATATAGTAAAAACTTTAAAGATCTTCTAGTCTGAAACCGAAAAGCTTAGAGCTGTGATATTTGGTATTTAGCATCATCTGGTGAACCTTTACTAAGATTCTTCAAATTATGCCCCTGGGCTGAAACACGGCCACACCCTGGGGGTCACAAGTTTTACATAGGATTATATAGTAAAAACTTTAAAGATCTTCTTGTCTGAAACCGAAAAGCTTAGAGCTATGATATTTGGTATGTAGCATCATCTGGTGAACTTTAACTAAGATTGTTCAAATAATGCCCCTGGGGTCAAACACGGCCACACCCTGGGGGTCACAAGTTTTACATAGGATTATATAGTAAACACTTTAAAAAATCTTCTTGTCTCAAACCTGAAAGGCTTAGAGCTGTGATATTTAGTATGAAGCATCATCTGGTATACCTTTTCTAAGATTGTTCAAATTATGCCCCTGGGGTCAAAATTGTCCTCACCCTGGGGGTCACAAATTTTACTGAAAACTTTAAAAATCTTCTTGTCAAAACCTGTAAGGCCTAGGGCTACCGACTTTGGTATGCAGAATCATCTACTGGACGTCTACATAGATAGTTCAAATTGTGCCCCTGGGGTCAAAATTAATAGGTCACATGACATCATTTAACCAGGTGAGCGATACAGGGCCATCATGGCCCTCTTGTTTTACCTGTCTGGTAGTTTCTTTGTTTATTGGTCTGTCTTGAACTATTCAACCAATAACAAAACTTCCTGTGTATATATGTCATTATAAAAATATAGCTAATAAAAATTCAGGATGTCATGATTTTTATGCCCCAACGGCAGGCATATAGTAATCACATTGTCTGTCTTTCCATCAGTCCATCCGTCCGTCTGTCTGTCCTTCCATCTGTCTGTCCATCCCAAAATTTTGTGTCCCTTCTATAACTTGTTTTATCTGTGAATGGATTTCAAAATAATCTGGCAGTAATGTTCACCAGACAAAGATGATGTGTTGCGTTCAACTCCCTGATCCATGGGTCAAAGGTCAAGGTCGACCTTCAGGGTCAAAGGTCAGGGGGTATATGTGTTTCACAAACACACTCTTGTTTATATAAATATTCATTAGGGAAAGGGTTAAATCATAAATGTAAGAGAGCACATAATTTATGTAAAACGATTAATGTAAAAAGATTAAGATTAAAATCGGTTTGTCAGGGTCGTCATTGTTAGCATGGATAGAATAATTTCCCTATGAAAAAATAGAAACACAGACATTTTGTTGCTACTGTTTATTGTGCAGTTGTGGTAAGTTCTTATAGCACATGTATTATTGTATTTGAGATTTGATGATTGTGTTTGTTGTTCAACATTAAAGTTGACTGCAACAGTATCTCAATACTCAATATTGAGTATGCACTTGAATTTTCAACTTCTTCTGGTGATAGTATTTTCATTAAGAAAATCTATGTCTTTTCTTTTCTTTTCATTTTCAGTTTTTAGAAATGGTTCTGGACAATACTTTGCTAAATGTTCAGTAACTCTGTAGTTAGTACTGTTGCTAAGCCTTTTGTGGTGATAATGCTGACCTGGAAGCAGTGACAGGTTGTGATATAACAATTTCCGTACATGCTGACTCCATAATTCTTCCCTTGATCTTCCAGTTCATGGATATGGCTCTGGATACGAAAGTCTGAAATCAACAGTGCAGGAAAGGAAATTGGTGATTATTGTACAAAAGAGTGTGTAATCGTGCCATTCATATCACAAGACTTCGCAATTCTGCATAAACAGAAAACTATATTCACATACAGTGATTATACTGAATTAAGAGTGGCTTCTGTAAATGAATAATCATGAAAAAATGATGATGTAGATTACAAATGTTTCGTATAAACTTTTCCCTCATAAACCATTTAATGCCTATGCAAGCAGAGTAGATCTAGATAACACAGCTCATGTAGGAGCTGTCTGATCTGGGTTTGCTCTGTATGCATTTAGATATATGTAGATTTGCTCCTACAGTTTTTGTCTAAGCTAAAAATTCACTTGAAATTTTATGTTATAAAAGTTGAATTCATGAATATTCATGAAGAGATAAATGCATGCATAAAAGTACATAATGGAAATGGTTAACACTTCATAAGAAGGTGTATTCTACAATTTCCTCTTTCTCAATAGGAAAAGAAGCATTTTCTTCCAAATGTTTCAATAAAAATTCAGAATTTCAGAGTATCAAACAGGTGTGATCTTATGGAAACATCAAATTTCATTTCTCCTCATCTAGAGCCATACTGTTTGCGAAAGTGTTCACTATGTTGCTTATGTATAGAGCATTATGCTAGCAGTGAAATTGTGACAAACTTCGCAAACAGTTTAGATCCAGATGAGATGCTGAGTAACATCTTGTTATTGAGTTTTAGAACTATCGCTGATTACAGTGTGCAAAGAGTTGTTATTTATGAGCTTTGCTATGACAGAAGAAAGCTATGTGTTTATGGATAAGATATCGTGTTTCATGTATTTGTCATGTTGAAATATGTATACCTTGCATCAAATGGTAACTATCATGCAGACATTTACAGACAATATAGATTCAGATAAGTAGCTGAGCTGTAATGTTAGGCTTGCACCCATTTTTTTTATAAATTGTGTTTTCAAAAATGCATATTAACCCTTTCCCTCATATAAACGTGTTTTCACGCATTTGCAAACAGAGTAGACCCAGATCAGGCGGCTCCTAGAGGAGCCGTCTGATCAGGGTCTACTCTGTTTGTTAATAGAATTTCAAAGATCTGTGTCTTTACTTTCTAAAATGGCTACAGTGTTCCACATTCCATATTTCATTTTAACTACCGTATTCTGTCCATGGATATTCAGTAGGTATTGAAATTCGTAATAAACATAGAACAGGGAAAGGGTTAAATGCTTCAGCTTCAATTCTTATGAAAAAATTATTCCCATTTAATATTAATTCTGCTGTAGCTCTTCCTTGTAGAATTAGATGGAAATACATGACATTGTGCCATGATTCCTGTGTAAAACTTAACTTGGTAGAACATATAGAATGAGATCTATATTATTCCTATTGCAAATGGAGCAGACTTTGATCAGACAGCTGTCTGAGAGGAGCTGTCTGATCATGGTACTCTCAGTTTGCAAATGCATAAATATGGGTATTCCAATGGTTAAACAATTGTCTTGAAACATAAAGGGTGTAACAAATTTTTTGATGCAAGTTTTTAATTACTGTAATCAGGATGTTTTGATATTTCTTATTTTTGACCTAATATTTACATTGCTAAGACATTATGCTGAAATTCATTTAACCCTTTACTCAATAAATATGCCTAATAAAGCTTTTACAAATGGAGTAGACCCAGATCAGACAGATTCTGTAGGAGCTATCTGATTAGAGTTTGTTCTGTTTGCTTATGGAATAATATAGATCTGATTCTAAAGTTTCTGCCTTGGCAAAATTATCCTGTGTTTATATGCCATTTTAAAAACTCATCTACCGGTAATTAATATTCGTGATGTCGTTATTTCTATCATGAATATTCATGGAATAAAGGATTAACCAAGGCTGCCTTGTATATCGTAAGGTTTTCCAATTTAAGGCAAAATTGGACCATGGTCGAACACAGGTATTTCTTATGCATAGTTTTTATGACCCGGACAAGGTGGGAGGCATATAGCCTTGCTTTTTGTCTGTTCGTTCATTCATACATATGTCTGTTTTCACAGTTTTCTAGTTTACGAAACATTATACACAATATTGAAATCTCTTTATTCTTTGCATATCACAATCAATTGCTTGATGATATTAGTCTTTAAAAATCTGCATTTGAGATTCTGTAAAATATGGCAATCAGTATTAAATATCTGTGAGGTTTATGTTTTAATTAACGCTTTACTTCATATTTTATACATATTTTAATGCCTTTTTCCAAACAAAATAGACCCAGGGCACATAGCTCCTGTAGTCGCTGTCTGACCAGGGTCTGCTTTGTTTGATTAAAACTGTTATAGATCTGATTCTAATGTTTCGGCCATAGCAAAATTCCTCCATTGATTGGGCCATAATAAAAACTCTTTTATATGAATCTTTTTTACATGAATATTCATGGAATAGCCATTTAACCCGTTATTCCTTGAGTACGCCTTTCTACACCTTTGCAAACAGGGTAGACCCAGATCAGACAGCTCCTGTTGGAGCCATCTGCAGGTTCTACTCTGTTTGCTTATGAAATAATATAGATGTAATTTTACCGTTTCTGTGACATCCAAACTTCCTGTGTTCATGTGCCATTATAAAAATTAATCTAATCAATATTCATGATGTTATTATTTCTTAAATGAATGTTCATGGAGTTTTAGTGATGACTGAAGTTTGAAATTATTAAACATTCTGTGATGTTGCTCATTTATTTCTTGGATCCCATCCTTTATGTTAGTCACAGTTAGAGCAAGCAGACAAATGGGTACTCTCCGAGAGTACAGTGATTTTTCATCATTTCAAATGAGACACAAGATTATGGGTAAACTATTAAATTTAGTAGTGTTTCACTATTTATGAATGCAAAAATATTTCCTAGTGACTGAAGTATGTTATGGTATTTAGTTGAATAAATACATAGTACTTTTATGGTATTTAGTTAAATAAATACATAGTACTTTTATGGTATTTAGTTGAATAAATACATAGTACTTTTATGGTATTTAGTTGAATAAATACATAGTACTTTGTTAAGAACCTATAATTGTTGTAAACGGTCTTCGAAAGAGCTTTATTATTGATAACTTTTGTATTAAACATGAACTTTAGTTTTAATATTTTTCTGTTTAACCTTTTACTCCATAGATATGCTTTTTAACACCTTTGCAAACAGAGTAGACTCAGATCAGAAGGCTCCTGTAGGAGTCATCTGATCAGGATCTACACTGTTTGCTTAAGAAATAATATAGATCTGATTCTACAGTTTCTGCCATAGCCAAAACTCTCTGTATTAATACAGTACCATTATAAAAATGCATCCAATTAATATTCATATGTCATTATTTCTTATATAGATATTGATGAAGAAAAGTGTTAAACACTAACTTAGTTTGTCATATATTTCTGTTTAATAGATGGTCGTTATTGTTGGTTGTGTAAATACCCCCTGTCATTTCTTAGTACTGTTGCTAAGACAACTTAGCCCAGCAGTTTATTGGTTTGTAACAATATGGTATGGGCACAACTTGCTTGGGCATGCAAGATGCAACAAAAAATAGATCCAGTACCTGTCCTTAGCTCCCCATGCAATCAGTTGCTCCTAATCCTATATTGGTGCATATGAGTTAACCTTTTACATTATATAAACGCCTTTTCACGCCTTTGCAAACAGAAAGGACACAAGTCAGATGGCTCTTGTATCAAGGGTCTTAACATGTAATTGATTCATCGTGAAGATCTTGCATTTACTGCATAAAACAAAAAGCTTGTGTTTGTCATTTTAAAGTTACTCCACAATTGTAATGTTACCTAACTTGAAATTTTGTTGAAAATGTTTTTCCCACTTGTATATTGTTGTAAAAATGAATAAGAACATGCTACATGTAATTGTAATCCTTTCACCTCTATACAGTTTGGATCCGGATGAGATGCAGAGCCATTTGAATCCAAACTGTGCAAAGGTCATCACAAATTTGTTCATAGTGTTGAAAAGATTGACCCATTACCTGATACCTGAGATACCTTAAGATGCATTTACAGAGTAAACCCAGATCAGACACTCCTGTAGGAGCCATCTGATCAGGGCCTGTGCTGTTTGCTTATATGTTTCAGATTCTCCTCCAGTTGCCATAGCAATAAAATCTTTTATTTGATATTTTTGATACATGAATGAAAATACATGTAGTAGTGATAATGAGCAGCACCATGTATGAATAATCATCAAGTAAAGTGGTTAACGCTTTCCCCCATATATACACTGTTTACACCATTGAAAAAAGAGTAAACTCAGATCAAACAGCTTCTGTAGGAGCCATCTGATCAGGGTCTTCTCTGTTTGCTAATGAAATTATAAAAGAGTTGACTCTACAGTTTCTATCAATACCAAACACTCCTGTGTTCATGTACGATTATAAAAATTCAGCTAATGAATATTCATGGTGTCATTACATGTATATCTTGCATGAATATTGAATATTTAAAGGGCTAAGTAGCTTGTAGGAGTATATGGTTTTCTATGTTGTATAGTCAAGCTCATATAACTAGTAATTCATATTATGTGTACATGTGTATGTCAGTATGACATTTGCTCACAAATTAAGAGTAAGTTTAATTTCTTTGATCTGCACATTCATCTGAATTTGAATTGTTTATATGATATGTAAATATACATGTACATGTGCTTGAAAGTGTTTGTCTAGTTTGTATGGAAATATTTCATCAAGGGTGCAAGGTTTTGGTAATAAATATAAGCTGATGCTGGAAAATGTATTTTATGGATTCTTACATTGTGCATGCAGTGTAGACACATACTATCAGCTGTGTCCTAAACTTTTTCAACTGTATGGCTTAATGGACTTTGCAAACAGTTTGGATGTTGAGTAACTTACCATCTCATCAGGATCTTAACTTTTTGACACCCTGACACTGTGTTTTGAAGAGAAATATTGCTGATGCCAGTGGGTCTAGACTCTTATTGAGTGCCATGTCTAATCAGAACTGTAGGTAAGAGGAGTACAGATCTGTCCAAATCCGTTATTTCTCAGCAAAATCTTATCTTGTTGGTACTCGTTAGAATCACTCAGAAGAAGCTATTATAATGAGTACCAGCAATATAGTGTTTGGCAGAGAAATATAGAAAAATTCCTGTAGCGCTTTTGAATGCACAGATCCTGTGTGAAAAGAGCCTTATATAAATGTGTTGTAATAATACAATAAATACTCTTTAACCCATTCTGTCATATTTTTTTGACATCTCTGTAAAAGTCACCTTTTGAAACCATTGTGATAAATAGAGCATTTTTCCTTTTCTTTAGTAAATGCTCCTTTTTGGTAGATTTATTTATTAAAAGAGGTTGAGTCTATAATAGCATATGAGGGAATGGGTTAATATAAAACCCACTGCAGGGTGGTCTTGATCTACACTGACTGCAAAGCCATTTGACGCTTTTTTCTGAAGGAAATCATCCAATGAAAGCAAGATGTAATCCCACTTTCTGTTTGTTTGCTTCATTTGTCTAAAAAGATGAAACTAGTATCCACTTAATGACAAATTTCCTGTCCTTGACTGTTCAGCCCTTCTATCTACAATGTCAAATGCTTTGGATCCTGATGAGAGACTTGGAAGTTTTGCAAAAGCTGAAATGGTGTTAACTAGATTATTAATCAGCATACATGTGGTGCTACTATTAATCCAGCACCCCCCTCCCCCCACCCCCAACACCGCCACCACCACATACACACCTTCCTGATGAAGTAATTGTGATTGTTCTTGAAGCATGTTGTCCATCTGACGGTGGACACAATTTTGTTTGAGCTTCTTGTACAAAACAGTTTTGTGCCAAATTTGATGAAAATTTGTAAATATTCTTGCTATCATGTGAACATTTGCACCTGTAAATTTGGTTGGAATCGACTGAGTTACATGAGTTGTTGCCCCTTTTGGTTGTTTTTCACAGTATATGAAGGTGGGAGGGGGAAGAGGGGGGTCATTAACCTTTTGCTAACATTTCTAGTTATACCCCCCTTTTGAAAAAATGGGGGTATATTGCTTTGCACATGTCGGTCGGTCGGTCGGTCGGTCTGTCGGTCGGTCGGTCGGTCGGTCGGTCGGTAGATCGATGGTTTCCGAATGATAACTAATAAACGACTTGGCATAGAAACTTCAAACTTGCTGTGGTGGTTGGTCATGACAAGTAGATGACCCCTATTGTTTTTGAGGTCACTAGGTCAAAGGTCAAGGTCACCATGACCTAAAATGTTGAAATAGTTTCCGATCAATAAATGCTCAAGGGTTTGGCTTTGGATCTTCAAACTTGCTGTGGTGGTTGGTCATGACCACTAGATGACCCCTAGTGTTTTTTAGGTCACTAGGTCAAAGGTCAAGGTCACCATGACCTTAACTGGTTAAATGGTTTCCGATCAATAACTGCTCAAGGGTTTAGCTTAGAATCTTCAAACTTGCTGTGGTAGTTGGCCATGACCACTGGATGACCCCTATTGTTTTTGAGGTCACTAGATGAAAGGTCAAGGTCACCATGACCTTAACTGGTTAAATGGTTTCTGATCAATAACTGCTCAAGGGTTTAGCTTAGAATCTTCAAACTTGCTATGGTAGTTGGCCATGACCACTGGATGACCCCTATTGTTTTTGAGGTCACTAGGTCCAAGGTCAAGGTCACCATGACCTTTACTGATAAAATGGTTTCTGATCAATAACTGCTCAAGGGTTTGGCTTAGGATCTTCAAATTTGCTTAGGTTGATGGTCATGACAATTAGATGAGCCCTGTTGTTTTTGAGGTCACTAGGTCAAAGGTCAAGGTCACCATGACCTAAACTGGTAAAATGGTTTCTGATCAATAACTGCTCAAGGGTTTGGCTTAGAATCTTCAAACTTGCTGTGATGGTTGGCCATGACCACTGGATGACCCCTATTGTTTTTGAGGTCACTAGGTCAAAGGTCAAGGTCACCATGACCTTAACTGATAAAATGGTTTCTGATCACTAACTGCTCAAGGGTTTGGCTTAGGATCTTCAAACTTGCTGCGGTAGTTTGCCATGACAACCGGATGACCCCTATTGGTTTTGAGGTCAAAGGTCAAGGTCACCATGACCTTAACTGGTAAAATGGTTTCTGATCAATAACTTCTCAAGGGTTTGGCTTAGGATCTTCAAATTTGCTTAGGTGGTTGGTCATGACAACTAGATGAGCCCTGTTGTTTTTGAGGTCAATAGGTCAAAGGTCAAGGTCACCATGACCTTAACTGGTGAAATGGTTTATGATCAATAACTGCTCAAGGGTTTGGCTTAGGATCTTCAAATTTGCTGTGGTGATTGGTCAATGGTCATGACAACTAGATGACCCCTATTGATTTTGAGGTCACTAGGTCAAAGGTCAAGGTCATGACCTTAACTAATGAAATGGTTTCCATATAATAACTGCTCAATGGTTTGGTTCGGGACCTTCAAACTTGCTGTGGTAGTTGGTCGTGACCACTAGATGACCCCTATAGTTGTTGAGGTCACTAGGTCAAAGGTCAAGGTCACCATGACCTTAACTTGTGAAATGTTTTCAGATCAATAAATGATCAGTGGTTTGGCTTAGGATCTTCAAAGTTGCTGTGGTGATTAGTCATGACCGCTAGATGACCTCTGTAGTTGAGGTCACTAGATCAAAGGTCAGGGGGTCTGGGGGGTATACATGTTTTACAAACATCTCTTGTTTTGTTTGTTTTTGCTTTTAAGCATTAAGGGCAAACGCTTTTAAATGAAGAAAAAATTAAACCTGTATAGAAAGTAAAAAACAACCATAATTGCAAAATATTAGTAGCTTGAGCAATCAGTGTACATGTATATCCAGAAAGGATGGCTCCTGTAGAAATTTCTGATCAGATTCTACTTTCAGAGCATAAAATTTTTCAAAATTTTCACTCGTCCTGCAATATAGATGAAGAAGGCAATGCAAAATACTCACTAGTCATGCAATATTGACAAAGAAGAGAAAATTACATGCAGGATGAGTGCATTTTTGTCCCCTGGCTTTGTTTGCTTATGAAATTATAAAGATCTGATTCTAGAGTTTCTGCCATGGCAACAAAATCCTGTTTATAGTTATAAAAAATTAGCTACTAAATTTTCATGACACCAATATTCTTTCCATGAATATCCATGGGGTAAAGTATTAAAATCATCAATGGAAATCTGATGTAAATAAAACTTAAATGCACTGTAGAATGTAACCCATTTGTGATTGTTGGTGTCTAGTGTTCCTTAACCCTTTTCCAGTTCAGTAATTATGCATGAATTGATTACTTCATGAATATTTATCAGCTGATTTTTTTTTATAAATGTATATTTACATTTGAGGTTTTGGAAT
The DNA here is from genome assembly GCA_963576725.1 of Azorinus chamasolen. Taxonomy (NCBI): domain Eukaryota; kingdom Metazoa; phylum Mollusca; class Bivalvia; order Cardiida; family Solecurtidae; genus Azorinus; species Azorinus chamasolen. The sequence goes on from OY755236.1 coordinate 106,323,951, forward strand.
TGGTTGTTGGTTGATTCTGTAGAATCAGGTCTATGATAATTTCATAAGCATACAGAGCAGACCCTGATCAGATGGCTTCTACAGGAGCCATCTGATCTGGGTCTACTCTGTTTAAAAAGACGTGAAAAAGCTGGATTCAATATTCATTTAAACAATTATTCACTATTCTTATGCACAGTTTATGAGCATTTTGCATTTCTGTGTAAACTATGATACTCTCAAGTTTCCGTGATTTGTGTTGTCTATTTTTGTGTCGCCTGCGAAGCATGGCAGACGTATAGGGATCATTTTATTTGTTGTGGTCGTTGTCGTATTCGCACTTCTTGTCCGGCCTGTATCTCCTATCCTACTGAGCCATTGAATTCAAACTTCACACATGGAACAGGCATGGTGAGAGGAAGTGTAATGCACAAGGTCCATAACTCTAGCTTCAGTATTTTTGGAGTTATTCCCCTTTTTTCATTTTTTAGTCCGGCCAATAAGTCCTATTCTACTGATGCCATTGAATTCAATCTTCACTCATGGAACAGGCTTAATGAGAGGAAGTGTCATGCTCAAGGTCCATAACACTAGCTTCAGTATATTTGGAGTTATTCCCCTTTTTTCATTTACAATGTATTTGTCCGGCCAATAAGTCCTGTTCTACTGATGCCATTGAATTCAAACATCACACATGGAACAGGCATGATGAGAGGAAGTGTCATGCACAAGGTCCATAACACTAGCATCATTATTTTTGGAGTTATTCCCCTTTTTTCATTTTTTTGTCCGGCCAATAAGTCCTATTCTGCTGATGTCATCGAATTCAAACTTCACACATAGAACAGGCTTGATGAGAGGAAGTGTCATGCACAAGGTCCATAACTCTAGCTTCAGTATTTTTGGAGTTATTCCCCTTTTTTAATTTTTTTGGTCCAGCCAATAAGTCCTATTCTACTGATGTCATCGAATTCAAACTTCACACATAGAACAGGCTTGATGAGAGGAAGTGTCATGCACAAGGTCCATAACTCTAGCTTCAGTATTTTTGGAGTTATTCCCCTTTTTTCATTTTTTTGGTCCGGCCAATAAGTCCTATTCTGCTGATGTCATTGAATTCAAACTTCACACATAGAACAGGCTTGATGAGAGGAAGTGTCATGCACAAGGTCCATAATGCTAGCTTCAGTATTTTTGGAGTTATTTTTCATTTTTTTGGTCCGGCCAATAAGTCCTATTCTGCTGATGTCATCGAATTCAAACTTCACACATAGAACAGGCTTGATGAGAGGAAGTGTCATGCACAAGGTCCATAACGCTAGCTTCAGTATTTTTGGAGTTATTCTCCTTTTTTCATTTTTTTGGTCTGGCCAATAAGTCCTATTCTGCTGATGTCATCGAATTCAAACTTCACACATGGAACAGGCTTAATGGGAGGAAGTGTCATGCACAAGGTCCATAACTTTTGCTTCAGTATTTTTGGAGTTACAGTAAAACCCCTCCAAACCGGAATTCTAGTAGAGAAGAATTTAGATACTTTTAGACAGGTGGCTGCTTAATGCAGGGTGAAAGTCATACAGAAAGCTCCTAGAGGAGCTTTCTGTATGACTTTCACCCTGCATTAAGCTGCCACCTGTATCCAAGACCGATATTTATGCTAAATTTAGCGTCCGGTTTAGAGGGATTTCACTGTATTCCTCTTTTTTCATTTTTTTTTGTCCGACCAACAAGTCCTGTTCTACTGATGCCATTAAATTTAAACTTCACAAATGGAACAGGCCTGATGAGAGGAAGTGCCATGTAAAAGGTCCATAGCTATACTTTCAATATATTTGAGTTATTTCCCTTTTCATATTTCCTGATCTGTCTGTAAATTCTTTACTATAGTTGGATTTTGACCCGTGAGCTGTAACCTTTAGGACCAGTCCACCCGTAGAGGTAAAACGCGTCACAAAGCATGAATTTGTTCTAGAGTTACCTGTGGTAATACAGACAAGTAATAAGCATATACAGTAAAACCTCTCTATAATGGCCACTAAATTGTGTTAATTAGTTGGTATTAGGGCAGGTGGTTGCTTAAAGCAAGGTGAAAGTAAAACAATGCTCCTATAACGTTCTGTTTTACTTTCACCTTGCTTTAAGCAGCTACCTGCCTTTAACACAGAATACTTGATGTAATTTAGTGGCCGTTATAGAGAGGTTTTACTGTATATACTAATACTGCACGATTACTACGAGCTTCTTGTGACAACCATTGTCCATGTACCCATAAATTAGAATGGTTGCAACTTCTATAAATAGAAAAGTGCAGTCACGGCTCAGCACTCGAAATCGAACTATACTGATGCAGCTGAATTGTATGTGGCATCGTAGCTGGATTTATGTTATACCCATATACATGTATACATGTACTGCGATTGTGTCGATTTTAAAATTGGTGGGAAAAGGGTCAGTATGAAAGCAGGCAAGTGTTCCGAGGAACACCTTTCTAGTTATTTTTGAATTTTATATGTTCTTTATAGTCCATTTAGTTAACTCTTTCCCTCATACAAAATGTATTGCTTTTTCAAGCCTTGCAAATGGTATGGACCCATATCAGACAACTCCTGCAGGAACGGTCTGATCAGGGTCTGCTGTGTTTCCTTATGAAATTGTATGTAATCGAAATTGTAATAGATCTGACAGTTTCTACCAATACCAAAAAACCCCTGTACAATGTATTCATAATCAATTATAAAAACTCAGCTTATAAATATTAATGATGTCATTATTTCTTACATGAATATTTGACAGTGGAAGGGTTAGGTTAATTGCATATGCCCCAGAATTGCACAATATTTGGGACCACTGATTATATGAAATGACAAATAGGGGTTTGTCACATTAAACCGTCACCAATTTGTTGTCAACTTAAAAAATCTTATTATATCGTGGATCTAAATCTTATTATATCATGGATCTCATATTTTTATCTCCTGTAATGGCGCCATGTAACATTTTCAGCATTGCAGTGCTGTAAAACCCAACTTGTTTATAAAGTGCCTGATGCACGTCGATGGATGCGACAACAATAAAGAGGGTCTTATTTTGCCAAGTTATCTCTGGGTTTTTTTCATAAATACAATCTCACATACATGTCTTTAATCCTTTACCTATTGAATATTCTTGTTTGAAATGATGACATCATTTATATTAATTGGAATAATTTTTATAATGGCATAATTATATACACAGGACATTTTGGCTCTGACAGAAACTCAGATCTATGTTATACCCTAAGCAAACGGGCAAACCCTGATCAGACGGCTCCTATCGCGGCCATGTGATCTTGGTATACTCTGTTTGCTAGGGTGTGAAAGAGTTAAACTGATTGATTAACCCTTTTAAGGATAATGATGCTCTTCAAGGCTTCAATGTTATTGTAGGAGCCGTCTAATCGGGGTCTACTCTGTTTGCTTATGAATTTATGATAGATCTGACTACAGTTTCTACCAATACCAAAACATCCTGTGTATATATTCCAGTATAAAAACTCAGCTAATAAATTTTCATGATGTCAATATTTCTTACATGAATATTCAGTAGGGAAATGGTTAATAAAAATGACAAAACAAGCTCATTTAAGATCCTCTATATGATAAATGGTGTATCTGATTTCTAGGAATGTAATTTCTGAAACCACATCAAATTTATTATTTCAGTGAAAATGTGGGATTAATCCAGCATGTGGCATCATCTTAGCTTTACTGTGTTGGAGTATCATTGAACCTGATTCACTTAAACCCATTCCTTCATACCGACACCTTTTGATGCCTCTGTCTTTTTGAGACCATTGTGATAAATAGAGCATTAGTCCGCCTGGTATTTAACATGTGTGTGCTTTGTGTTATAATGTTTTCACACTTCTGTGGAAGTGCACTGTCATGGAAGCAGAACACAGGTTAAATCCCAGGATTATATAAGCTGTTTACACGATTCTAGCACTGATTTGTCTGAATTTACTGTTAATCTGAGGCTATCCAATAGCCTTACTGGGTCTGATACATTCCGCAAACAATTCCCGTAAGCATCCCCTATCAGCCAAAAATCATCAATGAAATACACACTGACCTATTGCAAACACATGTTTCATGACTTTAGTTCAGATTCTTGGACTGCAGGAGTATCCCATTACTAGAGCAGTGAATTGATATTTGACCCCACTGAATAAGAACCGAAAATATTTCCTATCTTGTTTTGTAATACTAATTGAATAAAATGTGTCGGAGAGATCTACAGATCCCATGTAATAGCCTTTTCACATTTCATTTATTGCTGAGCCTCTGGAAACAGTATAACATAGCTTTGCTGTCTGTAATTTTGTCATTGGAATTCCAGAAACCCCATGTTAACAGTTACCTCATGAGACACCTATTGACGCCTTTCCAAACAGAATACACCCAGATCAAACAGCAACTGTGGACGTTGTCGGATCAGGGTCTGATCTGTTTGCTTATGATATAATATAGATCTGATTCTGACGTTTCTGTCATGGTCAAAAAGTCCTGTATACCTATGCCACTATAAAAATTAATCTATAATGTCATCATTTCTTATATGAATATTCATGAAGTAAAGGGTTAGACAACCATCACAAATTGTTCTACTTACACATGTGTCATATAACGCTCATTATGTGATAATAAGAATCTGCTGCTCTTTTGTCTTAAAGACCAACATTTTTTAAACGAGTCTTGAAAGAAGGTATTAAGTAAGCCTTTTGAGAGCTTGGCCCTTTCAGTGCAGGAAACTAGGCACTAATGTCCTTTGCGATGTAGTTCCAGATGGATGGGAGGGCCCCTAGTGGAACCCTGTCATCAGAGCCTGCACTGTTTGCCTTGTTACACTTTCCTTAAATATCCCTGAATATTCACAGTAAGCTTGACATTTTTTTTATGCCCCCAGATCAGATCTGGGGAACATATTGTTTTTACCCAGTCTGTTTGTTTGTTTGTCACCAACTTTAACATTGGTCATAACTTTTGAGCCAGTACAGATAGAGACTTGATATTTGCCATGCATATGTATCTCATAAAGTCGCACATTTTGAGGGGTGACATGCCAAGGTCTAGGTCATCCTTCAAAGTCAGAGGTCAAATATATAGGTCATATCACCAACTTTAACATTGGCCATAACTTTTGAACCTGTAGAGATAGAGACTTGATATTTGGCATGCATGTGTATCTCATGAAGCTGCACATTTTTAGGGGTGACATGTCAAGGTCATCCTTCAGGGTCAAAGGTCAGATGTTTGTTTGTTTGTCAGCAACTTTTACATTGGGCATAACTTTTAAATCTGTAGAGATAGAGACTTGATATTTGGCATGCATATGTATCTCATAAAGTCGCACATTTTTTTTTTTTTTTGGGGGGGGGGGGGGGGGGGGGGCGACATGTCAAGTTCAAAGTCAGCTTTCAAGGTCAGAGGTTAAATATATAGGTCAAATCAACAACTTTAGCATTGCATTAGCCATAACTTTTGAACCAGTACACATGGAGACTTGATATTTAGCATGCTTGTGTATCTCATAAAGCTGCACATTTTGAGGGGGTGACACGTCAAGGCCAAGGGTCAAGGTCATCAACTTTAATATTGGCCATAACTTTTGAACCAGTAGAGATACAGATTTGATATTTGCTATGCATGTGCATCACATGAAGCTGCTCATTTTGAGGGTGACATGTCAAGGTCAAGGTCATCCTTCAGGGTCAAAGGTCACCGACTTTAACATTGGCCATAACTTTTGAACTAGTAGAGATACAGACTTGATATTTGGTATGCATGTGTATCTCATGAAGCTGCTCGATTTGAGGGTAGACATGTCAAGGTCATCCTTCAGGGTCAAAGGTCGCTGACTTTAACATTGGCCATAACTTTGGAACCAGTAGAGATACATACTTGATATTTGGTGTGCATGTGTATCGTATGAAGCTGCACAGTTTGAGGGGTGACATGTCAAGGTCATCTTTCAGTGTCAAAGGTCATATCGGGGGCACTAGTGTTTCACAAACACATCTTGTTAATTTTGGAACAGTCCATTTGACAATTCATCGCTGAAAAGGTTAATAAAATCTTTCTAGACTGGTTCAAGAAAAAATGATCTCAAAGAAAATGAGTGACAGATCCTATATATTATGCTACTTTAGACTGTTGTATACCTAATACTGCATGCATATATATAGTTTGTTTTATCGAATGTGGCAGCAAGTTGGTGTTTTTCTTACATGTTGTTAAAGGATATTTATTTTTTAAAGCACAAACAGTCTGTATGCTTGGTTATTCAATTTTCCATCTTAAAAGCTTGCAATCCATTTAACAATCATCTTGCTCATTAATTATGTATATCACTAAGGTGTATATATATTGAAAATTTTCGTATTTTCTTGTAGAATGGTATGAAATAAAAAAGAATCAAGACATCTCAGTGTTACATTTAGTTAACCTTGTACCAGATAAAGACATGTTTTTAACCCTTTACCTAATAGAAGCGGCTTTTAGCGTGTTTGATTTATTCCTCTGCTGAAGAAAATAGTTCAAATTCATACAGTCATGAACATATTGCATAATAAATATTTTCTATATCCTAGTAGGTGGTAGCTTAAAGCAGGCTGAAAGTAAAGCAGAATGCGCCTTAAGGCGCATTCTGCTTTACTTTCAACCTGCTTTAAGTGGTCATATGTCTTCAAAACTAGAAACAGGCTATTGGGTAAAGGGTTAAAGGCTCTTTAATGGTATTTTAGATAAAGACTCAGTTTCTCCCATGGTAAAAAAATCCCTCATTCATGCTAATCAATTTTATACAGTCATTACTTCTTGCATGAATATATTAACCCTTTACTCCATAAATATGCCCTTCTATGTCTTTGCAAACAGAGTAGCCCCAGATCAAATGACCATCTAATCAGGGTCTGCTCTGTTTGCTTATAATGTAATATAAATCAGATATACTGTATGTAACTCCATATTACGGAGTCCATAAGCAAACAGAGCATACCCTGATCAGAAGGCTCTGATAGGAGCTGCTGATCTGGATCTTCTCTGCAAATGTATAAAAAGGTGTTTATACGAAGGAAAGGTTAAAAGAAGCACTCTGCATTACTTTTGTCCTATGTAAAGTAGCTACCTGCCTCTTTAATAGAGTTCTAGGTATACAATTATGTGGTACCTTAACCCTTTTCAGGTTGAATATTCATGTCAGAAATAATGACATCATGAATATTTATACCCCCACAAACAGAGTTTGAGGGGGGTATACTGGAATCAGCCTGTCGGTTGGTCGGTCGGTCGTCGGTCAGTCTGTCCGCAAAATCTTGTACTTTCAACTCCTCCTTCAGTTTCAACCTGATTCATTTGATACTTGGCATAAATGTAACTCAGGTGTAGTAGATGTGCAAGACACAAATTTCAGGTCTCTGTGACCTTGACCTTGACCTTTGGCCTTGAAATTGGTCTTGAAATTGGCAGGCAAAATCTTGTACTTTGAACTCCTCCTTCACTTTCAACCTGATTCACTTGATACTTGGCATAAATGTTACTCAGGAGTAGTAGATGTGTAAGACACAAATTTCAGGTCTCTGTGACCTTGACCTTGACCTTTGGCCTTGAAATTGGTCTTGAAATTGGCAGGCAAAATCTTGTACTTTGAACTCCTCCTTCAATTTCAACCTGATTCACTTGATACTTGGCATAAATGTTACTCAGGAGTAGTATATGTGCAAGACACAAATTTCAGGTCTCTGTGACCTTGACCTTGACCTTTGTCCTTGAAATTGGTCTTGAAATTGGCAGGCAAAATATTGTACTTTGAACTCCTCCTTCACTTTCAACCTGATTCACTTGATACTTGGCATAAATGTTACTCAGGAGTAGTAGATATGCAAGACACAAATTTCAAATCTCTGTGACCTTGACCTTTGTCCTTGAAATTGGTCTTAAAATTGGCAGGCAAAATCTTGTACGGCGAACTCCTTCACTTTCAGCCTGATTTACTTGATACTTGGCATAAATGTTACTCAGGAGTAGTAGATGTGCAAGACACAAATTTCAGGTCTCTGTGACCTTGACCTTTGGCCTTGAAATTGGCAGGCAAAATCTTGTACTTTGAACTCCTCCTTCAATTTCAACCTGATTCACTTGATACTTGGCATAAATGTTACTCAGGAGTAGTATATGTGCAAGACACAAATTTCAGGTCTCTGTGACCTTGACCTTGGCCTTTGTCCTTGAAATTGGTCTTGAAATTGGCAGGCAAAATATTGTACTTTGAACTCCTCCTTCACTTTCAACCTGATTCACTTGATACTTGTTTTGGCTTGTAATATGGGGAATTGGTGTCGCAAACTCCTCCTTCAGTTTTAAAGTTACTAAATTTATATTTGGGATACGTAATAGTCACAAATAGCAGATGCGCAAGACACAATTTTCATGTGTTTACGGTTAGCCATTGTAGAATTATCTCCCCCCCCCCCCCCTGAACTTTGAATATTTTTTGTCATTTTTGCATGAAACATGGGGAGTCAAACTCCTCCTTCATTTTGAAACTTATTAAATTGATACTTGCCATACATACTAAACACGAATAGTACATGTGCAAGACACAATTTTCCTGTGTTTAGTGTTAGCCATTACAGAATTTTCTCTATTTGAACTTTGGGTATATTTGTTATTTGGTCCTGTTACATGTTCAAAACTTGGATTTGCAATCAAGGCTGCCGTGTGGGGGTATTCATCACCTTTAGTGATAGTTCTAGTTATTAGCTGATATTTAGCTCACCTGAGCAAATCTCAGGGTGAGCTTTTGGGAGACGTCTGTGGTGTGTCGTCCGTCGTCAACAATTTGCTTGTGAACACTCTAGTGGTCACAATCTTAGTCCAATCTTCATGAAACTTGGTCAGAATGATTGTCTTGATAAAATCTCGGACAAGTTTGAAAGTGGGTTGCATGGGGTTAAAAACTAGGTCAAATAGTAGGAAAACCTTGTGAACACTCTAGAGGTCTCATTTTAGCCTAATCTTCACAAAACTTGGTCAGAATGATTGTCCTAATAAAATCTCGGACGAGTTTGAAAGTTGGTCATGTGCAGTCAAAAACAAGGTCACTAGATCAAATAGTAGAAAAACGTTGTTAACACTCTAGAGGTCACATTTGTGGCCGAATCTTCATGAAACTTTATCAGAATGATTATTTTGATAAGATCTTGGACAAGTTTGAAAGTGGGTCACGTGGATACAAAAACGAGGTCACTTGGTCAAACAGTAGAAAAACCTTGTGAACACTCTAGTGTTCACATTTTTTGTCCAATCTTCATGAAACTTGGTCAGAATGATTGTCTTGATATAATCTAAGACATGATCGAAAATTGGGTATGCTGGATTATAAACTAGGTCAAATAGTTGGAAAACCTTGTGAACACTCTAGAGGTAACATTTCTAGCCAAATCTTCATGAAAATTGGTCAGAATGATTCTCCTGATAAAATCTTCAACAAGTTACGTGGGTTACGTGGGGTCAAAAAGTAGGTCACTGGGTCATATCTTAGAAAAATCTTGTTTACACTCCAACGGCCACATTTTTAGCCCAATCTTCCTCAAACTTGCTCAGAATGTTTGTCTTGTTGATATCAAGGTTAAGTTTGATCATGGGTAGTGTGGGATCAAAAAGTAGGTCACTAGGTCAAATCTTAGAAAAATCTTGTTTACACTCCAGCGGTCACATTTGTAGCCCAATTTTCCTCAATCTTGCTCAGAATGTTTGTCTTGGTGATATCAAGGTTGAGTTTGATCATGGGTGGGATGGGATCACTCTAGAAGGCATATTTTTAGCCCAATCTTCATTGGTCAGAATGATTGTCTTGATAAAAATCAATATTCTAAATCTGTGAAAATCTTGTTCTCCAGAACCACTGCTCATGATCCACTATCAACATTGTTCAAATTTTGTCCCTTTGGTCAATATTGGTCCCACCCAGGGGCTACCCAGCTATAATCTTAAATCTATGGTAATCAGGTGAGCGATTAAGGGCCATCTTGGCCCTCTTGTTTTAAGTGGCATATGTACACAGGATTTTTTGGTATCTTTAGTTCGGCTTGTAACACATGAATATTTTGAAGGTTTTAACCCTTTACCTGATGAATATTAATGCAAGAAATAATAACATCATGAATATCAATTGGCTGGGTTTTTATTTGGCCTTGACAGTCACTGTAGAATAGAATCTACAATGTATATAATTTCATAACCATTTCCTCCATAAATATCTGTGATAATCACTTCTTGAAACCATTGTGATAAATAGAGCATTTGCTCCATAGGAGCAAATGCTCTATTTATTACAATGGTTTCTATACTAAACAATTATTTCATTTTCTCTAGTAATTGCTCCTTTTCGGTAGATTCATTCAGAGAGGTTGGGCCTAAAAATAGCCTATGGAGGAAAGGGATAAGAAAACAGAGCACACGCTGATCAGACGTCTCCTACAGAAACTGTCTGATCTAGGTCTGCTCTGTTTGCAAAGGCGTCTCTCAGGGAAATGGTTAAATATATTTTTGAACATTTTATATGTCACCTAGCACCCAAACAGCGCCAGTGAAGGATGAGAATCAAATACAGGAATCTGATCCACCTTAATTCAGACCCTCCTATTTAGCTCCTTCCAGGGAAAACGTTTTCCTCAAAACTGAAAATATACCTTATTGCAATTATGTAAGTGCAACAACCACAACTAGGTAAGAGTGGGTTAAGCAGTATGAATATGATTGAAGTCTTATTATTATACCTCCACAAATAAAGTTTGAGAAGAGTATACTGGAATCAGCCTGTCGGTCAGTCTGTCTGCAAAATCTTGTACGGCAAACTCTACCTTCTCTTTCAACCTGATTCACTTGATACTTTGCATAAATGTTAATCAGGAGTAGTAGATGTGCAAGACACAAATTTCAGGTCTCTATGACCTTGACCTCTGGCCCTGCAATTGGCAGTCTGTCTGCAAAATCTTGTATGGCGCACTCCTACTTCAGTTTCAACCTGATTCACTTGATACTTGGCCTAAATGATAATCAGGATAAGTAGATGTGGATGATGTGAAATTCAGATCTGTGACCTTGACCTTCACCTCTTGCCTTGAAATTGGAAAAATTTGGTTTCATTCTGCCAAATCTTGTTTAGACTGGATTTGCGAACAATGATGCCATGTGGGGGTATTCATCACCTTTAGTGATAGTTCTAGTTATCTCCAGTCATAGGCAGAGTGATACCTGTATTTGTTTAGTGTTGTATGTCCATCTGTCCCTCTGTTCACACTTTTTGCATCCTTCCTTCCTGAGCCTTATTTATATTATTATTATTCTACCACTTTTATATAGCGCTCTTTTCACACAGGATATGTGCGTTCAAAAGCATATTACATGTATAAGCATCAGATTTAATTGAAACTTAGTGGGAATGTACTCGTATGACTTGTATGAAGAGAGAAATGTCTCAGTAATCCACCTAATCCTGCTACAGTTACATCCCCTAGATTTATTAAAAAGGCATTATTTTACAGATTCTTCACTCTAGCACTCTTTTTATGCCCCCATTGACGATAGTCAGGGGGCATATTGTTTTTGCCCTGTCTGTTTGTCTGTTTGTCCGTTTGTCTGTTTGTTTGTCAGCAACTTTAACATTGCATGGTCATACCTTTTGAGCCAGTACAGATAGAGACTTGATAGTTGCCATGCATATGTATCTCATAAAGCCGCACATTTTGAGGGGTGATATGTCAAGGTCAAGGTCATCCTTCAAGGTCAGAGGTCAAATATATGGGTCAAATCACCGACTTTAACATTGGCCATAACTTTTGGACCAGTAGAGATAGAGACTTGATATTTGGCATGCTTGTGTATCTCATGAAGCTGCACATTTCTAGGGTGACATGTCAAGGTCAAGGTCATCCTTCAGGGTCAAAGGTCAAATTGTCTGTTTTTTTTGGCTCTAACTTTAACGCAACCTTAACATTGGTCTTAACTTTTGAGCCAGTACAGATAGAGACTTGATATTTGGCATGCATATTGTATCTCATAAAGCCGCACATTTTGAGGGGTGACATGTCAAGGTCAAGGTCATCCTTCAAGGTCAGAGGTCAAATATATGAAGGGGCGTAGTGTTTCACAAACACATCTTGTTCTTTATAGATTTGATTGCATTTATACAGAAAATGTCATTCTTGGTCCGATTGTTCATGTAAGTTCTGTGACCCTGATTTACTAAAATTGTATGATTTTACTGTGTTTATACTGTAGTGACTTCATTTCAGAATAGGTCTTGATCATATTTATTCTACATGTGTATAATAATGATTTTGCTCAGGTCTGATTGAGAATCTTTTTAAAAGTTGGTCTAGAGTTATTTGCCCATGGATTTTTAAAAAAAAACCACCTTATTTTACAGTGTTCCTGCAGTGGCACTTCTGTTTCTCTCACAGGGGTTTGTACCAGTCCCTGGGGTCTGTTTTGTTTATGTGCTTGGACTGGCGTTACAAATTCTTACTGCTGATAATCCATCAATATACTTCAAATGAAGAATAAGTATAAGAACACAATTATGTTGTATTGGTGCAGTTTGATTCATGACTATCTGTACAGGACCAAATCGCTCCAACCTCCAGTAAACATTTGCATGTTATAGTCTTTTTCTTTCTTTTTTCTTCTTTCAGTTACTTCACTCCATCATTAATAATTATGTGAAGGCGCTGGTTAAACTATTGAAACTAATTTACAAATGAGGATATGGTGAAAACTTTTTACAGTGATATGCATAAAACAAACACAAATGATCGAGTCCTATCACAAATTCACTACTGCAGGGATTGTCACTATAGACTTGAATACCTGAATAGATGGTGCTATGTGAGCCATCTCTGGCAGTAGGTTCCACTGTGTGATGGTTCGACTATAGAATGAGTATCTGTAAGTATCTTTATTTGAACTAATGAGTGTAAAGCTATAACTGGTATAATTTGGGGTTTGAAGGAATTTAAGAAATTTGGACCTGGATGGATGGCAATTTCAATAATTATAAAACATTTGTATGTACATTGTAAATTAATATAATAATATTTTTTATACAGACTCCTTGGGAGCGGTATACAGGCCATGGTCCCTATGGTTTCTTCACCGATCATATTTATTCATCGTCTTAACACTTTCCCTCATACAAACATTTTTCACGTAATTGCAGAGTTGCCCCAGTAGTACTGCAAGAGCGTCTGATCAGGGACTGTCCTGTTAGCTTATGGAACTATAAAAAAGGTACTTGTGAGTTCGTCCCGAATTCCTGAATGCCTCTACTGTCAGCGTTTTAAACAAACCAATAAGGGAGCTCACTCGCCTATTGCTGTGACACTCGGAACATCTCGGACGGCTAGGGAAATATCCCCGAACGAAAATAGACGAGTGTTTACGAATGTTGTTTTTGGTCAATGTAGAGTAGCCGTTCTTGGTTTTATTTGTAAACAAACATGGGGCATTTGTAATAAAAAAAAGGAAGACGCAATTCATCATATAAGAACCACTCAATAATGGCGTTGAAATTATTGGCTAAGGTATGCATTTATTTCTGTCTGATACCATGATATAAATAACTGTGGTGTCACTCGTCGCTCACACTATAAAAAATAATTAAAAAATAGAAAAATCAGTTTTAAAAGTATAAAAACGTGATGAAGTACTATAATTAGCTTATATCTTGAAATACAGAAGTTTTATATTGTAGAACTACAGTTCGTGTTGTCACACCGGTCTCTAGCCAAATGTAATAGATCACTAATCTGGCAATACGATGGTGACGTAATTAAACCTTTCCCTCATATAAACATGTTTTAACGCATTTGCAAACAGAGTAGACCCTAATCAGACCACTCCTAGATCTACATGTATTTCCTTGCTGTCTAAAATGTTCCACCTTCCATATTTCATCAGAACTAATGAATATTCAGTATGTACTGAAATTTGGCCGATCTACAGAACAAGGTAAGGGTTAGTTCACATCTGTGTACTCTAAATGGTGATATCGAGCTACTTTCGGTTTTAGCGATATCGCGGCAGACGGCACCTGTCACAAAATTAGCATGCTGTCTTACGGGTCATTAATGAGACTAGGTAAGGGTTAACAGGATTCCTTTGTAAAGCCGACAGCAACCTATAGTCCCGAAGGTGATTTGACACAGTAACCATACTTATCGGTCACCTCATGTCCCTACCACTAAGTCTGCCGTTGACTGGGCCGTCAGAAACTGGTTATGTAAATGGCATTGAAGTATGTAGATGTCCTGTCTGGCAGTCGTTACACGCTCTCTGTGTGGTCGGTCCAAAACAGAAACGTTATATCTATCAACTAAACGACTGATTGTTGAGGGATGCATGTTATACCGATTGGCTACCTCTATCTTTGAAATCCCCCCTTCCAAAAGACCGATTATTCAGTTGTGCTCTTCGATATTTAATCCTGGCATTTTCTATTTCATAGAAATTTGTTTTTGCAGGTAATTTCAATAAAGTAAATCAACACCGAAATCAAATCAATGACAAAAGAAATTCATTTGTTCACTATATATATAACAAAGCATGCATGGTGCTCACGGAAAAACTACCGTCAGTCCGGCGTAGCTTTGCACAGTTGATTGCACAAAACAAAACCTGTGGCAGGACAAAGCACACATAACATTTATGAAATGCTTCATGGTCTATTGGTTATTAAAAGTCACATTTGAGAGTTTTGCCAAAACATGTTTGTTGCATTTTCATTTTTCTTCAGTGTATATGTATTACACTGACAAAGTCACTCCTTGCAGGTGGCGGTGGTCTAGTGGTAACGCGCTTGACTGTCAGTCCGGAGGTCCGGGGTTCAAATCCCGTCTCTCCCGGAAATTTCAGAAACGCTTTTCCATGTCTCCCGCCCGCACATCCTCTCCACCCAGGGGTTAAAATGGGTACCTGTGAGGGTCACTCACCGGTACTGCAGCTGCATGATTGCGCCATATGTTAGCAGTGCTCAATATTGTAGGCCAATGACTCAATGACCAGGGGAGTAAATGTATAGTCGGCTGAGCGGTCATTCGGACTGAAAGTAGACTATAACTAGGTACTTTACTTTTTTTTTACTCCTGACTAGTGACTATTACGCTCTTGGTGTCCTGTGATCTCAAATGTCTACAGACTCTAAACTATTTGAAAATGCCACTATACTTACAATAAACCATGGATTTGGTTTTTGTTATTATGCATTAACTTGGAAAGTTGTTTTGGTACGGAAACTTCAGAATGAGATCTATATTATTCTATAAGCAAGTGCGGGGCTGATCCTGATCAGATAGCCCCAACAGGAAAACGGGGCCAGGGTCTGCTCTGTTTGCAAAGATATGGCCACCAAACATAGTCTGTATGATTGAAAGGGTTATTCTGCACAACAATATATGGGAACAATGTGATATACAAATTATACCTTTTTGGATGAAACCTCCAAACGATTTGCTCTATTATCCATTTTTCATTGAAGAAACATTCAGCACTCATAGTTCTGACAGCTGTATTTATCTATAATTTAATGATTTCAGTTTCATCACTTATTTTATGGTAACATGATCTTACTATACAGTCGCCTCCCAGAAATTGTTTGACAGTTTGAAAAGATTAGTAAAAGTAGAAGTTTGATCACTCATTATAAATCGATTAACGCTTTTCCTTCATACTTTTTCATGCTTTTACAAACAGAGTAGAAAAAGGAATTTTTACCATGGCAGAAACTGAAGAAATAATTGTTATTTTATAACCCTTTCCCTCATATAAACATGTTTTCACGCATTTGCAAACAGAGTAGACCCAGATCAGACGGCTCCTAGAGGAGCCGTCTGATCAGGGTCTGCTCTGTTTGCTAATGGAATTTGAAAGATCTGGTTCTTTAATTTCTTAAATGGCTACAAGTTTCCACCTTCAATACTTTATTAAAACTATTGCGGACATGAATATTCAGTAGGTATGGAAATTTGGACTAAATATAGAACAGGGAAAGGGATAAACAACAAAGCAGACCCAAATCCTAGGAGCTGCCTGATGTGGGTCTACTCTGTTTGCAAAGGTGCCAAAGGGCTTCTTTACAGAGTAAAGGTTGGAAGGCCACTTTCCATTTAGAATTAAACTGATACAATATTAACCCTTTCCCTGTTCTATATTTATTACAAATTCCCACACCTATTGAATATTCATGACCAAACAATGTAGTTATAATGAAATATGGAAGGTGGAACACTATAGCCATTTATAAAGGAAAGAAACAGATCTTTCAAAATCCATCAGCAAACAGAGCAGACCCTGGTCAGACGGCTCCTCTAGGATCCGTCTGATCTGGGTCTACTCTGTTTGCAAATGCGTAAAAACACGTCTATATGAGGGAAAGGGTTAACCCTTTTGGCTGAGAAATATTAGAAAGCATTTGAGCCACCCTCTGGGATAAAGGGTTTTTATTGCATAGCAATCAGTGTAGACCCAGACCAGTCACCACATAAAAATGTGGCTGTTTGTCACTCATCAGATCAGATGGTTTCTATAGCAGCTGTCTGGTCAGGGTCTGCTCTATTTACTTATGACATGATAAAGATCTGAATCTGCAGTTTTTGTCAAAGCAAACATTCCCTGGAAAAGTTTACTTTATAAAATTTTAGCTAATAAATATTCATGATGTCATTATTTCTTACATAAATATTGATCAGGTAAAGGGTGAATGAAAGTAATCTGATACAATATTTAAGTTATATAAAACATGACTTTTCCCAACTCTGATACTTTTAGCTCACCTGAGCCAAAGGCTCAGGATGAGCTATTGTGACCGTGATCCGTCCAGCGTCCGACGTCTGTCCACATTTTCAAACGACATCTCCTCTGAAACTGCTGACCGGATTTTAACCAAATTTTGTCAGAAGCATCAGTGGCTAGGGGGAACGAAACGTTGTTCACATTATGACCCCCAGACCAAAAATGGCCCCGCCCAAGGGCTTATCAGTTTTTCATAGGAAAATCTTTGAAAATCTTCTTCTCTGAAACTGTAAGGCCTAGACCTTTGATATTTGGTATATAGCATGATCTTATGGTCCTCTACAAAGATTGTTCAATTTATGACCCCCGGGGCCAAAAATGGCCATGCCCAAGGCCTTTTCATAGGAAAATCTTTAAAAATCTTCTTCTCTGAAACTGTAAGGCCTAGACCTTTGATATTTGATATCTAGCATGATCTTATGGTCATCTACAAAGGATGTTCAAATTATGACCCCCGGGCCAAAAATGGCCCCGCCCAAGGGCTTATTAGTTTTAAGCTCACCTGAGCCGAAGGCTCAGTATGAGCTATTGTGACCGTGACATACCTGGTATGTAGCATGATCTTATGGCCCTCTACAAAGACAAGGGCGTGCCTGGTCATAATTCTTGAATACGCACCAATGCTAGGGAAAACTAGTTGTCGTAAGGGCATGAGAAGAAGGCATTCAGACAAAGAGTGTAGATCCAGGTCTCATCAGGGTCTGCACTGTTTGTCAAGGTACAGGTTTTTTTTTAAACTATCACTAAATATTCACTGTAAATGTGATCTTTTTTTTTATTATTTTGGAATACAGTGCTCCCTCCCTACAATGGCCCTCTCAATAAGATTCCCTCCTTACAACAACGCATGTCAGTGGTTCCGAAACAACAATGCTCCAGAAACAAACTTTTTCCATCGTATTTTCTTTATGCCTCCATCAAACCCTATGTTGTGACCACTCTTTAGAATCGTCACTTTGTGACGATTCTAAAGAGTGGTCACAACATAGGGTTTGATGGAGGCATAACGGTTTTAGTTCTCGAAATACACCTTATCTGGGGATCTGCAAACAAGCTAATTATGTTTGATTTTCCCTCCCTATAGCAACTCCCTCTGAACAACACATACAATATTCGTATCCCAAAGGGTGTCGTTGTAGAGAGGGAGCACTGTAGTTAATTTGAACAAAATAGCGTTGCAAGGTTTAACAGAATGATAAGAATTAGGCACTGGTTATGAAAACTCTTAAAAAAACCAGTCATTATTCTGAGGTGCACAAAGGTGCAACTGGTGCCATTTCTGCTCCATTAAAATTATTTCCTGGGATACGATTGCTCACAATATAAAACAAATACGACTATTTTTTAAATTTTGCAAAAGTGTGTATTTTGTTACAATTTAAACCATGTTTAATCTTTTTAGGCAAACCATAGTTTTCAATTTAGAATTATTATTACTGGAACACATTTTAAAATGTAAAGAGGCCACACTTTTGCATTTTCAGAAATAAGGATGATAGAGACTGGTAAGAATAACTCAAATATGTTGCACGATGTTCTTTATCCCCCACTATCCACTCACCTATTATTTTAATCATACACTTATAGATGGAAATCGAGGAATATCCACTATCGATCGCCAGATGGACAACGGTTTAATTTACTAATCCAACATCATCAGAACACGTTAATTAGATGTGAAAATGATTGAATGAAACATAATCAAAACATATATGTACATGTATTAGCATTTTAATTAAATAGATTGCATATCTCTGTTCTAGCACTAATTTGTAGTAGATCCTAATCTGGTGTGTATTCCGACGACTTTTAGTAAGGTCCTGTACATTTCGCATAGGACTGAGATATAAAACATGTGTATCGAAGTGTTACCAGTATTGGTATATGATTATATATATGAGGGCTTTAACGCACACATTTTTTTTTCAATATTTAGCCTTTGATTAAAGTTTCACTAACTCAAAAAGCCAGATTGTTTTTCTACAAACATTTAATCTAAAATGTAAATTACTGAAAAGTGCCGAAAGAGTCACACCCGTTTCATCTCATATTTTCAGATGCTTTAGTTCAATTGAGAACGATGTGCTCAATTGATCTATATTGATAGTGTTTGTTCATTGTGAACTATTCTGATAGTGCTATTGATATATATGTTGTCATGCGTCATCTGTCGTCAGCAATACACTTAAACAACAACTAACTCTTCTGAAACACCTGGGTCAATTGTGACCACAGAAATAGTCATCGTAAGGTTCTCTTTCATGGCAACCGGAAAAAATATATCCGATTGGCCGATTTAAATTTCACTGTAATTTGGCAGAAATGATCATTAGGTTTGTAAAACCATTTTGCTTGTTTAACCCTTTCCCTTATGCAAACGCATTTTACACGTAGAGGAGTCTGATCAGGGTCTGCTCTGTTTGCTTATGACATCATATAGATATGATTCTACTGTTTTGTAAAAGCAAAGCATTGCCTCGAAAGTATTACATTATAAAATTTCAGCTAATAAATAGTAATACTGTCACTGTTTCTTACATGAATATGGAACAGGGAAAGGGATAAAAGCATGGCTGCCAGGTGTGGGGCTAACTTTCCTTTCTAAAAACGTATAGTGGAAATTTTAAAAATCGTATTTCTTTGAAACCACTGGGAAGGTTTCACTATAATGTTGCAGGAATAATCCTTAGGTGACCCCTTACCAGATTTGTTCAAACCGTTTTGGATTCGTTAAGACATGGCCGCGAAAGGTTGTGCTAATTAGTCCCCCACCGGATACAGGTTGGGGGACTATAGGTTTGCTCGATTCCGTCTGTCCGTCCGGCCGGCCGGCCATCCGTCCGTCTGTCATGCTTCGTGTCCGGGCCATATCTCCTACAAAGTTATGCCAAATTCATTATAACTTCACACATTGAAGAAGCATGATGAGGGCTAGTGTCATGCACAAGGGCCATAACTCTAGCATCAATATTTTTGGAGTTATTCCCCTTTTACATATTTTTTTTGTCCGGACAATAACTCTTTATCTACTGGTTCAATTGATTTGAAACTTCACATATGGAACAAGCATGATGAGGGGTAGTGTCGTACACAAGGGCCATAACTCTAGCATCGATATTTTTGGAGTTCTTCCCCTTTTTCATATTTTCTTGTCAGTCCGTCTGTCACGCTTCATGTCCGGGCAATATCTCCTACAAAGTTAGGCCAAATTCATTATAACTTCACACATTGAAGAAGCATGATCAGGAGTAGTGTCATGCACAATGGCCATAAGTCTAGAATCAATATTTTTGGAGTTCTTCCCCTTTTTCATATTTTTTTGTCCGGACAATAGCTCTTTATCTACTGGTTCAATTGATTTGAAACTTCACATATGGAACAAGCATGATGAGTGGTAGTGTCATGCACAAGGGCCATAACTCTAGCATCTATGTTTTTGGAGTTATTCCCCTTTTCATATTTTCTTGTCCAGTTAATAACTCTTTATGTACTGGTTCAATTGATTTGAAACTTCTCATATGGAACAAGCATGATGAGGTGTAGTGTCATGCACAAGGGCAATAACTCTAGCATCAATATTTTTGGAGTTACTCCCCTTTTTCATATTTTCTTGTCTGGACAATAACGTTTTATTTACTGATTCAATGTATGAAAGTAGGTACTAATACCATTTAGGTAGCCATGTATATACCATGGTCAACCACACCATGGGTGGGTGGGGTGGGGAGAGTGGAATTTTTTTTTCAGTCCGGTGGGGGACTCATGTCTTGCATAGCAATACATGCCCTTGTTTTCTTTATATTGCTAATTACAGTATAATTTTGTCAAATCTGCCCCCCCCCCTCCCCCCAAAAAATAAATAAATAAATAAAATAGATAAATAAAGAAAGAAATATAAATATAATAAAATAAATTAATAAAATGGGACTAATTTTCCTTGTAACAATTGTAGTTGAAGTTTCCCTTGAAATCATCGTATAGAGTTAATTTTGCAGGAATCATTTTTAAGTGACTCTCCACCAAACAATCAAATCATTTTGATTACCTAAAACATACGGCCACCAGGGGCGGAGCTTATTTCTCAAAATGGCTATAGAGAGAATGATGCTTGGATTACCCTCTACCGAAATGTCCGAGCTGTAGGGCTCATTTACAAATATGGATGCCAGAGATATAGCTAACTGTCCTTATATGGATACTAGTGTAGTGAAATGTTCTAGGAAATTCTCTTCTCTGAAACCACTGGCCAGATGTTAATGATTTTGCAGGAATGATCCATATGTAACCTATATCAATCCTTTTAAACCCAATTTGAATCATTTAACCTGGCCGCCAGGAGTTAATTGTCTCTGTATCGCTGTAGCGGATTATTGAAAATGCTGTTCTATGAAAGTGCAGGACAGATTTCAATATAATTATGCAGGAATGTCGCTTATGTGACCTTTTTTGTTCAAATTATGACCCCTGGGCCAAAAATGGTCCCGCCCAAGAGCTTATCAGTTTTTTTAGGAAAATCTTTAAAAATCTTCTTCTGAATTTGTAAGGCTTTGATATTTGGTATGTAGCATCATCTAATGACCCTCTACAAAGATTGTTCAAATTATGACCCTGGGACCAAAAATGGCCCTGCCCAAGGGCTTATCAGTTTTTCACTGGAACATCTTTAAAAATCTTCTTCTCTGAAACTGTAAGGCCTAAACCTTTGATGTTTGGTGTGTAACATGATCTAATGGTCCTCTACAAAGATTGTTCAAATTATGACCCCAGACCAAAAATGACCCTGCCCAATGGCTTATCAGTTTTTCATAGGAAAATCTTTAAAAATCTTCTGAAACTGTAAGGCCTAGACCTTTGATGTTTAGTATGTATCATGTTCTATTGGTCCTCTATAAATATGTAGCTTTGGCTTGTGGTCCTCTGCCAAGAATGTTAAACTTATGACCCTGGCCTCTGGGCGAAACTTGACCCTGCCTTAGGGCTTATCAGTTTGTCATGGGAAAAATATAAAATGTTATTTTTCTCTGAAATCATAAGGCTTAAACGTTAAATTAATGGCATACTGCTTTGCCTTGTGCTTCTCTACCAATGTTGTACAAATAATGACTTCTTGGTCAAAAATGGCCCTGCCCATGGGGTTATCTCAGGTGAGCGCTTCAGGGCCTCATGACCCTCTTGTTAATATGGTGAATGTTCTTTTATTTTCCAGCAACTGCAGCGACTGTATGAAGAGTTACCTCAGCAGCAGGGATACTCTGCAGGTCCACTAGAAGATGACTGTATGTATTATACCTGTCATAGTCTTCACCTTTTTACTCCGTCTGCTATCTTCCCTTTTCCCATCTTTTTTAAGCTTGTCTAGGTATTACCATAGTCTTGGTGTCATCAGGTATCTTGTGGCATTTTATCATAGTTTCAGCATCAATTCAGCTCTCCTTATGAAACTTCATAAACTTGTTTATCATTACAATAGCTACTCTCTGGTAAAGTTCCGCTGTTTTGTATATTTGAAGCATTTTAGCCCTTTCATTTTTGTAACTTTGATTTTTAAAGATAGATAAAAAAAATAGGAAAACAATGGCATCTGCCTACATTGCTCTTGTTTTGTTTCTTTCCAACCTTCATATTTGCATTTTCCCATTCTTCTTTCCTTATATAGACTATATTTATACCCCACTTTTGAAAAAATGGGGGTATATTGCTTTGCACATGTCGGTCGGTCTGTCGGTCGGTCGGTAGATCGATGGTTTCCAAATGATAACTAATAAACGACTTGGCATAGAAACTTCAAACTTGCTTTAGCACATGCTCTAAATCGTCGCTGTGCTTTTGACCGATTTCAGGGCGTTGACTTCAATACTATATTGCGTAAATTTCTGTCTATTTCATCGATAAATGACAGCTGTGAATGGTAACTGTCAATGTATCTGTGAAAAAAGAAAACGAAAAGAAGAAAGGGTGGACTATGAAAACAGTGCAAATGCAGTAGCACCTTTTCTAAACGAATTATTAAATGCAGTTTTATTTGTTTGAATAGTAAAATTCTTTTTGAAATGATTATGTTCAAAAGATAATTTGCTCAAAAGGATCTGCTGCTCTAGAGCAGTTTATCATTACATGTAACATCATTCATTTTTTAAGATTATACAATGCAAAGTTTTTAAACAACTGAACAGTACGTCGAAATTTACTTTGAAAATAGTGCAATTAGCGCAGCACCTTTCTAAACGAATTACTAAAAACAATTTACATATATTTCCAGATAAACTTGTCTCAATATACGTCGAAATTCACTGTTTCATACGCCATGTTTCATCGAAGAATGAGGAGTGCAACAAACCTTGTTCATTTCAATTAACCTGATCGAACAGCTTCAACCAATCAGTATGGTTTGCTTTGCAACTTTGCAATATTTCGGCGGGAAAATTGACGGGCGACGGTAGAGCATTGTGCTAAATAGCTCAGAGCATGTTTATTCCATACTACAGAATATAGTCCTCTACAGAATATAGTCCCTCACCTTGAGTACTATATTCGGTAGTATGAAATAAAAATGCTCTAACCTATACGTGGTGGTTGGTCATGACAACTAGATGACCCCTATTGTTTTTTAGGTCAAAGGTCAAGGTCACAATGACCTTAACTGGTGAAATAGTTTCCGATCAATAACTGCTCAAGGGTTTGGCTTGGGATCTTCAAACTTGCTGTAGTAGTTGGTCATGAAAACTAGATGACTCCTTTTGTTTTTGAGGTCACTAGGTCAAAGGTCAAGTTCACCATGACCTAAACTGGTTAAATGGTTTCCGATCAATAACTGCTCAAGGGTTTGGCTTGGGATCTTCAAACTTGCTGTGGTAGTTGGTCATGACAACTAGATGACCTCTGTTGTTTTTGAGGTCACTAGGTCAAAGGTCAAGGTCACCATGACCTTAACTGGTGAAATGGTTTCCAATCAATAACTGCTGAAGGGTTTGGCTTAGGATCTTCAAACTTGCTGTGGTGGTTGGTCATGACAACTAGATGACTCCTATTGTTTTTGAGGTCACTAGGTCAAAGGTCAAGGTCACCATGACCTTAACTGGTGAAATGGTTTCCAATCAATAACTGCTGAAGGGTTTGGCTTAGGATATTCAAACTTGCTGTGGTGGTTGGTCATGACAACTAGATGTCCCCTATTGTTTTTGAGGTCACTTGGTCAAAGGTCAAGGTCACCATGACCTTAATTGATGAAATGATTTCAGATTAATAACTGCTCATTGGTTTGGTTCAGGATCTTCAAACTTGCTTTGGTGGTTGGTCGTGACCACAAGATGACCCCTATAGTTGTTGAGGTCACTAGGTCAAAGGTCAAGGTCACCATGACCTTATCTTGTGAAATGTTTTCAGATCAATAAATGATCAGTGGTTTGGCTTAGGATCTTCAAAGTTCCTGTGTTGATTAGTCATGACCACTAGATGACGTTTTATTAAAACTGCAAACCAGTCTACAAAAGTCGTTTGAGATAAACTTTTCTTAAACGAGTCCAGAGTCTTTGGCTAGCTAAATAACTTTTTTTGTTGACTAGTTAAGAAAGTTTATCTGAAAATGACAATGAAATTTGAAATGACAAATTCTATTTATCACATAACTGACCCACTCATCTTCAATATTTAGACGAAGCTGCAGAAAAATAGTCAGAAACTTGCTTCATCTTTGTGATGTTGGCTAGATTCTATAATAAGTAATAAGATGAGTCCATGTCAACACAGAATGGTTATCAAAGGTTTACTACTGTACACACTGACACAGGAGAATAGGTTGTGTACCAAACTACATGTGTGCTTTAAGATACAAAAACTACACGAAGTAATGGTGTGATGTCACATCTTATATTACACCTGTTAGATATAAAAATATGTGATGCTTATGTTAACGGAGAGACAAGCAAAGTCATGTGATAAAATGTTTTCTCTCATGTTTATCTTATCTGTTTTTCAAAGAAAATAGGTCAAGGTATTGCCATAGACTTGGTGTTGTTGTCATTGAGGGCACTGTGCAAGAAGTGACATTTGTCTTAGTTCTAACATCAGTACAGCTATCTCTATCAAACTTTGCACTGTTATTCACCATTACAAGAGCTACTGCATGTATCTGGTAAAGTGCTCATTACTGTGTCATATATGTTTAAATAGTTGTGGCCCTTTAACCCTTCCAACAGTGAATTTTCAAATGGGATATTCCAAAATTAAAGCGTCGAAAGTGTTAACATTTAGTACTCAAATTTCTTTCTCTTTTTAGTACTTCACTGGCAGGCATCTCTTGTTGGACCTGTAAGTATTGCACAATTAGTTGCTCATGTATGGTGGAACTCTTATTATCTCTTTGCATGCTAAGTAATTTTTATCTGCAACAGTTGTCATCTGCTTCAATTCTTAATATATATTTTTTTCTAATTTCCTTGCAATTATGTTCAAAGTGTCAAATAGTTTGGATTTTCTGTGGAGATGCTACATTATGAGGTGTCTCATCTGGATCCAAATTGTTTGCAAAGATCATCACAGTTTCGATGCTAGCATGCAAAGAATTACTCCTTTACCTAAAGAAAATTCATTTACTCAGTGTTAGAAGTAAGGACATCATGAATATTAATTAGATAGATTCTTATAATGGCATACAGTATGAACACTAGATTGGTTTGGCCATGGCAGAAACTGTAGAATCATATCTATATTATTCCATCAGCAAACGGAGCAGACCATCATCAGATGTGTGTTACAGGAGCTATTGGATCTGGGTCTACTCAGTTTGCATTTGGCATTAAAAGGCAGTTCTATCAAATAAAGGGTTTACGATGTCTCAGTATGCTTAGCGGTTGCATTGCTTGATATTTGTGAAGTGTTTTTAGCTCACCAGAGCACAAAGTGCTCAGGGTGAGCTTTTGTGATCGCCTGATGTCTGTCGTCCGTCGGCGTTCGTCGTGCGTCTTGTGTCGTGCGTCTTTCGTCGTCAACAATTTGAACCTTTAAAGTTCTTCTCCTCTGAATCTACAGGGGTCTCAGCTTTCATCTTTGGCACATAGCATCATATGTAGGTCCTCTACAAAGTTATATAAATTATACCCCTGGGGTCAAAATTGGCCCTGCCCCAGGGGTTTTCAGTTTTCAATAGAAACATATAGTGAAAACTTTGAACATCATCTCCTCTAAAACTAGAAGGTTCTCAGCTTTCATATTTGGCACATAGCTTCAACTTCAGGACTTCTACAAAAGTTATATAAATTATGCCCCTAGGGTCAAAATTGGTCCCACCCCAGGGATTTCCAGTTTTTAATAGCTGACTGCGTAAACAGCCTATGGGATCACCAGTTATGCATAGGAAAAACTTTAAAAATATTCTTGTCAGAAACTACATGTCCCAGAGCTTAGATATTTGGTGTATAGATTTACTTAGCATAATTTTATGAGTTTTATAAGTATCATAGTTCTGGGGTTAAAATTGGCCCTGCCCTGTGTGTATATACTTCTTTACACCAGAAATTACATTCTAAAGGTTTCTCCTTAATATTACTCTTAGCTGAGACCAGTCAGTGGGATTTCTTATATAATCACCCTTAGCCTGATCGGTAGAGTAGAAATTGTGTTTAGACAAATAACACACACTCATTTAAGATTGAGAAAACTGTGGATAATTCTCAAAATGCAGAATACTCTTAAGCTTTTTTTCATACCTATGCCCTGCATTAAGCTACCAGCTATCAATATAGAGCATATCTGTTGTGAATTTCAGCTTAACTCTTTGCATGCTGGGTAATTTTGTCATCTGCTAAATTGTTGTCTGCAGCATATTCACAAGTTATCCTAACTACACACTTTCTTTCTGAGTTTTTCAGAAGTTCAGTCTCATTGACAAACAGTTCGGATATCAGATCAGGCACCACATTATGTTCGCCCTGATCTGGATCCAAACTGTTTGCATAGGTCATTAGTGGTGGGAGAATCCCACTACACACTTTCTTTCTAAGTTTTTCAGAAGTTCAGTCTCATTGACAATCAGTTTGGATATCAGATCAGGCACCACATTATGTTGGCCCTGATCTGGATCCAAACTGTTTGCAGAGGTCATTAGTGGCGGGAGAATCCCACTACACACAGAAGTTCAGTCTCATTTACAAACAATTTGGATATCAGATCAGGCCCCACATTATGTGGGGCCTGATCTGGATCCAAACTGTTTGCAGAGGTCATTAGTGGTGGGAGAATCCGCCTCTAGCATCCAAAGAATACAAGTTCCAGTGGTCTAATGCTCTATCCATTCTTTCACTACATTCTTTTAGCATCATGTTCAGGTCCTCTACAAAAGTTATATAAATTGTGTCCCTGGGGTCAAATTCGCACCGCCCCTGGGGTGTTAAGTTTTCAATAGAAACATCATCATATAAATAGTGAAAACTTTGAAAATCTTCTCCTCTTATTGTCTGGTGAGCGATGTCAGGGCCATTCTGGCCCTCTTGTCATTTTAGATAATTACTTAGGACTAATCATTTAACCTGCTTGTTGTGAATATGCATGTCTAATTGCATAAGCCAAATTTTATTATCAATTAATTTGTTATATCTCAGCATTATGCCAAAGCAGTTGAGGAAATTGACAAAATTCTCTCTCTCGGCTCTCTCTATATGTTAAAGAAGTTTTTATCCAATCTTTCAAATTTGATCATCTAAATAGATTGCTGAAGTTACTCAAGGGTTTTGCTCCTAAATACATGTATTGATGAAATTTTTGACAAATTCATATTGTCTTCTTTCTGTCTGCTCTGTCTTCTTTCTGTCTGCTCTCTAATTTCAAATATAATTGCCAAACCAGTCTTTAACCCTTACTCCATAATACGCCTTTCTACACCTTTGCAAATAGAGCAGACCCAGATCAGATGGCTCCTGTAGGAGTCGTCTGGTCAGGATCTGCTGTGTTTGCTAATGATATAATATAGATATGATTCTCCAGTTTCTTCCCTGGCCAAGAAGTGCTGTGTCCATGTTCCATTTTAACAATTAATGTAATTAATGCTCATGATGTAATTATTACTTTACATAAATATTCATGGAGTAATGGCTTATTTCAACAATATTTCAATATGATATCCAGCAGATCATCTTAGTCCCTACTGAGCCATTAGTCACAAATTGTCTGAATTAAGCATTTTGCTGACAGGAATATTTTGTGTCAGTCTGTGTGTTAGTGTTTTTATACAGAGCCACAGACTAGGGGTATACCGGTATGTAAAATACTAGAATCATAATTTCTCCACAAAGCCCTGCATTGTGACCACTATTTAGAATTGTCTCTTTGAGAGGATTCTAAAGAGTGGTCACAGCATAGTGTTTGGTGGAGAAATAAAGGAGCTCTTCTTGGAAATAGGTTTAAATTTATGCATAATATCTTTGACTCTTCCATTAGTGTGTGGAATATACATGTACAACTTGCTCCACACACAGGCCTAATGTGTTACAAGGTTTAGGAAGGGAAATGTCCATGAATTTTTCAATTTACAATCATATCTTTGTTGTATTATGTGTATGCTTTTAGCAAATGCCCATAAGAGACAGAATTACCAGTTTGTTGGTTTAGGATTTTACTTTTTCATATGTCAGATTTATATGTTTACATTTAACCTCCATAAATACGCCTTTCTACACCTCTGTAAAAATCACCTATTGAAACCATTGTGATAAATAGAGCATTTGCTCCTATAGAAGCAAATGCTCTATTTATCACAATGGTTTCAAACTACAAAATTCTAAAATTTTCCTTTTATCTAGTTAATGCTCCTTTTGGGTAGATTTATTCAAAGTGGTTTGATCTAAATATAGCCTATGAGGGAAAGGGTTAAGTGTTACATTTAGAGCCTTGAAGTTAATTGAAAATGTATGGAAATTAATTTGTTAACCCTCTCCCTGTTGAATATTAATGTATGAAATAATGACATCATGAATATCTTTAACTAAATAATTTTTATAATGGCAAATGTACACACATGCTTTTTTGGCATTGGTATAAACTGTAGGTTCAGATCTACTAATGATTTCATAAGCAAACAGAACAGACCCTGATCAGACAGCTCCTATAGGAGCTGTTTGATCTGGGTCTACTCTGTTTGTAGAGGCATGAAAGTGTTTATATGATGGAAAGAGTTAAAACACATAGGTAGACAGTGGAGGTAATATTTAGTATTTATTTCTTACAGGAGAACAGTCCATTTGAAGGGGGGCAGTTTTATCTGAGAATAGACTTCACCATAGACTATCCACTGAAACCACCAAAAGTAAGTCGTGATTTTAACAGAATTTTTTTATGTGATTCTTAATGTGGTGACTGTCCACAAACATGGCTCTGTCTGTCAACAATTAGTTACCAGAGGATGATCACTCTTTCTGTCTGTCTGTCAGTCTCTCTGTCTGTCTGTCAGTCTCTCTGTCTGTCAGTCTCTCTGTCTGTCTGTCCAGTCTCTCTGTCTGTCTGTCAGTCTCTCTGTCTGTCAGTCTCTCTGTCTTTCTCTCTGTCTGTCAGTCTCTGTCTTTCTTAGGCAATGCAGGTACATAGTAACACAAAAGCATTTTATTCCAGACTGAAAAATTCTACTGATAAATAGTGAAGTGGTACAGGAATACAGGTTTATGCATACCTGAACTTTGGTAACAACTTCTGAGTTTGTGCCATATATTAGAGATGTTTGAGGTCACTTGACCATCAATAGCTAGTCACACTCACGACCCAAAAAATAAATATTTAGTCACGAAGCACAATTCTTCAGAGCACAGTAGGAAATGTAAAGTTTGTTGTTAATTTGGGAGTAATGCTAAAACTATGTCTCACATTGAAATTGTATACCTCATGAATATTCATGTGAGAAATAATGAATGTATGAATATTAATTAGCTTAATTCTATAATAGCTTGATGAACACTGGAATTTTTGACCAGTGTTAGAAACCACAGGTGCTAGGCGTGTGGCCATTTCACAAATATTGCTTATAAATACCTTCAAATACGTTTAGACATCATAACTTGACATTATAAAAAAAAGAAAAAAAAATGAAAAAAAAATTTTTTTTTCGTATAATATATTACTATATATATATAGTAATATATTATACGAAAAAAAAATTTTTTTTCATTTTATTTTCTTTTTTTTATAATGTCAAGTTATGATGTCTTAACGTATTTGAAGGTATTTATAAGCAGTATTTGTGAAATGGCCACACGCCTAGCACCTGTGTTAGAAACTGTAGAATCAAATCTGTATTATTTCATAAGCAAACAGCAGACTGTATACAGAAGGCTCCTACATTATCATCTGACCTTAGTCTGCTCTGTTTGCAAAGACATCACATGGTATCACTATGAAGGAAAGGATTAATTGATTAAATTTATACATTATGTTTTTCATATTTATAATACTGCACTCGTTAGATTAATTTTCAGATTTGTTTATAAGTCTTGGGTTCACATGTTTGGTAAAACTGTATTGAAACTATTTTACAGATTTGGTTTTTCACCAAAATCTTTCACCCAAATGTGGACAAAGATGGCAAGATCTGTGCTGATTTCTTGAAGGGTGAATGGAAACCCACAACCTCAGTATCCTACAGTAAGATTGATGATATGCTTTTCAGTTTAACCCTTTACTCCATGAATACACCTTTAACACCTCTGCAAACAGAGTAGACCAAGATCAGATGGCTCTTGTTGGAATTCAACATCACCAACAAATATATTGAAGGCAGTGTCCAGATGTTGTCCCTAATTAATATACAATCAATGAAGCACAAGCTTTTCTAACCAATGTAAGTTGCCAGGTGATGGCCAACACAGGTTCTTACCATTTCTCTAGAAGGTTTATCAAAAAAAGTCATTTATTGAATGCCACATATTGTTTAAATTTATATTCTTGAAGAAGCTAAAAGTGAGCTGTGCCTCTTGCCTTCTGAACCATTGTTTCAACCCCTGGAAAAGTATGGTACACATCAAGCATGAATTCTGCTTAGAAGTCAGTATTTCAGTTAATGGCTAGTCAAATGATTCTCAAGTTTAATTGTCAACATATTAATAAAAAACATTTCCAGTGCTCTTTAAGAAATTTTTTAAATGTACATGTACAGTATACAATCGGCAGCCAGTCCAACACAATGTTATATTCAACATTTGACATGAGGTGAAAATGTATTGTTTTTTATTAGGGGCAGTACACTATGTATTTCCACTATCCAGTAAAACATTAAAAACATGCAGAATCTTATGAATGTTTAACCCTTTACTCCATGAATATTCATTTAAGAAATAATAACATCATGAATATTAATTAGATTTATTTTTATAATGGCACATGAACACAGGAAATTTTGACTCGGGCAGAAACTGTACTCCTACATGAGGCATCTGATCTTGGTCTACTCTGTTTGCATAGGCATAGAAAGACCTATTTATGGAGTAATGGGTTAACTTGAAGTAAAATAGAAATACTGCATGTGGATAATTTTGGTTGAATGATGCAAGATAGTGTGAAATATAAAAAATAACTGACTAATGCTATACTTTTCTTACCAGAAAACACCAAGAACCCACATACTAACTGTTGTACCTGCTAAGGCTAATATTTTACTTGATAGCAGACATGCACATGATGTTTTGCATAAGTGCTTGTGTGCATCACTGCACCTTTACAGCTCTAGAACTATGCTTTCAGATTCAGGCAAAAAGCATAAGAAAAATAAAAAAATAAATAGTTTATTGTGAAAGGAACCTGAGATTTTGGCCATGACAGAAACTTTAGAATCAGATCTTTTTGATTCCATAAGCAAATAGAGCAGACCCTGATCAAACAGTTCCTACTTGAGCCATCTGATCTGGGTCTACCCAGTTTGCAAAGGCATTAAAAGACCTATTCATAAAGTAAAGGGTTAACAAATGAAACCAAATATAAATCATGTACTCGTACCTTCATCACCAAGGCCTGTCCTGAACCCTTTACTCCATGAATATTCACGACACAATTAATGACATCATGCATATAACCTGTATCTTTATAATAACATATGAAGGCAGGGATTTTTAACTATAAAAGCAGAAAGTGTAGAATCATATCTGTTATGTCATAAGCAAACAGAGCAGACCCTGATCAGACGGCTCCTATAGGAGCCGTCTGATCTGGGTCTACTCTGTTTGCAAAGTCGTAGAAAACATATTTATGGAGTAAACTGTTGAGATACCAACCCCCACCTTCCGTTGACTTTGCATTTGGATCTTTAACCGTTAATCCACTAAATAATTAAAACTGGCTCCTCCTCCTCTGAATATTAATTAACAAAAAGCTATATCAGAATGTATCACTGCAGGAAATGATTTTATGACAAACAGTACAGACCCTGTTCAGGGAGCCCTTTCATCTGTGTCTACACTGTTTGCAAAGGACTTATATACTTGGTTCCAGCACTTTAAAGGTTTA
Organism: Azorinus chamasolen; assembly: GCA_963576725.1. Lineage (NCBI taxonomy): Eukaryota > Metazoa > Mollusca > Bivalvia > Cardiida > Solecurtidae > Azorinus > Azorinus chamasolen. The sequence continues at coordinate 106,356,290 of OY755236.1, forward strand.
CCCTTTCCCTGTCAAATGAACATTTATGCATGAATTGATCACTTCATGAATATTCATTTACTTAAAAAGTTAAAAGGTAGGTTTGGCCACAAACTGTAAGATTGGATCTCTATAATTTAATAAGCAAACAGAGAAGACCCTGATCAGATTGCTTTTACAAGAGCCATCTGATCTGGGTCTTCTCTGTTTGCATCAAAAGTGGTCTCTTTAAGATAAAGGGTTAAGACATCTTTTCTCGTTTAAACCATATACATGTACAGTAAAACTCGATACTTCAAAATTTAGAATGAAGAATTTATGTCTTTGTAGGCATGTGGCTGCTTAATGCAAGGTGAAAGTCATGCAGAAAGCTCCTAGAGGAGCTTTCTGCATGACTTTCACCATACATTAAGCTGCTATCTGTGTTAAAAATCAATAATGGTACGTATTTGGTACGTGCTGGTGGCTTGGCCTAGTGGTTGAGCTGATAACCCAGGGGTCTGGGGATCAAATCCCAGCTGGACCAGCTCGAAATTTCAGAGACGATTTTCACATGCACGAGGTTGCCTCCTCTCCACCCAGGGGTTAAAATGGTACCTGTGAGGGTCACTAGCCGGGCGTAATCACTTAGCAGTGCTCAATATTGTAGGCGAATGACTCATTGACCAGGGGAGAAAATGTATTTTCGTGTTCGTAGTATCGCGATTTTACTGTATTATTATTTAATCCATTCCCTCGTGGATGCCATTGACACCTCTGTAGGAGTCACTTTCGGAAATCATTGTGATAAATAGTAGTAAGTACAGTAAAATCCCGCTAATGCGACCACCTAAAAGAGGTACAATTTGGGTGCTAGATGCAGGTGGTAGCTTAATGCAGGACAAAAGTAATGCAGAAAGCTCCTGCATTACTTTTGCCCTGCACTAAGCTAGCACCCGCTTATAAAGGCAGCTATGCTTATTCTTTTAGTGGTCACATTAGAGGAGTTCTACTGTAATTTAATAATATCTTTACAGTGGTTTCAAAACCACACAATTCTAAAAAAATCCTTTTTGCTAGTAAATGCTCCTTTTTAGCTCACCAGAGCACAAAGTGCTCAGGGTGAGCTTTTGTGATTGCCTGATGTCCGTCGTCCGTCGGCGTGCGTCGTCCGTCATGCGTCGTGCGGTGTGCGTCGTGCGTCGTCAGTCGTCAACAATTTGAACCTTTAAAAGTCTTCTCCTCTGAATCTACTGGGTTCTCAGCTTTCATCTTTGGCACATAGCATCACCTATAGGTCCTCCACAAAAGTTATATAAATTATGTCCCTGGAGTCAAAATTGGCCCCGCTACGGTCCCAGGGGTGGCCAGTTTTCTCTAGCTGACTGTTGTTTTCTGTACAAGTAGCAGAATGCTGGGCTCACTTAGGTTATGTATGGGGAAAACTTCAAAAAAGTTCTTGTCAAAAACTACATGTCACAGAGCTTAGATATTTGGTGTATAGATTAACTTAGTAGACCTTATTGACAGTGGTTAATATCATAGTTCTGAGGTTAAAATTGGCCCTGCCCTGTTGGTTATACTTTAAAATTGACGTACACTATAAAGGTTCCTCTGAGCTAGCACTCCATCTGTTATGCAATCACTTGAGAGGGCAAGTTCCTGGTCAAAACTCTATGAAGTTGTCTGCTTCAGAATTAGTGTCTGTTTGTTCACACTGTTTTTAACCCATTCCCTCATGGCTATTTTTAGATCCTGTTTCTTTGAAAATTTCAGAATTGTGTAGATTTGAAGCCATTGTGATAAATAGAGCTGCAAAAGTTGTTTCCTTCCATATCTTTTAAAAAACAAATGTCATAGTGAAAGACAGTTTGGACCCTGATGAGATGCCAAGTTACTTTGTATCTCATCTGGATCCAGACTTGATCCAGACTGTTTGCAAAGGTTATTATAAATGAAAAAAAACCACCCAAAGCAAGTAGCTTGTGTAATATTAGCAGGCTTAAGGTATAGGACCTTTGAAGAGTGAGTGATCAGCCATAAGCATATTGACTAGGGATAATTGCAGATCACTTATGCATATGGATGGGTTTTCTTGGTTCACTAAACTTGTATATAACCAGGGCTAAATGCTAGCTAATCCAAACCTAAATCGCAAGCTCATTAAAAAAATTTTGGCTAGGATTAAGTTTGCAACAAGCTTGCAGTTGCAAGCCAATTAAGGGAGACAGGCATATCTCTAGTTAAACATTTACTGGTGTCTATTTTTAGCATACATTTAAAGGAAGGTTATCTCCCTTTTTGATAACAACTGGATTGCCTCCTTTGTTGTTGGTAGATCTGCAGTAATATTGCAGACCCAAACAAAGAAAATTGTTATAGTTAGATGTCGCCTGTTGCACATTAATTAGGACAATTAACCCTTTACTCCATTAATAGGCCTTTCTACACCTTTGCAAACAGAGTAGACCCTGATTAGATGGCTTATGTAGTAGCCATCTGTTCAATCTGCTGTTTGCTTATGATATGATATAGTGCAAATTGCATTACATTATTTTCATTTTGTGTACAATATACTTATAATATGTTTACTAACCCTTTCCCTCATGTTAACACCTTTTCACACATTTGCAAACAGAGCAGACCCAGATCAGATGGCTCCTATAGCAGCTGTCTGATCAGGGTCCGCTCTGTTTGTTAATGGAATATTAAAGATGTTTCTTTACTTTCTAAAATGGCTACACCGTCCCACCTTCCATATTTCATTATAACTATTTTGTCCATGAATATTCAGTAGATATTTAAATTTTGAATAAACATAGAACAGGGGAAGGGTTGAAAATAAATTAAGATATGAATAATAATAACTCATGAAGGTGTAATGAAAATATCTGAAATTTTGAATATCATAAGTACATGGATAGATTAATTTATTTTTTCTGAAATTCAACCAATTTGCCCAGGGAGAGGGTTTACATACTTTTGTACATTCCCTTCTTTAGATTGACATTGTAATATGTTTTCATATTCTTAAAAAAATTTCATGTGAGGTCCTCTACAAAAGTTACATAAATTATGCCCCTTCGGTCAAAATTTGCCCGCCCCAGGGCCGGGTAGTTTTCTATAGAAACACATAGTGAAAACTTTGAAAATCTTCTCCTCTGATTGTCTGGTGAGCGATGTCAGGGCCTTTCAGGCCCTCTTGTTAGTAGATTTAGCCTAAATATAGCCTACAAGAGAATAGATTAAAGATGTTTTGCACTACATTCATGATTCTGCTTTACTTTCAGTTTTGTTGGCCATTTCCTCATTGCTAATGCACCCAAATCCTGATAACTCCATCAATGAAGAAGCTGGAAAGGCGTTCCTTGAAGACAAACAGAAGTATGAGAGCACTGCTAGACAGTACACAACTGAACATGCTAAACCAGACCTCCAATGATCAAAGAAAACTGCTCATCCACATAGTATCTATTGCTTACTATGTCAAATTTAAAGGCTTTCAGTCTGGGCATTTCATTAAGGGCTTTCATTCTGTGAATTTATCTTTATCTTTTTACTTGATAGAGATGCCTTTGCAAACAGAGTACACCTAGATCAGATGACTCTTTCAGGAGTCATTTAATAAGGGTCTGCTCTGTTTGCTTGTGGGATGATACAGATGGGATTCTACAGTGTCTGTCATGGCAAAAAGTCTGTATTTATATGCCGGTTTATAGATTTAGCTAATCTAACCTTTAGCCTGCTATGGGCGGATGAGTGAATACCTATGCCCACAGTTTGGATCCAGATGAGACGCCAAGTAACTCGGCGTCTCATCAGGATCCAAACTGTTTGACATCCTGATTGTATTTTGGTAGATAAATTGATTATAAATGTAGCTTGAATTTTAAATATGTAGTAGGTGAAAATTTCTGTAAAAATTATTTGCTCAGCAGGCTAAAGGTTAAACTCTTATTGTGCTGCAGAAATATGATGGTATCATCTGATAAAGTGGGAAACAGCTTGAATTGTGTTAGGAAATGACAATTATTAACCCTTTCCATCATATACATGCTTTTTCAAACCTTTGCAAACTGTAGACCCAGGTCTACTGGTTTTGCTTATGACATCATGTAGATATGATTCTACAGTTTCTGTCATGGCAAAAACATCCTGTGGTCATGTGTCATTATAATAACTTATCTAACTAATATTCATGATATCATTATTTCTTACATGAATATTCATGGGGTAAAGGGTTAAGGTGCACTCAAATTTCTGAAAAGCCTCTTATAGTTTTTGAAATAAACCCTTTACTCCATGAATATTTAGGTCAGAATTAAGAACATCATGAGTATTAATTAGATTATTTTATAATGGCACACAGACATTGGTTTTTTGGGTAATGCAAAAACTCTAGAAGCCTATCTATATTATTTCATAACCAAACGGAGCAGACTCCTATAGGAGCCGTTTAATCAGTGTCTACTCTGTTTGCAAAGGCATAGAAAGGCGTATTTATGGTGTAAAGGGTTTACAAATATTTCATTCAAGTCAGAAATGTAATGTGTCTGTTGCATTCTGACTGCTTCAGTGACATATCATATTTTTTTGCGGTCCACTTACTTTACATGATTTTAATTTATTTTTGTTGTGTGACAATAGTCTGCTTGAGTGTTTCCATGTGAAGTAATCATCATAAAATCATATTGTAAATTTTTCATTCAAAGTTGATATACCATCTGTTCATTTTTTTCTCTCAAAACCTAACTATCAGAAAACAAAATCTGCCATCTAATTGGTTGTTTAGAGTTTATTTGCCATCATTGTATATAATACAGTATTATGCTTATGTTTGATTTAATAAAAATAAATGGCATATGTGTTTAATAACAAATAGGCTGATGTTTTGCAACATATTATTTACATAGTTTCATGTGCTGGCTTACCCATGGAAAGCTGAATTTGTTTCACCATCAGTGTCTACACTGTTTAACCTATCACCTGCTAGAGATACCTTTGCAACCGAGTAGACCCAAATCAGATAGCGCCTGTTTGTGGAATTATATTGATCTGATTCTGTGTTTCTGCTATAGTCAAACTGCCCTGCATTCATATTCCGTTATAGATTCAGCTAATAGATATTCATGATGTCATTACTTCTTACATGATTATTCTTCAGGTAAAGGATTAAAGATATATATAAAGTTTGCAAATACATAAATACACATCTATATCAGGTAAAGGGTAAACCCATTACCTGATACATATTCATGGAAGACTCCACCTAGTCTTTTATTCCCGCAAACAAAGTTTGAGAGGGTATACAGGAATCACACTGTCTGCTAGTCGGTCGGACAAACAGTCAGTTGGTCTGTCCACATTTGAACATGGGGAGTTGATGTTGCAAACTCTTCTTTCAATTTGATTTTATATTTGGCATTCATAATAACCTTGAGTAGTAGACATGTAAGGCACAGTTTTCATGTATTTAGCATGGGGCATTGCAGAATTATCTCCCTTCGAACTGTTAGTAATTTTTGTCATTTTGACTTGAAACATGGGTAGTGAATGTGAATGTGAATGTGAATTCCTCCTTATTGAATGGATACTTGCTGTACATAAATGATAACCCCTCTACTCCATAAATACACCTTTGAAAACAGAGTAGACCCAGATCAGATGGCTCCTGTAGAAGCCATCTGATCAGAGTCTGCTCTGTTTGCATATGAAAAAAATATATATAGTCATGTATATGATTCTAAAGTTTCTGCAATGTCCATAAATTCTTTTCTTCATGTGCCATTATGAAATTAATCTAATTAATATTCATGATGTAAATTATTTCTTACCTGAATATTCATGGAGTATAGGGATAATAACCACAAGTAGTCTGTGTGCAAGATAAAATGTTCATGTTTTTAGGACCAGGCATTGCAGAATTATCACCCCTTGAACTTTGAATATTTTTTGTTATTTGGGTTGAATTTTCGATTAAGGCTTTTATGCGGGGGAATTCATCACTTTTAGTGATAATTCTAGTTTATTTTACTGAATTTAATTCATGCATCAGAATTATAGAATAAGAATTTGTTTGCTATGGTGACAGCAGAGAATCAAATTTATAATATTCCATAAGCAAACATAGCAGATCCTTATCAGCCAGACAGCTTGTAAAACTTGATCTGTGTCTACACTGTTAGTAAATGTAGCCGGGTAGAGATTGTGGCGAAATAAGGTGATAGGCTTTACTGTGTGGCTTGGTAGCTCAGTCGGTAGAGTGTTGGCATGGTAAGCCAGAGGCCCTGGGTTCGAGTCCCAGTCAAGTCACAACCTTTTCACCATGTTACATTTGGCGCCCAACGTGAATAATCCACAGGGTGATTTATATGAAGATAATATGAAGGTGATTTGTAATAATAAGAAACTCGTGGAGTGTTCTTTAAGTAAGAATTCAGGACGAATTCTTGTGTAGAGGGGATGTGTGTAGCCTGGTAGAGATTATGGTGAAATAAGTTGATAGGCTTTACTGTGTGGCTTGGTGGCTCAGTCGGTAGAGTGTTGGCATGGTAAGCCAGAGGCCCTGGGTTCGAGCCCCAGTCGAGTCACAACTATTCACCATGTTACATAAATATGTGTTGCTATCACGGTATTAAAGGGTTAAGTCGTGGCTGAGTTACTTCTTTCTGCTGTTGCATTTCTGGTTGTGTTCTGTCATTTGTTTTTACATAATATTGTGTATTAGAATTATTTTAATCTATTATCTTAATATATAGTCATTGACAGTATATGCCCACAATGTGTTAAGGTATCAAGACAGATTGTTATTTGAAGTAACAAACATTCGTGTTGTTATTAACATTATTTTAGAGCAGAAGGCTTACGGTGAATATTTAAGAATGACAAACAGTGCAGACCCTGATGAGAGGGTTCCTCTAGGAGCCCTCTCATCTGGGTCTACACTGTTTGCAAAGGGCATTAGTGATTGTGTCCCGCACTATAAGGGTTAATGTGCATGCCCAGTAACACACTGCATGATCAGGATCCCAACATTTTTCACTTCTTAATTTTTGTAATTCAACTTTTTCTATGCAATGGTGAATGTTTGATAACCATTGCAAGCAGCTTTTATTGCTCAACTTTTAGATGGTTTTGGGAGCATGTAGATTTTCAGCTTGTCTGTGTATCAGTCAGTCAATCATTCCATCCAAAATAAATTGTATCTCCAAAAGTCATCAAACTTCCTTTGACTATTTATCAACATAAGACATTGTCTATCTGGGTATCTTTATGCGGACTCGTCCAGTATTGGCAGTTAGGTGAGAACTGGTAATTTTGAACTGTGTTATATATAATTGAAAAAAGTATTAGATTTACAGATATGAAACCCGACATTATTATTTACAGTAAAACCCCTCTAAACTGGATGTTCAAAGCTTAATGCAGGGTGAAAGTCATGCAGGGAGCTCCTCTAAGAACTTTCTGCATGACTTTCACCCAGCATTAAGTTGATACCTGGCTACAAAGACCTAATTTTTTTCTTTAGAGGAATTTTACTGTATCAGCATGTGAAGTTGTGCTTGAGGTTATTTTGATGCGGCTTTGTATCGGTAGATTAGTGACCTTTGGATTGGCAAAAATCTTGTGCCATGACACTATATTGGAATATTAATCAGGGTGTCTAGATGTGTACCAGAAATTTTGTATACAGAATTATCCTATAATGGTGGAGTTATGGCCCCTGAATAGTGAAAATCAGCTGTCAGAACAGAAAGACAAGAATTGTGGGTATTTGTATTCTATGGACTTCTAGTTTTCTCTTGACTAGTCTTTCTGATTTTGTTTTTGAAGAGAGTTGTTGACAATTTGTGTTGATGAGAATTACCAAGGGTTTAACCATTTACCTCGTGTAAGAAATATGACATTATGAATATTAATTAGATTTATTATTATAAGTAGTTTAAACATATTTTATTTCAATGAAATTGAAAGGAGTTGAGCCACAAGTTCTACCAACATTAGTTACGACCCTTCCCCTGCAAACTTAACATTGCACATGATGTTTTATAATTGCACAAGGACACAGGCATATCCATATTATTTCATAAGCAAACAGAGCAGACCCCGATCAGATTGATCCTTCAGGAGCTGTCTGATCTGGATCTATTTTGTTTGCAAAGGCGTAGAAAGTTGTTTATAATATATGAAATAAAGTGTTAAAACGTTTTAAAATATGATGGAAATTGCAAACTGTTTGTAAGATGATATTAGGATTATTTACATTTTTATACAGTTGATTAATAAGTGTACAGTTATACTGTAGGTTTATACAGTTGATTAATTAGGGTACAGTTATACTGTAGGTTCATACAGTTGATTAATTAGAGCACAGTTATACTATAGGTTTATACAGTTGATTTATTGGGGTACAGTTATACTATAGGTTTATACAGTTGATTTATTGGGGTACAGTTATACTATAGGTTTATACAGTTGATTAATTAGGGTACAGTTATACTATAGGTTTATACAGTTGATTAATTAGGGTACAGTTATACTATAGGTTTATACAGTTGATTTATTGGGGTACAGTTATACTATAGGTTTATACAGTTGATTAATTAGGGTACAGTTATACTGTAGGTTTATACAGTTGATTAATTAGGGTACAGTTATACTGTAGGTTTATACAGTTGATTTATTGGGGTACAGTTATACTATAGGTTTATACAGTTGATTAATAAGTGTACAGTTATACTGTAGGGTACAGTTATACTATAGGTTTATACAGTTGATTAATTAGGGTACAGTTATACTATAGGTTTATACAGTTGATTAATTAGGGTACAGTTATACTATAGGTTTATACAGTTGATTAATTCTATAGTTTCTGCTATGATCAAAACTTCCTGTGTCCATTAATCCAATAATTGATATTCATGACGTCAATATTTCTTACATGAATATTCATGGAGTGAAGGGTTAAAACAGGTTTTCCTTTAAACGTTATTGTGCGGAGCTGAGTATATAAGACCTTTGCAAACAGTGTAGATCCAGGGTCCATGCTTATAAAGCTTTTAGTTGAGTCTGAGTTTCGTTCTCAAGCTTTTGATTGGTCAGATTTGAGTTCTCAAGCTTTTGATTGGTCAGATTTGAGCCAAAGGCTCAAATCTGACCAATCAAAAACTTGAGAACGAACTCAGACTCAACTAAACGTTTTATAAGCATGGACCCAGATCAAAGTACTAGTACTCCTGAGGGAGCCCTTGGGTCATAGTCTGCACTGTTTGTCATATAAATCATTTTCTTCAATGACAAATTTTGATACAACTTTTTATTTAATTTATATTCAGAAAAGGAGGAGTCAGTTTAGTTTTAAATATTAAAGCAATTTAAAACAAATGAATGTCTATATGAATGGTCTGTATCTTGATCCCTGTTGTTCGTAAATGCATTATTAATATAGTTTGTGCATTGTATTTGTACCTTAACCCTTTCCTTCATATAGGCAACTTTTGCAAACAGAGAAGACCCTGATTAGACCGCTTTTGTAGGTCTTCTCTGTTTACTCATGAAATAATATAGATCTGATTTTACTGTTTCTGTCATGGTTAAAAAGTCTCTTTTTCATAGTGGCACAGAAATCCACTATTTACTACATGTATTATTATTCCATGAATAATTTATGAATATTCATGAAGGACAGGGTTGATGCTTTCTACACTATGGACCAGTATTTTATTTCCTTTGCAAACTGTTTGGATTTCATATAATAAGATGGCCGAGGTACTGGGCATCTCACCAGGAGTCAACCTTTTGACAGAAATGGGAGAAAATGTACCTTTAGAATGGAAGAAGACAAACGTGTTTACGTACGACAGTTTCTTATTATTGAAACGTACTAAGAGTACAGTAGAACCTGTCTTAACCCTGGCTCCCTGTTCTATGTTTATTACTTATTTCAATACCTACTGAATATTCATGGACAAAATAGTTATAATGAAATATGGAATGTAGAACATTGTAGCCATTTTACAAAGTAAAGTAACAGATCTATCAAATTCCATCAGCAAACAGAGCAGACCCTGATCAGACGCCTCCTATAGGAGCTGTCTGATCTGGGTCTACTCTGTTTGCAAATGCGTGAAAACACGTTTATATGAGGGAAAGGGTTAAGTGACCTAATATTGATTGGTCACATGCATCTTAAGCAACAGGTGGTTGTTTAATGCAGGAGGAAAGTAACTCAGAAAACTTCTAATTCTAAAGGAGCTTTCTTCCTTACTGTTGGCCTGCATTAAGCTGCCAACTGTCTTGCAGACTCATAATTAGACCTTTTTGATGGTCGCTATACATGTTCTACTGTATCATGCACTCATATGGCAGACTGACTTCAGCATAATATGTGCTATATATTTATCTTATTATTTAGATATTTTACAAATTGTATGTATTTTGGTTGTGTTTATTGTCTTGAAGAATAAACAAATCATTTCTGTGTATACATATGACTTCAGTAATCAGATTTGTTCTTGAAACTGTATATGCTTGTTTTAACACTTTACACCCTACACGTCTTTGCAAATACTAGTAGAGCAAACCCTGATCAGGGTCCATACTTATACAGCTTTTTAGTTGAGTCTGAGTTTGTTCTCAAGCTTCTGATTGGTCAGATTTGAGTCAAAAACTTGAGAACGAACCCAGACTCAACTAAAAAGTTTTGTAAGCATGGATACAGGTACCTGTAGGAGTCATCTGACAAGGGTTTGCTCTGTTTGCGTATAGAATGATATAGATTTGATTCTACAGTGTCTGCCATTGCCAAACAATTCTGTATTCATTCACCATTATAAAATCAGCCAATAACTAATGATATCATTATTTCTTACATAAATATTCACGAGAGAAAGGGTCAAGCCTTTATCTGATGAATATTCATAACACAAATGATGACTAAATGACATTAATAAGCTGAAATTTTAACATAGCATTATGAACAAGGAAATTTTGACCATTCCAAACACTAGAATCAGATCTATATTATTACATAAACAAACAAAGCACACTGATCAGAGAGTGCCTGCAGGTCTGTATGCAAAGACATAAATATGCAACTTTATGAAGTAGAGGGTTAAATAAATATGATTATTGCTGATGCTAAAGAACTTTCATTCAACTGTCATATTTGTCACTTATTCAGCGGAAAACATGATTGGACTTTAGAAAGCACCCTGCCACACTTGGAGGAACCCTGTCACACAACGAGGCACCCTGTCACACTAGGAAGCACCCTCTCAGACTAGGATACACCCTGTCATTCTAGGAGACATCGTATCAAACTAGGAGACACCCTATCACACCAGGAGATACCCTGTTAACTAGGAGACACTCTTTCGCACTAGAAGGCACCATCACACTAGGACACTCCCTGTTGCAATACAAGACACACTGCACTAAGAGGCACACTGTCGCATTAGGAGACACACTGTCGCAGGCACACTGTCGCACCAGGAGGCATCCTATTGCACTTGGAGGCTCACTGTTGCACCAGGAGGCACACTAGCATTAGGGGGTACCCTGTTGTACTAGGAGGTACCCTGTCACACTAGGAAGCTCTGTCGCACTAGGAGGCATCCTGGCACTAGGAGACACCCTGTCGTACTAGAAAACACCCTGTCACACTAGGAGGCACCCTGGCACACTAGGAGGCACCCTGTCACACTAAGAGACACCCTGTCGCACTAGAAGACGTACTGTCACACATGGAGGTACTCTGTCATACATGGAGGCACCCAGTCGCACTAGGAGGCACACTGACACTAGGAGACTCCTTGTCGTACAAGCAGGCACACTGTCACACTAGGAGGCTCCCTGACACACTAAGAGACACACTGTCGCACTAGGAGACACACTGTCGCACTAGGAGACACCCGGTCTCGCACTACGAGTCTCCTCGTCACACTAGGAGGCACACTGTCGCAGGAAGGGGCACCCAGTCGCACTGGGAGGTACACTGACACAAGGAGGCATACTGTCGCACTAGGAGGCACCCTGTCATACTAGGAGACACCCTGTCACACTAGGAGGCACCCGGACGCACTAGGAGGTACCACGTCGCCCTAGGAGACACCCTGTCGCACTAGAAGACATACTGTCACACTGGGAGATACCCTGTCACACATGGAGGCACCCAGTTGCACAAGGAGGAACACTGACACCAGGAGGCTCCCTGTCGTACTAGCAAGCACCCCCCCCCCCACTAGGAGTCCCCCTGTCACACTAAGAGGCACACTGTCGCACTAGGAGGCACCCTGTCACACACACTAGGAGGCACCCTGTCACACACACTAGGAGGCACCCTGTCACACTAGGAGGCTCCCTATCACACTAGGAGGCACACTGTCGCAGGAAAAGGCACACTGTCACACTGGGAGGTACACTGGCATTAGGAGGCATACCGTCGCACTAGGAGGCTCTCTTTCTCACTAGGAGGCTCCCTATCACATTATGAGGCTTTATGCCACACAAGGAGGCACACTGTCGCACTAAAAGACACCCTGTCGTACAAGGAGATATCCTGTCGCACTAGGAGGCATACTGTCACACATTGAGGCTTACTTGGAGGATCCCTGTCGCACTAGGAGACATACTGTCGCAATAGGAGGCTCTCTTTCGCACTATGAGGCATACTGTTGCACTATGAGGCACCCTATCTCACCAGGATAGTACACTATCGCACTAGGAGGCGCCTTTTCTCACCAGGAGGCTCCTTATCGTGTTATGAAGCGCCCCTATCGCACTAAAAGGCAATGTCGCAATTGGAGGCGAACTTTGAGGCATATTGTCGTACTAGGGGCTCCCTGACGCACTAGGAGGCCCGCTGACGTCATAAGATGCTCCATGTCGCACTAGGATGCACTGTCGCACTATGAGGCTCCATGTCGCACTAGGAGGCACATTGTCGCAGTATGAGGCTCCATGTCGCACTAGGAGGCACACTTTCGAACTAGGAGGCTCCATGTCATATCATCCGGATATTATGGATGTTTTTAAAAGTAGGTTGTTGCTTAATGCAAGATGAAATAATGCTTCCTGTAGGAGGTTTCTGTAAAACTTTCGTCCTGCATTGAGATACCACCTGCATTTAAGACACCTCTTTTTGGTGGTTGAATTTGAGAGGTTTTACTGTACTTTAATCTTCAAACTTGTTAAAGATGAATTTGTAGTTGCCTATGCAAATACATGTAGGCTGCATCCAGAGGACAGGTTGGGTAACTTGGCGTCTCATCTCGATCTAAATTGATTGCATTTTGTATTTAAAATTTGAACATACAGTAAAGCCGTATAATGCGACCATCACAAGATGTCAACTTCTAGGCTTAAAGGCAGTTGGTAGCTTAATACAGGAGGAAAAATATACAGAAAGCTCATGAATGAGCTTTTTGCGCTACTTCCGTCCTGCATTTAGAACCACTTGCTTTTAAAAAACATCTAAGTGGTCCCTATAAAGGAGGTTTATTGAGTATACAATGCATTTTGTAAATTCTGTGAACAAAACATTTTGCAAACGAAATTTTTGCAGTATATTAACCAATTACTTCATTAATAATTATGCAAGAATTTATGAATATTATCTGCTTTATTTGCCCCACTGCGATTGTGGATGGGGATATGTTTATGGTTTCTGTACGTCCATACGCTTAACCCTTTCGGCACCAAATTTCTAATTGTCGTCTGCAATCCAAGTTTGTTAAATCATTTAGTAAAATAAGGAAATGAGATAAATAAATGCAAATTTCAAAGGAATAAAGCACATATATAAAACTAGAGATTGGGACAAATAGTGAAGTCCCTGATCAGACGCCGCCTTGAAAAGGCGGCGTCTGATCTGGGACAGCACTATTTGTCGTGGTGGATTTACGCGACTGTGGCGGTGAAAGGGTTAAGTGGTTTGGGATGTGGCCTAATACAAAATAATTGTATTATATTCATTCCATGACCACCTGATCCTTTTGTTCTTTCATTGGTCATTCTCATGTCTTCAAACGTCCATCAAAACAATATGCATGTATATACCGCTTAACCATGCACTTGTACGGACATTCGCCCGTCAGTTCGCTTTCTCGTGTCTTGTTCATATCTCTCAAAGACCCAACGGATGTTTCACGAAACTTTGACAAAATATTCACTTCAGTAACACGGTGACTAGAAAGCTTATCTCAACAGTGCCCCAGTTGAACATCAAGATCGGGTCAAAGGTCAGATACTTCAATCCGCCCGTCTGCATTACATGCACGGTCTATATCTCTCAAACCCCATTGCTGATTTTCATGAAATGTTCTTCTGATGAAGATGATGTGCAGAACTCATGTTTCAACGATGATGAAGTCATGATGTCATATCACAAAGATGTGCAGAAGACATTTGAAAGATGCCAGTTGTAGGTCAATGTCACAAGGTCAAAGGTCGGATATTTTCGTCTGGCAGTCCATCCTTCTTACTTCAAACTGGACTTTGACTACCAACTTTGAAGTTTTTTTCACGCATATTGGTAATACATGTATAGGTTCTGTACGTGGGTCAATGTAGAATCTACATATATTCTATAACATAGGAGTTGTCTGTTCTGAGTCTACTCTGTTTGCAAAAAAGTAAAGATGCGTATATATGCTGTAAAGTGTTAAGTATCCAGAAGGAAACACGTAAAGGTATTGTGGCACTCTTGGTGTCAATAGCGACAATGTACAGTAAACCCCTCTAAGCTGGACGTAAAAATTAGTATAAATACAGGTCTTGGAGACTGGTGGCAGCTGAATTCAGGGTTTCATTTCTGCATTAAGCAGCCACCTGCCTAAGCATATCTAAATACTTCTATACTAGAATTCCGGTTTATGGGGGGTTGGTTGTATCTAAATTCTTCTCTACTAGAATTCCGGTTTAGAGAGGTTTTACAGATCTAAATTCTTCTCTACTAGAATTCCGGTTTAGAGAGGTTTTACAGATCTAAATTCTTCTCTACTAGAATTCCGGTTTATAGGGTTTTACTGTTACTAAATTCTTCTCAACTAGAATTCCGGTTTAGAGGGTTTTACTGTTTCTAAGTTCTTCTCAACTAGAATTCCGGTTTAGAGGGTTTTACTGTTTCTAAGTTCTTCTGTATTAGAATTCCCGTTTATAGGAGTTTTACTGTATTCTTATTAGTCATAATCCTTCTCCCACTTACGCGTTTGCAAACAGCCTGGATCCAGATGAGAGCCCTAGTAACTCGACCCCTCATCAGGACCCAATGAAGCTGTTTGACACTCAGTTAATTGTTTTTCAAAAGCTTGGTCGATTCGGAAGTAGTCAAAATTGCACCAGACCCCAATATGTGCAGACATTGTTTTTCTTAACCCTTTCCCTGTTCTATGTTTATTCCAAATTGCAATACCTACTGAATCTTCATGGACAAAATAGTTATAATGAAATAAGGAAGGTTGGATATTGTAGCCATTTTGGAAACTAAAGAACCAGATCTATCAAATTCTATTAGCAAACAGAGCAGAACCTGATCAGACGGCTCCTCTAGGACCCATCTGATCTGGGTCTACCCTGTTTGCAAATGCGTAAAAACGCGTTTATATGAGGGAAAGGGTTAAAGCGGGGCAAGGGTTAGGTTTCAACATATTTCGAGCTAACCTCATTAAATTTAACAAATTGGTTTACTGCCAAACGGATCACAATTTGATTCCTTACATTCTGGTAGCTTTGTTTTACCGAAAGTAATACGTTTTGACCGACAGCCTGTCTTTGACATACATGTACACTTGTACGATCCCTTATCATTCTAAGTTCTTTGACATACATGTACACTTGTACAATCCCTTATCATTCTAAGTTCGAGTTGACTGGCACTTTCAAACAGTTCTGATCCATTACTCAGCATTTCATTAGATCCAATCCCTTTGACACTTGGCCTTTAACCCTTACAGTGCGGGACATAAGTCACTATTTTCCTTTGCACATAGTGTAGACTAAGATGAGAGGGGCTCCTCAAGGAGCCCTCTCATCAGGGTCTATACTGTTTGTCCTGTTACACTTTTCTTTAGAAAATCCCTAAATATTCACCATAAGCTTGACCTGTTTTGATTTTGGAATAGTCCATTTGAAAATTCAGTGTTGTAAGGGTTAATTTCTCATGAGCTTGAATGAGGTAGGTCAGACCGAGAGTAGGTCAGACTAGACTGTCAGCTGAGATCTTTTTTCAACATCACGAGTTCTACTGTTGATTCTAAATGATGACCTCTTGCTTTGATAGCGAATGTTCTGCTAGTCTATTGATAAGAGGCAGTGACATGTTTTGAGAGAAACACCATCTGTTCAGATAAGTATCCCTCTATATCCCGCTGTGAACAAAATAATGTTTGCTCAAATTTCGATCTGGTGCAATTTTGACTTTCGTTTCGATCAAACTTTGGAGAAACTATTCACTGCATGACCCTGATGAGACGCAGAAATGCTTGACGTCTCATCTAGTCCCAAGCTGTTTGCAAAATGCATTCGGAGTCGCACACATCGAGAAAAAGATAGCCAGCTTTGTATCAAAGAACATTTGACATTTTGAGGGATTTTAGTTATAGGTGCCATCAATCCTTATTGCTTTCAAAGTATACGTATTCGTTTATAACTATTTACCTGATAGAGTTATGGCTTTGCAAATATATTAGACCCATATACTCCCATCGGTGGGCATCCCATATGATCAGGCCATAATCAGGGTCTGCTATACTTCGTTATACTATCTTATTCATGATCATATACTAATTGTTATAGAAATGTATTCATTTGGTTTACATGTATATAACAATATAAGAAAAATAAAGTCAAACCTCGTTAACTAGACATTTTAGCAAAGTAGAATTGAAATATTTTAGGCATGTGCTGCCTAATCAGGGTTTCCGCTGCCGTTCGCCACTTTCGCAAATGGCGAAAAAAAATCCGAGAGTGGCGAAATTTTTTTTGACCAAGCATACTTTTTTTCTGCAGTCCTAAATTTCAAAAAATACCTTAATTAACCCTTTATCTGGGAATTAGCTGTGAAAGATAATTAATCTCATCGCCTCGGGCACCCTCGTGTCAAACTGACAGGTTGTTTACCAATACACACACGGATTAAGAGCCTATAGAAAACGATAACCATAGGCGCGTTCGATTTGTCACTTTCAGAACAAAATCACGTGACAGAAGCAAAATTACATCGACCACGATCATAAACTGAAGATTTGTGGTCAGTATAACTCTCTCAAATTGGAACATTAAAACGTTATAATTTTTATTTCGCATCTCCTCTCATCTTGTTTTCTCGGAAGTAAATGGTGAAGGCAGTAGAACTTGTTCTTCCGAACATTTCTACTCCTGTCGCACTTAATCGTACACGTTCATTTTTCAACTTCCGAACTGCACTTTTGTGGACGTCTATGCATGTTTTGTCACGAATTCTAGATAGGGTTTCTGTCATTTTCCTGTTAGTTGCTGGTAATTCAATCCTCTATCAAATTCGAATGCAAAATATGTGAATAAAATTCAACCGAAAGCAGTTAAAGCGCTTATAAAGCATTTCAGCTAATGGTATTTTGGGTGGTGGGGTAAAATGGTAGAAAGATTGTTGGACGTTCGGGAGACGAGCTCAGTTGCTCGACACATTCTGATGGGTTTTTTTCAGTTGTACAAATGATCCTGAACTATAAACTTTGTGTTTTCAAGACAGGGATATCGTTAAAACCGAAAGTAGATCGATAATACCATTTCGAGTACACAAATGTGAACTAGATTTTTTTACAGAAATACACGCCGAATCATAGCTTGTAAAAATAAATGTGTAACTACCTATACATAACTTGTAAATGTTGATATAATGCATTCAATATAAGTTTGACTGGTCTTAGTATGAAACATTGCCCCCCCCCCCCCCCCCCTCAAACAAAACTCCTCCATACAACCTTTTTCCTGATTCAAACAAAAGTTGTTAAATACAGGAAGCACTGTTTATCAAAACTTAATTTCTTCAATATTTACTCAATTTACAATATTTAAAACACACTAGTTTTGATGAAACATTTATTCAGCAATGACTATTCAATGACTGAGTAAAGAAGTCTGAGATTGGTGATACATCTGCAGATACTGAATGTGAAGCTTCCTGTTAGAGTAGTTAAATTTTTATAGCATTATATTGATATACTGCTATGTAGAAAATAAATTTTAGTAAACACAAGTAGTCATCATAAATTTAACATGCATAAATGTTATGTTAGTTTATGCTCAAAGTATACTGGAAATGGCGACTTTTTTAGTCCAGATTTAAAAAAAATCCGACCAGGAGGGGACACCCCTCCCGGACCCTCCCCTCTGACCCAAAAAAGTGGCTGAAAAATATTTTGGCCCAGTGGAAACCCTGCTAATGAAGGGTGAAGGTCAAGCAGAAAAGCTCCTTTAGGAGTTTTCTGCATGACTTTCACCCTGCATTAAGCTGCCTCTTGTCTTAATTACCAGTAATTATATTTGTTTCCGAACACCTGTCCTCTTCCTCCACCTATAATTAGCTGTACGTCGTAATATGACTGAAATACTGTTTAAACGATGTAAAACCCGATACAAACCAAATCAAACCCTTCAATTCAAACAACAGACGTACTAATGCAAATGTATTGGCGTCCCTCTGTAGATGGGATTTTCTGACTCTCTTCTAAAGGTTTGTGTCAAATTTGTTGAAAGTTTGTACCTGGGAATATGTGCACTTGCAATTTGGGTTTGAATCCGACCTGTACTGTCGGAGTTATTGTCCCCTTTAGACGTTTTAATAGTATACGAATAGGGAACCAGTATCGTAAGACTGACTTGCAGTTTTAATTTTCCATTAACCCCATCCTTCACCACCCTACTACCATACATTAATATTCTTGAACCACCAGTTGGTCTGTCTACATTATCGTTATATGTTGACAGTACAGTTATACGCTGACAGTACAGGTTTACGTAGACAGTGCAGTTTTACGTAGACAGTACAGTTATACATAGACAGTACAGTTATACATAGATAGTACAGTTTTACATAGACAGTACAATTATACATAGTGCAGTAATACGCAGACAGTGCTGTTATACGTAGACAGTGCAGTTGATATATACGTCGACAGTATAGTATATAAATATCATATCCTACGGAGAGAGACAACACGTACTGTCAACCCGAGGTTGGTTATGTTCACCGAGGCGTTGCACCCATGGCGTCATTTGATGCCGTCATTTTGATGACGTCATGCCATTTTAAATAACAACCCAATGTCACTATGACGCTGGATCAACATTATTCTCTTTGATTTTATGGCTGAATGCATGTAACAAAAATGTGACGTGTATTTTGACATTATAATCTTTGAAAAAGGCCCTTAGTGGTCGAACTATTAGATCAGAACAGTTCAAGTATTTATGTATAATATTAATTCCCTATTTTCGAATATTTTCTTCATAATGACTTTTGTTGATCAAATTGCAAGCGTCAGATGACGTCAGTCGATGACGTCATCGGATTACGTCACGTTCAATTTAATAAGCGCTCATTGATCTAGATGTTCTGTGCCTATGGTAGCGGGGGACAGTATTTCTCGGACAGTAATTATTTTCCCGCTAGGCCTGACGGTATTTCTATGTCACGGTGGCCTGTGGGAGATTAACATTGTAAATGAAATTGAGGTATAATAATTATACATATACAGTGCAGTTAAACATGAACAGTGTAGATAAACATAGACAACAGTTTTAAATCTACATGAACAGTGTAGATATACATAGACATAACAGTTGTACATGAACAGTACAGTTATTAATATACAGTACAGTTAGCCTATGCATAGAAAGTACAGTTATACGTGACCATTATAATCATACGTTATACGTGAACAATATCATAGTTAGTTATTATGTTAACCCTTCGCTTGCTATTTACGTCAATATACATACCTGTAAATAGTGAAGACCCAGATGAGACAGCTCCTGCAGGAGCTGTCTCATCAGGGTCTGCACTATTTACAAGTTGATTGTGCAACCATTGCACTCCACAGCAGTGATTGCATAGCGAAATACTTTTACACAGTGAAGATATATATAATTATACAACAGACATGGGTAAAGAAGAAGAAAAGTATTTTGAAATTCGGCAAGCGAAGGGTTAAATGTTGTAGACAATAAGTTATATATGCGTATACAGCACAGTTACACTTGAACAGTAGGCCCTATAGCTATACACGGACAGAAAAGCTAAACATGGACAGTACAGATGTACAGTGACAGTACAACTATACGTGGACAGTACAGCTATACGTGGACAGTACAGCTATACGTGGACAGTATAGCTCAGCTATAGACAATATAATTATAAATGTACAGTAATTTCGTGGACAGTAGGCTACAGCTGTACGTGGACAGTACAGCTATACGTGGACAGTATAGCTATACGTGGACAGTGCAACTATACGTGGACAGTACATCTATACGTGGACAGTATAGCTATACTTGGACAGTACAGCTATACGTGGACAGTGCAACTATACGTGGACAGTACATCTATACGTGGACAGTATAGCTATACTTGGACAGTACAGCTATACGTGGACAGTGCAACTATACGTGGACAGTACATCTATACGTGGACAGTATAGCTATACTTGGACAGTACAGCTATACGTGGACAGTATAGCTATACATGGACAGTACAACTATACGCGGACAGTACATCTATACGTGGACAGTATAGCTATACTTGGACAGTACATCTATACGTGGACAGTACATCTATACGTGGACAGTATAGCTATACGTGGACAGTGCAACTATACGTGGACAGTACATCTATACGTGGACAGTATAGCTATACTTGGACAGTACAGCTATACGTGGACATTACAGCTATACGTGGATAGTATAGCTATACATGGACAGTACAACTATACGCGGACAGTACATCTATACGTGGACAGTATAGCTATACTTGGACAGTACATCTATACGTGGACAGTACAGCTATACGTGGACAGTATAGCTATACGTGGACAGTGCAACTATACGTGGACAGTACATATATACTAGGACAGTATAGCTATACACGGACAGTACAACTATACGCGGACAGTACAGCTATAGACAGTACAGCTATACGTGGATAGTATAGCTATACGTGGACAGTACAGCTATACGTGGATAGTAATGCTATACGTGGGCAGTACAGCTATACTTGGACAGTAGAGCTATACGTTGACAGTACAGCTATACATACACGGTACAGTTAAACAGTAAAAATACATGTTTAGACTCATCTGTTAAAATACATATTTGGAATCATCTACAGATGTTAACGTATGGAATCACCTATATCAGTATATGTTTGGAATCATTAATGTTCGGAATTATCTATAAAGGCACATGTTTTGAATTATCTATAAGTACATTGTAGTACACGTTTGGAATTTTTCTTGACGCAGAATACGTATGGTGATACATGAATGCGGGACACACGTGCACTCTGATCGGAGCCGTCTGATCAGGGGCTGTCCTGTTTGCTGATGGTGTAATACAGACCTAATGCAACAATTTCTTCCAGGACTCAAATGTCCCGTGTACATATGCCATTATAAAAAATAATCTACTCTTTATTCATAATACATTATTTCTTACATGAATATTCAATATTCATCAAAGAAAATTTTAATCAGCAGTCAAAGGCTATACCCCCTCGGTGTCATAAAGACAGTTATGTGATATCATATGCAACCAGTATGGACCCAGATGAAACGCTGAATTACCCGAGGTCTCATCAGGATCCAAACTGTTTGACACTGGTTATCTTTTATAAGAAGATATGAAGCAGGCCACAGTGTATCAAGTTGGCGACTGGCACCGAGGGTCTTAATTATGGCAATGACCAGTGATTTTACGACTTTCTACAGAAATTGACCATGAATGTACTCGTCTTTTGTTTTGCACGTGGCACTCCAGCTGTCGCACGTCTATGTGTCTTCGGATATCCATAGCTAACATGCAGTGTAATAACATCAGAACGAAAACACAAAATTTTAGTGTTGAAACAGTTTAATCCTTTACTCCATGAATATTCATGTGGGAAACTATGGCACCATGAATATCAATTAGATAAAAACAATTATAAGGGCACATGAACACAAGATTTTCTGGCCATTGCAGAAACTGTAGAATCAAATATCTGTATCATGTCATATAGCAAACAGAGCATACCCTGATCTGACTGTTCCTACAGAAGCCGCCTGATCTACTCTGTTTGTAAAGGCATTGAAAGTGTATTTATGGATTAAAGAGTTAAAGCGTGTTTATTAGATATGGGCTTTTGAATTGTACTTTACCCCCATAAGGTTGTAATGCTGAAAATAAAGAAATTAAGGAAATGTGTGTGACAAACTGCAAACCCTGATCAGCCAGAAGCGATTTTGTTGATGTTGCTCTACGCTATTTGCAATCTTCGTCTACGCTATTTGCAGTCACTCAGAATCTGCTCTCATACAGGTTTAAATATAGTTTTACCCTTTACTCCATGAATATTCCGGTAAGAAACAATGACAATATGAATATTTATTAGTTTAGAGTTTATAATTTCACATAAACATGAAAAGGGTTGGCCTTGTTTGAGCCAGCAGAATCACGATTTTTTTTTATCAAACCAACAGAGTGGATGCTGGTCTATTTGCAAAGGCGGTGAAAGGCGTATTTATGTGGTAAATGTTTAGATGAACGTATACGTATTTAATATGTTGATCAAAATTCGGCTGACCCAGGTCTAGGTCTCGTTTTTTTGCCATTATTTTCACATATATGACTAGGCTTCGTTTTTTGCCGTTGTTTTCACATATATAACTAGGCCCCGGTTTCTTACCATTGTGTTCACATATATGACCAGGCCTCGGTTTCTTGCAATTGTTTTCACATTATATAACTAGGCCTCGGTTTCTTACCATTGTTTTTACATACATGTATATGACTATAGGCCTCGGTTTCTTGCAATTGTTTTCACATTATATAACTAGGCATCGGTTTCACGAAAAAGCTCTAATATTGGCTCAACTGAGCTTGTTATTTCAAAATTGTGTAATTGCTAGACGTGAATACATGTAATGTTAATAACTTCAGATATCAGTCCACATTTTGTAAAAATTATATTTTGTAGACTAGTTGATTTTGTTTGATAATAGTCAATTTAAATCCATATTAAGTAAACATTGAATTGAGCCCGCTCAACGATTTTGAGTGTTTGCTCAAGTGCATGTCTATCTTTAAAACTCTTTTTTCTGTAAAAATGTTAATCATAAGGAATAGATGGATATGGACAAAAAACTATTGTTTACTTAATATGAGTGTGTACATGCAAAACCACTTTACTGAGCTTAAAGTTAAGGTACATGTATTTCGTAAAACTGGGACCCGAATGTCAAAACATTAGTCATTGTCGCATCTTGATCTGAAACAATTACAAAGGCTATCACAGATATAATGTGCATGTAATAAACCTTTGAATGCTGGGGAGGGTATATGGGTAAATTGTGTAGATTAAAATCAGAGAATTCTTAGAGGAGCCCTCTGATCAGGGTCTGTACTGTTTGTCTACTAGAGGAGCCCTCTGATCAGGGTCTGTACTGTTTGTCTTTCAAAATGCTCTCGCAATTTTGATCCTTACACACTGAATAGACTCTCACTTGTAACCCTTACACACTGAATAGACTCGCACTTGTAACCCTTACACACTGAATAGACTCGCACTTGTAACCCTTACACACTGAATAGACTCGCACTTGTAACCCTTTCATACTGAATAGACTTTGGTTGTTAAAGACTGATTGGTCAGTCCACTTTGAATATGCAGCATTCACAGGTCTAAAGGTTGATATTGGTATACAAAGTTTCCGTCATCAGTTTGAGCCTTCACTCCATAGATACGTCATTTAACGCCTAGCAAACAGAGTAAACCCAGATCAGACGGTCCCTGTAGGACCCGTCTTAGCAGGGCCTGCTCTATTTGCTTATGGAATAATATAGATCTGAATTTATAGTTTCTGCCATTTCCAAACAATCATGTGTTCATGTGCTATTTTGACAAAATCATCTAATTAATATTCATCTCATTACATCTTACATACATATTCGTGGAATAAAGGGTTAAGATATCTTAATGGAAAAAAATGTGGTATCAGTTGAATTATTTTTTTTGAAATTTGATTTTGGCTACTTTGCTACATGCACGGCCTGACACGCCGCGCCATAACCATGTGCTACAGTGCCGCACGTCTATAGTTATAACTATGTGCTACAGTGCTGCACGTCTGTAGTTATCACTATGTGCTACAGTGCCGCACGTCTGTAGTTATAACTATGTGCTACAGTGCCGCACGTCTGTAGTTATAACTATGTGATACAGTGCCGCAGTCTGTAGTTATAACTATGTGCTACAGTGCCGCACCTCTGTAGTTATAACTATGTGCCACAGTGCCGCACGTCTGTAGTTATAACTATGTGCTACAGTGCCGCACGTCTGTAGTTATAACTATGTGCTACAGTGCCGCACGTCTGTAGTTATCACTATGTTCTACAGTGCCGCACGTCTGTATTCATAACTATGTGCTACAGTGCCGCACGTCTGTAGTTATCACTATGTGTTACAGTGCCGCACGTCTGTAGTTATCACTATGTGCTACAGGGCCGCAGGTCTGTAGTTATCACTATGTGCTACATTGCCGCATGTCTGTAGTTATAACTATGTGCTACAGTGCCGCACGTCTGTAGTTATTACTAAGTGCTACAGTGACGCATGTCTGTAGTTATCACGGAAAGTAGAATCCATACAGTACGAAATGCTTTTTTGTAAGAATTACAAACAGCGCACACATTGGTCAGAGGACTATTTTAAGAGTCCTCTGACATGAGTCTACAATGTTTGTAAATGCAAGGCAACTCGTAAGGACTCCTCTAAGAGTCCTCTGATCTGGGTCTACTATGTTTGTAAATGCCAGGCAACTCGTAAGGACTTCTCTAAGAGTCCTCTGATCTGGGTATATACTATTTGCAAATGCCAGGCAACTCGTAAAGACTTCTCCAAGAGTCCTCTGACCTGGGTCTACAATGTTTGTAAATGTCAGGCAACTCGTAAAGACTCCTCCAAGAGTCCTCTGATCTGGGTCTACAATGTTTGTAAATGCCAGGCAACTCGTTTTCCGCATGCAAAGGGTTAACCCTTCTCCACATATAAACGCTTTTTGCTCTGTTTGCTAATGGAATTACATGTACGTAGATCTGATTTTTCAGTTTCTGCCAAGGTAAAGAAATACTATGTTCATATATTATTATTAAAAAATAGCTGATAAATATTCATGATGATATTGTGTCTTTCATGAATATTCAACGGGGAAAGTGTTAAAGTGGAACTTGTCGAAAAGGTTCACTGTACTGTAAGGCGATCAGTTAAGAATAATGGAACAACTCAACAGCAACAAAACAAATTTAAACTGGCAGTGGTTGTTTTATTACAATAACCACACATGTACAGCAGTAGGTGTTACTTTAGTGAGGAATTATGTTGGCGAGGATAAACACCCTGAAATAAACAAAAAATGAAATGCAGACATTTGATACTTTGTATATTAGTTGTTAGTCTCTCTGAGAAGATGTACAGTTTGGCTTTGCAAATAGTGAGGACCAAGACCAGGATCCAAGGTTATGAAGCTTCTGAGTCTGAGATCTTTCTGAAGTATCTGATTGGAGCAAGCTCAGAATCTGACCAATCAGATGCTTGAGAATGATCTCAGACTCAACCACAACGTTTTATAGTCTCGGGGCCAGATGTCATGCCGGGGACCCGTTGTCATATCGGTATCTAACAGTTTGGCCCATTTGAGCCTCATTACTAAGTGCACATGCCAAAATATATTTTATGGTTTCATATAAATTCTATTTAAACTTTAGCCTGCTGCATGGGGATGAGTGATTGTCATTGCAAACAGTTATCTAAGCAAACACCTTTTTAGTCACAAAATGTATTTGATAAACACAGAAGATGTGCACTGTAGGAGCATACAGTGTATATATACAGTGGTGGAAAGATAGACAGAGAGAGGCAGACAGAAATACAGAAAGATAGAAAGACAGACAGAGATAAAGATATGCAACCAGACAGGAAGACATACAGACAGACAGGTAGATGGAAAGATAGACAAACAATGTTGGTTTAACAAGTGTAGTAGAAGTACTTACTCCTTGCAGATAGCTTTACATGCCAGTGTTTCAACAAATGAACTATGGAAGTGAAGTAAGTCTCCAACTGATTGGAGGACGCTAACACAGTCTGTGCTCTCACACTGGGCCTCGCTGTCGGGGGTGCCATACTGATCAAGGATCTGCTTGGCCATTCCAAAGACTAAATATAGAACATTTAATTCAACTTTTGATATGTTTTTGCTTAGTAGTTATTTTCAGCGTGCTTGGCACCGTTTGTTTGCACACACACACATTCTATCCAATTTAGTGTTAACCCTTTACTCCATACAGAGACCTTTCTATGTATTTGCAAACAGACTAGACCCTGATCCGGTGTTCCGGCTCCTATAGGAGCCGTCTGATCAGGGTCTGCTCCATTTGCTTATAAGTTAATATATATTTTATTCTACCGATTCTGTGATGATAAAAATTCTCTTGTTCATAGGGCCATTATAAAAATCAATTAATTATTATTCATGACGTCATTATTTCTTGCATAAAATAATATTCATAGAGTAAAGGCGACGAATTTCTAAGTGTCGTCTGCAATCCAATTCTATTATATAATTCGGTAAAATAAGGAAATAAGATAGATAAATGCAAACTTCAAAGGAATAAAGCACAGATATAGAAAGCGAGTTTGAGACAAATAGTGAAGTCCCTGATCAGACGCCGCCTTGAAAAGGCGGCGTCTGATCTAAGACTGCACTATTTGTCGTGGTGCATTTATGCGACATCGGCGGTGAAAGGGTTATTAATCTACCACTATACTACAGTAGTAACAGAACTTTTGACAACTATTTTCTTCCATTTTTTCGCTGAGTAAGAAGTAACATAAGTTAACAACCTTTCGTTACTGGAGCGGTAACAGATGATACTTGTTACGTTTTTACGTAAATGAACTTTGGAATGTCTAACGACGGAGAAATAGGCGTTTATTCTTGTGAAGGCAAATGCGACCTAAATGGCATTTGCAAACAGCTTGGATCCAGACGAAATAGCTTGGATCCAGACGAAACAGCTTGAGTCCAGACGAAACAGCTTGGATCCAGACGAAACGTCGAATGAGACTTCTCATGAGGACCCAAGATGGTTGACGTTAGCAAGTGATTTTTCAAAAGTTTAATAGAACCGAAAAAAGTGATTGCTTCAGACCAGAGTTTGGTAAAACATCATTGATTCAGCATGACAAGGGCTCGATAAATGCAATTGTCCGGCACACACGCACACGGGAAACATGGATAAAATATTGAAATGCGCATTCGTGCATTTATTTATTTAATTTATTTATTATTATAATTAACTATTTTGCAAAATAAGCATATACGCGCAATAAGCATATCTTATGCAGCGAAACCTCACTAACACCTCTCTAAACACGAACAGTTTGGGTCATGGCAAAAACTGTAGAATCAGAGACAAGCAAACAAAACAGACCCTGATCAGAAAGCTCATAAGGAGTTGTTTGATCTGGGTATACTCTGTTTGCAAAGTCGTAAAAGATGTATCTATTGAGTAAAGGGTTAAAGTGACATCACACGACACCTGCATTAACATCTCAATACATGTAGGTTTCAACCAGCGCCATTGTTCGTTACGACATTGTGCCTATTAGAATAACCATTTCCCTGTTCAATATTAGAATAACCATTTCCCTGTTCAATATTAGAATAACCATTTCCCTGTTCAATATTCATCTAAGACATTATGACTCTATATTAACCCTTCTCTTGCTGAATTTTAAAATACATTTCTCCTTCTTTACCTAAGCCCTGTTGTATAATAACATATATCTTTACTGTGTACAAGTATTTCGCTGTACAATCACTGCTGTGGAGTGCACTGGTTGCAGAATCAACTTGTAAATAGTGCAGACCCTGATGAGATAGCTCCTGCAGGAGCTGTCTCATCTGGGTCTTCACTATTTACAGGTAGGTATATTGACGTGAATAGCAAGCGAAGGGTTAGGAATATTTATCAGCTGAAGTTTTATTTTGTGAAATTTTCAATGAATTGTTTTACTTTGACATAAACTGTAGAATCAGATCTATACCATGTCAAAAGCAAACAGGACAAACCCTGATCTGGGTCTACTCCGTTTGCAAATGCGTGAAAATGCGTTAACATGAAGGAAAGGGTAACTGTTCTTCTTTTTGTTAAATCTTATTTGCTAGTATCAGACCACATTAATATTAAAATATATTACATACATGTGAACTGGCCACGATATGCAGGTTTTTCTCACGTACCATCAATTCCGCCGGTAAGAGCGTTGCCGGTAGAAATGTCGAACAAAAACCGTTTTTCGTCTACGGCAGCCCCAAGCGCCAGCGGGAGAACAACCAAAACAATAAGTGCGAACTTCATGTCTGCTTTCTGGAACGAAAGAATCAGGCCATTAGAAAGCTACTGTATACGTTCTCATTGAAATAGCATCGGAGAGCCGGTCTAATGAGTAGCAACAAGTTGGGGTTTCTTAGACAATTACAGTAAAACCCCTCTAAACCGGACGCAAAATTTGGTCTATCAGACTGGTAACCGTTTACTGTAGGGTGAAAGTCATTCAGTCAACTGGTTTTGGGAGCTTTCTGCAATTCTTTCAACCAGAATTAAGCTGTCATCTGCCTAACAACCTAGATTTTTCTTTAATAAAATTCCAGTTTAAAGGAAGTCTACTGTAAACCGTTTGTACTAAATTTACTCTCTTTCCTAAATACTATTAAATACTTAAGAGCCCTGATCCAACATCCTCACCACACCAGACACAGTGTGTTTTATCTGGGTCTACACTGTTTGACACTAAATAGCTATAGAGCCGTAAACCAGGGTCTTAGGCCAAACACAAACATCGCCATTTCTCCACGCATCCGTATGTTGTGACCATTTTTGGAAGCGTCTCTTCGAACCAATTTGAGAGGATGGTCACAGCATATTGCTAGGTGCAGAAAAACAAAGAAATATGTGATAATGTTTAACTTACGTATCTTAGCAACTCTGCATTTGTTAATAAACCACATGTAGTATTTTATTATTTAATCTGACAGTTAGTGTAGACATTGAGCTCCAATGCGGAGGCTACTTCATGTCTGCACCGTTTGCATATATCAGATTTGTCGTGGAACGGATCACATACAGTGTTTAGTAACATTATCTACAGATTGTAGTGATCCATCTTAATTATCAAAATAATTGAGTGTCTTTTTGCGTGTGCCTGCCAGTGAGAGAACCTGTGTGTACATTGTATGTGTGCATGCAGTTTCGTAATGAAATCGATGGGAATTTATTTCAACCCATTCCCGCATATTGTCGCCTTTTGGCGCGTCTGTTAAAGTCACTATATGAAACCATTGTGATAAAAAGGGCATTTGCTCCACAGAAGCAAATGCTCTATTTATCACAATGGTTTCAAAACTACACAATTCTGAAAATTTCCTTTTCTCTAGTTAATGCTCCTTTTTGGTAGATTTAATCAAAGAGATTAGGTCTAAAACTAGCCTAAGTGGGAATGGGTTCACACAAGTGGTTACAGCACAGCAGACCTCTTATCAGGATCCACACCGTTTGTGCAGGTTTTGACATTGTAAAACTATCAAACGATGTTTTCTTAATCATTCCCTGTTATTCCAAATTTCAATACGTACTGAATATTAAAATTAATGGACAAAATAATCATAATTAAATATGGAAGGTGGAACATTGTAGCCATTTTAGAAGTAAAGAAACATGTCTATCAAATTCCATCAGCAAACAGAGCAGACCCTGATCAGACGGCTCCTATAGGAGCCATCTGATCTGGGTCTACACTGTTTGCAAATGCATGAAAACACATTTATATGAAGGAAAGGGTTAAAAAGTAGATAATGTTTTAGAACTGAAGCAGATAACAAGTTTGCATACGATAAAAGTTGAAAGTGATGAAAGAGTCCAATACTATTTCCTGTACACTCATTTCTATCTGCGTATCTGATCCAGTGGTTAACACACTCCACTACAATACCGGGTTCAAGGGTTCGATCCCCAGTCGGACCAAGTCCTGCGGATGAGACTTTATAAACAGAGGTGCGGTGTATCAGTGATTTACACTAGCCATCTTAACGAACGAGAGTAACTCTGTCGATAATAAGTATATTTATTTCAGTCTCACCACCCGTATGCATGCAGTGACAACACGCATGTATATATCGATGCATACATAAAACATGGTGAAAAGGTTGGGGCTTGACTCGGGTCATGTTATATACATCCATTATAGAAAGAATTATAAGGGACTGTAGACATCACACACGATTCGGGCTTCGGGCCCGGGTTTCTCTGTATCTTAATGGGCGTCCAGTTAACCCATAGTTAGCAGAAACGGACGTAAATCAACACAAACTGTTTAATGTAGAATACTTTTATATGTAAGAATCATGAAATTGTAGTGTTTATTATGGCAAGATATATACTCTTCCCATGGTGAAAACGTGAGTAGCTTTTTTTATTAAGTTGCTGGCCTTTTTATGTGGAAATAGTGTATGATGTTGTTTATCAAGTTATTTGTCTTATCATTAGCAATCAGTTCGTAACGAATCTGATTCGAGATGATATTCGATTATTTAACCCATTCCCTGTTCTGTATTTAGGCCAAATTTCAACACCTGTTGAACATTCATTAACAAAATAGTTATATAAAGAAATATGGAAGGTAGAACGTTGTAGACATGTTAGAAAAAACAAAGAAATATATCTATTAAATTCTATTTGCAAACAGAGTAGACCCTCTAGCAACCGTCTGATCTGGGTCTACTCTGTTTGCAACTGCGTGAAAACACGTTTATATGAGGGAAAGGGTTAAGCCATATTGTAACGCTGGTACCGGGGCATGGCTTGTTCGGCGGATTTACATTTGTCAAATTTTAATGGACTTTTCTTTTTAATTAGGTTTTAGGCAACCAAGTACTCGACCAAATGCAGATTTATTGATTGTGAGATGTGGCATGCATTTTATGGGGGTAGGTATAGTATGTCTCGTAGACCATTTATCGACATGGATACGGTATTTAGTTTTGTTTAATTTATAGGTTCTAGTTTGGTTCCATACGGTCCATCACAAAGCAGAGGTACAAATGGATTTGAACCTTAGGAAACACCAAACGATTCGGGAGTCTCACCAGGCTCAAGACTATTTGTACTGTTATAAAAGTACCTGGATACGTCAGTGCATTTCGGACGGATCCCGGTTTAATCTTCTATTTAGCAACGTTAATTACTGTATAATCAGCCTAATTAATATCTTATTCCCTCTCTCACTTTGAACATTGTGATACCGGTACTTGGTTCACTCAGTTTTGTGTGTCATACTCTATACTGAGAAATCACCTAATTATGGTCCGACCAACCAGTGGTTACACTATAGTGGTGGGGTTTCAGTGTAAGAACCTTGCCCTGTGTTTTTATATTTGAATGCAAGATATTGGTTCTTATGCTTTCTGTAGATTATGAAAAATCTATAGGCATGTTTTATAATTATAGTCAAAATGTGGGATTTTTTTTATTCCTGTAAATCCAAACTGTGCTGAAGGGCCACGCTGTGGTCAATACAAATTGTTTACGATACACAGATGGCTTTTCAGCACAGGCAATGTTTCTGATCCTCACTTAAATTAATTGTACACAGATAAAATGGACAGGGCGATCGGAGAATAGTCGCCGATTCTGCTGAAAGTCACTGAATGTTGGGCGATATGTAACGGGAATGTAGCACACAATGTGCTCGGTTATGCTCAGCGATGTTCGACACTTACCTCATAAAACTTAAATAAATGAATTCATCAAGTGATCAGTTAGTGCAAACATGTTTATTAGGGAAAGAGTTAACACACATGGTTAAATATTTGCAAACAGCATTGACCCATATCCGACAGCTACTAATCAGGATCTGCTTTGCTGTCTTTTGCTTTTGGAATGAAATAAATTTAAGCTTATTAATATTCACGAAGTCATGAATAATCATTAGGTAAAGGATGAAGCATTTATACGTACGTTTGTTCATGCCTTTGCAAACAGAGTAGACCAAGATCCGACGGCTTCTGTAGGAGCCGTTTGACCAGGGTCTGCTCTGTTTGCTTTAAGACATCATAATAGATATCAAAAGTCCACGTGTACATGTGTCATTATAAAATCAACTAATAAAAAGTC
Organism: Azorinus chamasolen; assembly: GCA_963576725.1. Classification (NCBI taxonomy): domain Eukaryota; kingdom Metazoa; phylum Mollusca; class Bivalvia; order Cardiida; family Solecurtidae; genus Azorinus; species Azorinus chamasolen. The sequence continues at coordinate 106,388,711 of OY755236.1, forward strand.
ATTCGCGAAGTCACTATCTCTTACATTTAGTAAAAGACTAAACGGTTTTTGTAAATACTATAGTATTTAGCCGCTACATGTATGACGTAGAAAAAGATGTTTATATCTTAATTCTACCTTTTGGCGAGTTTTACAGTCTTCCGTCTGTGTGAGTTTATCCAATTGGTGTGTCTACTGGGCGCCCTGCTTGAATGCTATATATAAGTAATGCGATGGCCCTCGTGTCCCTATCGTCACGATATATCAGTTAGTTTCTCTTTTTAGGGATACATGCATGCACATTACCATTGATAACGGTCAGAGATGTAATGCTATCTCTATAGGCATATTCTTTGTTTTTGCTTACTTGGCAAACATTCCATCGACAGAAAATGTTTTCTACTACATATTTCAATTTCAAAGAAGGCTTACTAATCTGCTTATTTTTCAAATATGTGATAACGGTGTCAACCAATTGCGTAATTACGGTGTCCTCCAATTTGTATTCTGAGGAGACGCTCGTCGAGTTACGTGACGCCTCATCTCTAAACTGTTCGCTACCTTCACCAAGGGTTCGCCCGTAGCAGGCTAACGGTTGGAGGGGTTATCACAACACACACCGGAGTACCGCCTTTAATTTTCATAATAATTTAAACAAGAGTGCCAGTGGGCACAGATACGCCCGTCGAGGTCTTGTTCAACTTAAATTGAGGTTAACATATTCACTTAACGCAAATGCTAAACGCATATTGTAAGTCCAATTGTGCGAACTTTACCTTGGATATACATACTGGGACACCCATGCTACTGTGGGATGTCCAGATAAACACTGTGGTGTAATTTGAGAAGGATCCATCAAGCAGAATGTGAGTTAGAGATGTTACAGAAAGACAGGCACACGGACAGACAGACAGTGCCATTCTATATGTCCTGTTTTTTCTCAAACACGTGGAACTTGTGATGGTAGACAAGTGTTTTAAGTTTCAAGGCTTTATCTCAAATGGTCATGTAAATAGGTGTACTTTAACAAAAAAACTTAACCAACATTTCTAAATTAAAAAGTGCCATTATTCTGTCTAAATGCTTGACAGGGTTATTTAATGTTGTCTACAGATAAATCTTCTTTTGGTGAACAAGTGTTTTAAGTTTCAAAACTTTATCTCAAAGGGTTATGTAAATAAATGGTCTTTAACTAAACCCTTAATCAAGTATTCTAGGTTAAAACGGGTAATAATTCTGTCAAAATGCGTGTACGCTTGCCTACAGGTGAAGGTTGTAATGGTGAACAAGAATTCCAAGTTTCAAAGTTTAAGTGGACTTTAACAAAAACCTTAACAAAAAATTCTAAGTTAAAGAGGGACATAATTCTCTCAAAATGCCTGACAAGAGTTGTGTACTCTTGCCTACAGGTGAAGGTTGTAAACAAGTGTTCCAAGTTTCGAAGCCTTATCGCAAAGGGTTAAGTAAACAAGTGAACTTACAAAAATGAGTTCCACATAAATTGAGGTTAACATATTTGCTTAACGCAAATGCTAAACGCACATTCTAAATCCAATTGTGCGACATTGACCTTGAATGCTACTGTAGCATGTCCAGCTACACATTGTGGTGAAATTTGAGAAGGATCCACCAAGCAGAACTTGAGTTAGAGATGTTGCAGACAGACGGACGGATAGACGGACGGGCAGACAACGCTATTCATTATTACGGCCCGTGTTTTTCTTCAAACGGGCGTATAAAAACGAGACCGTCTTAATTTTTAAATGTTTTTTTCAAGTTTTTAGTTTGAATGTATAAATCAAAGAGCTAAACATCTTGGTTATTAATGAAACGTTTGATATTCGAACGACGTCTTTGCTTGATCCAAACTGTAAAAGGTTATGATCAATTCACTCAATGGTTTCATAAAACGACTTATACTGAGGCGTCACGACTTATACAGAGGCGTCACGACTTATACAGAGGCGTCACGACTTATACAGAGGCGTCATGACTTATACAGAGGCGTCACGACTTATACAGAGGCGTAACGACTTATACAGAGGCGTCACGACTTATACAGAGGCGTCACGACTTATACAGAGGCGTCAAAAGGCGTCAATATGATGTAATGGGTTATGAAATATCCATAAAGTACGAACTACTTAAATTTGTAAGAGGCTTATGAATTAAAAACAGCGCACACATTGATCAGAGGACTCCTCTAAGAGTCTTCTGATCTGGGTCTACACTGTTTATAAATGTCAGGTATCTCGTAGGGAATCCTCCAAGACCCCTCTGACCTGGGTCTACAATGTTTGCAAATGCCAGGCAACTCGTAAGAACTCCTCTAAGAGTCTTCTGATCTGGGTCTACAATGTTTGTAAATGCCAACTCATTTTCCGCATTCAAAGGGTTAAACCTTCTTCACATATTTATAAACATCTTTTCATGCCTTTGAAAAACAAACAGAATAGACGCAGATCAGACTGTTTCCGTAGGATCCGTCTGATCAGAGGCAGTCCTGTTTGCTAATGGAATTACATGTATGTAAATCTGATTTTTCAGTTTCTGTACAAAAAATACTATGTTCATATACATGTATTATTATAAAAATTCAGCTAATAAATATTCATGATGTTATTGTTTCTTTCATGAATATTCAACGGGGAAAGTGTTAAAGTGGAACTTGTCGAAAGGGTTCACAGTACCGCAAGGCGATCAGTTAAGATTAATGGAACAACTCAAAAGCAACAGCACATATTTAAACTTGCAGTAGTTGTTTTATTACAATAACCACAGATGTACATCAGTAGATGTTACTTTAGTGAGGAATTATGTTGGCGAGGATAAACACCCTGAAATAAACAAAAATAAAATCAAATGCAGACAATTGATATTTTGTTTGTTAGTTGTCAGTCTCTCTGAGAGGATGTACAGCTTGGCCTTGCAAATAGTGAGGACCAAGACCAGGGTCCAAGGTTATGAAGCTTCTGAGTCTGAGATCTTTTGGAGAAAGCACATACTCTGACCAATCAGATGCTTGAGAATGATCTCAGACTCAACCACAACGTTTTATAGTCTCGGGGCCAGATGCCATGCCGGGGACCCGGTGTCACATCGGTATCTAACAGCTTGGCCCTTTTCAGCCTCATTGCTACGTGCACATGCCAAACTATGTTTTATGGTTTCATATAAATTCTATTTAAACTTAAGACTGCTGAATGGGGATGAGTGATTGTCATTGCAAACAGTTATCTAAGCAAACCCTTTTTAGTCACAAAATGTATTTGATAAACACAGAAGACGTACACTGTAGGAGCATACAGTGTAGATATACAGTGGTGGAAAGATAGACAGAGAGAGGCAGACAGAAAGATAGACAGGCGTACATAGATAAAGATGTGCAACCAGGCAGGAAGGCAGGCAAGCAGACAAACAGACAGACAGGCAGATGGAAAGAAAGACAATGTTAGTTTAACAAGTGTAGTAGAAGTACTTACTCCTTGCAGATAGCTTTACATGCCGTTGTTTCAATAAATGAACTGTGGAAGTGGAGTAAGTCCCCAACTGATTGGAGGACGCTAACACAGTCTGTGCTCTCACACTGGGCCTCGCTGTCTGGAGTACCATACGTATTAAGGATCTGCTTGGCCACACCAAGGACTAAATATAGAACATTTAATTCAACTTTTGATATGTTTTTGCTTAGTAGTTATTTTCAGCGTGCTTGGCACCGTTTGTTTGCACACACACATTCTATCCAATTTAGTGTTAACCCTTTACTCCATACATACGCCTTTCTATGCATTTGCAAACAGACTAGACCCTGATCCGGTGTTCCGGTTCCTATAGGAGCCGTCTGATCAGGGTCTGCTCCATTTGCTTATAAGTTAATATATATTTTATTCTATCGATTCTGTGATGATAAAAATTCTCTTGTCCATAGGGCCATTATAAAAATCAATTAATTATTATTCATGACGTCATTATTTCTTGCATAAAATAATATTCATGGAGTAAAAGCGACGAATTTCTAAGTGTCGTCTGCAATCCAATTTTGTTATATTATTTGGTAAAATAAGGAAATAAGATAGATAAATGCAAACTTCAAAGGAATAAAGCACATATATATAAATAGAGTTTGAGACAAATAGTGAATTTCCTGATCAGACGACGCCTTGAAAAGGCGGCGTCTGATCTAAGACTTCACTATTTGTCGTGTTAAATTTATGCGACATCGGCGGTGGAAGGGTTAAAATATCAACAGAAGAGTCGGTGTTGTTTTAATCTACCACTATACTACGGTAGTAACAGACAACTATTTTCTTCCATTTCTTCGCTGAGTAAGAAGTAACATAACAACCTTCCGTTACTGGAGTGTGTGTGTGTGTGTGTGTGTGTGTGTGTGTGTGTGTGTGTGTGTGTGTGTGTATGTGTGTGTGTGTGTGTGTGTGTGTGTGTGTGGGTGTGTGTGTGTGGGGGGTTAACAGATGATAATTGTTACGTTTTTACGTAAATGAACTTTGGAATGTCTAACGACGGAGAAATAGGCGTTTATTCTTGTGAAGGCAAATGCGACCTAAATGGCATTTGCAAACAGCTTGGATCCAGACAAAACAGCTTGGATCCAGACGAAACAGCTTGAGTCCAGGCGAAACAGCTTGGATCAAGACGAAAGGTCGAATAAGACTTCTCATGAGGACCCAAGCTGGTTGACGTTAGCAAGTGATTTTTCAAAAGTTTAATAGAACCGAAATGGTGATTGCTTCAGATCACAGTTTGGTAAGTCAGCATTGATTTAGCATGACAAGGGCTCGATAAATGACACATACGCAAACGGGAAACATGGATGATTATAATTAACTCTTTTGCAAAATCAGCATATAAGCACAATAAGCATATCTTATGCAGCGAAACCACTCTAACACCTCTCTAACACCTCTCGAACAGTTTTGGTCATGGAAGAAAACTGAAGAATCAGAGACAAGCAAAAAGAGCAGACCCTGATCAGAAAGCTCATGCAGGAGTTGTCTGATCTGGGTATACTCTGTTTGCAAAGTCGTCAAAAGATGTATCTATTGAGTAAAGGGTTAAAGTGACATCACACGACACGTGCATTAACATCTCAATACATGTAGGTTTAAACCAGCGCCATTGTTCGTTACGACATTGTGTCTATTGGAATAACCATTTCCCTGTTCAATATTAGAATAACCATTTCCCTGTTCAATATATTAGAATAACAATTTCCCTGTTCAATATATTAGAATAACCATTTCCCTGTTCAATATATTAGAATAACCATTTCCCTGTTCAATATTAGAATAACAATTCCCTGTTCAATATTAGAATAACCATTTCCCTGTTCAATATTCATCTAAGACAATATGACTTTATATTAGGAATACTTATCAGCTGAAGTTTCATAATGTGGAATTTTCAATGAATTGTTTTGCTTTGACATAAACTGTAGAGTCAGATCTATATCATGTCAAAAGCAAACAGGACAGACCCCGATCTAGGTCTACTCCGTTTGCAAGTGCGTAAAAATGCGTTAACATGAAGGAAAGGGTTAAAAAAAATTAAATATTATTTACTGGTATCAGACCACATTAATATTAAGAGACATTGTACATGTGAACTGGTCACGATATGCAGGTTTTTCTTACGTACCATCAACTCCGCCGAAAAGACTATCGAGTAACATCCGTTTTTCGTCTATGGCAGCCCCAAGGGCGAGCGGGAGAACAACCAAAACAACAAGTGCGAACTTCATGTCTGCTTTCTGGAACGAAAGAGTCAGGCCATTAGAAAGCTACCGTATACGTTCTCATTGAAATTGCATCGGAGAGCCGATCTAATGAGTAGCAACAAGTTGGGGTTTCTCAGAGAATTACAGTAAACCCCTCTAAACCGGACGCAAAACTTGGTCTATCAGACTGGTAACCGCTTACTGTAGGGTGAAAGTCATTCAGTCAACTGGTTTGGGGAGCTTTCTGTAATTCTTTCAACCAGAATTAAGCTGTCATCTGCCTAACAACCTAGCTTTTTCTTTAATAAAATTCCAGGTTAAAGAAAGTCTACTGTAAACCGTTTTCACTCAATTTACTCTCTTTCCTAAATACTAATAAATAATTAAGAGCCCTGATCCAACATCCTCACCACACCAGACACAGTGTGTTTTATCTGGGTCTACACTGTTTGACACTAAATAGCTATAGAGCCGTGACAGGGGGCTTAGGCCAAACACAAACATCGCCATTTCTCAACGTAACCGTATGTTGTGACCATTTTTAGAAGCGTCTCTTCAAACCAATTTGAAAGGATGGTCACAGCATGTTGTTAGGTGGAGAAATAAAAAGAAATATGTAAAATTGTTTAACTTACGTATCTTTGTAACCGTGTCTCTGTTAATAAACCACATGTAGTATTTTATTATTTAATCTGGCAGTTAGTGTAGACCCTGAGCTCCAATGTCGAGGCTACTTCATGTCTGCACGTTTTGCATATATCAGATTTGTCGTGGAACGGATCACATACAGTGTTTAGTAACATTATATACAGATTGTAGTGATCCATCTAGATTATTAACAATTGAGTGTCTTTTGGCGTGTGCGTGCCAGTGAGAGAACCTGTGTGTGCATTGTGTGTGTGCATGCAGTTTCGTAACGAAATTGATGGGAACCTCGTACCCATTCCTGCATATTGACGCCTATTGGCGCTTCTGTAAAAGTCACTTTATGAAACCATTGTGACAAAAAGAGCATTTGCTCTACAGGAGCAAATGCTCTATTTATCACAGTAGTTTCAAAACTACACAATTCTGAAAATGTCATTTTCTCTAGTTAATGTTCCTTTTTGGTAGATTTAATCAAAGAGATTAGGTCTAAAAATAGCCTAAGTGGGAATGGGTTAACCCAAGTGGTTACAGCATAGCAGACCTCATATCAGGATCCAAACAGTGTGTGCAGGTTCTGCCATTGTAAAACTATCAAACAGTGTTTTCTTAAGCATTTCCCTGTTCTATGTTTATTCCAAATTTCAATATGTTCTGAATATTAAGAAATATGGAAGGCGGGACATTATAGCCATTTTAGAAGTAAAGAAACATATCTATCAAATTCCATCAGCAAACAGAGCAGACCCTGATCAGACGGCTCCTATAGGAACCATCTGATCTGGGGTCTACTCTGTTTGCAAATGCATAAAAATACATTTATATGAAGGAAAGGGTTAAAAAGTAGATAATGTTTTAGAACTGAAGCAGATAACAAGTTTGCATACGATAAAAGTTGAAAGTGATGAAAGAGTCCAATACTATTTCCTGTACACTCATTTCTATCTGCGTATCTGATCCAGTGGTTAACACACTCCACTACAATACCGGGTTCAAGGGTTCGATCCCCAGTCGGACCAAGACCTGGGGATGAGACTTTTATAAACAGAGGTACGGTGTATCAGTGATTTACACTGGTCATCTTAACGAACCAGAGTAACTCTGTCGATGATAAGGATATTCGTTTCAGTCTCACAAAAATGTATAGTTATCGATGCATACATACAACATGGTGAAAGGGTTGGGACTCGACTGGGACCATGTTATATACATTCACTATAGAAAGAATTATAAGAGACTGTAGATATCACGCATGATTAAGTGTAAGGCTTCGGGTCCGGGTTTCTCTGTATCCTCCTGGGCCTCCAATTAACCCATAGTTAGCAGAAACAGACGTAAATCAGCACAAACTGCTTAATGTAGAATACTTTTTTAGGCCTATGTAAGAATTCTGAAAGAGTAGTGTATATAATGGCAAGATATATACTCTCCCTATGGTGTAAAACGTGCGGAGCTAGTTTCTGAGTAGCTGTTTTTATTAATTTGTTGGCCTTTTTATCTGGGAATAATGTATGATGTTGTTTATCAAGTTATTTGTCTTATCATTAGCAATCAGTTCGCAACGAATCTGATTCGAGGTGATATTCGATTATTTAAGCTATATTGTAGCGCTGGTACCGGGGTATGGCTTGTTCGGCGGATTTACATTTGTCAAATTTTAATGGACTTTCTTTTTAATTAGGTTTTAGGCAACCAAGTACTCGACCAAATGCAGAGTTATTGATTGTGAGATGTGGCATGCATTTTATGGGGGTAAGTATAGTATGTCTAGTAGACCATTTATCGACATGGACATGGATACGGTATTTAGTTTTGTTTAATTTATAGGTTCTAGTTTGGTTCCATACGGTCCATCACAAAGCAGAGGTACAAATGGATTTGAACCTTAGGAAACACCAAACGATTCGGGAGTCTCACCAGGCTCAAAACTATTTGTACTGTTATAAAAGTACCTGGATACGTCAGTACATTTCGGACGGATCCCGGTTTAATCTTCTATTTAGCAACGTTAATTACTGTATAATCAGCCTAATTAATATCTTATTCCCTCTCTCACTTTGAACATTGTGATACCGGTACTTGGTTCACTCAGTTTTGTGTGCCATACTCTATACTGAGAAATCACCTAATTATGGTCCGACCAACCAGTGGTTACACTATAGTGGTGGAGTTTCTGTGTAGGAACCTTTCCCTGTGTTTTTATATTTGAAAATTTAATAAGATACTGAAATGGCATTTGTTTGGATAAATCAGAAGTCTCTTGTAACCCTAACTTAGAGGGATAATGGACAGAATTGATATTGACTTTGTGACGATAATCTGGACAAATGGAGATAACTTAAGTGATCAATGCAAGAGATGTTGGTTCTTATGCTTTCTCTAGATTATGAAAGTTCTATAGGATTGTTTCATAATTATAGTCTTAATGTGGGAAACTTTTGTGGATTCCTGTAAATCCAAACTGTGCTGAGGGGTCACGCTGTGGTCAATACAAATTCTTTACGATACACAGATGACTTTTCAGCACAGGTAATGTTTCTGATATTCTAAGATAAAATGGACAGGGTGTAGAATTGATGAATGTACATATATGTGTATATACATTGTATGCTGTAAGTCTCTTATAACTCTTATTAGTGTGGCAGTGTACTGTTTTAGAATGATCAATGATTTGTTGATGTATTGTACACTGAAGAGAATAAATGAATAAAAACAAACACCCTTTGCTTGAAAGGCGTAACAATGGGGGGAAATAGCGTAACAACCACAGAAATGGTAAAATATCAATCTCTTCACCGCCATGAAGACGGGTCTCTAATATCAATCGCAAACAGTTTGGATCTAGATGAGACGCCGAGTAACTCGGGACCTCTCATCAGGATCCAAACTGTTTGACACTGTGTTGATCTCTTTTGTAGAGGTATTGAAAAAAACGCCGCTCTAAAAACATGAAGAATGCGGAAATGTGTCAAGTAGACGACAAACCTAAAGAGGATGTCCCTGTACAATGAACGCATGTTTTCAATAATGTCATAAAACTTAATATTTGTAAATGTTATGTTCAACCATTATTATGAAGATTGTCAATTCGAACTTATATCGAAAAATACACCTGTTATATAAAATAAACCGTTTTCATCAACACTTATAATTTTTGTTCTAAAACAAAATATTATCGACCTTGGTCGAACAGTTAACGAAACTAAAACGCGAGCCGAATAAATACTAATACATTGCCGAATAACATATCAAACATGGAAGTTGTGTTTTCTTCGGCATTTATTCGATTGGTTTTCTTGCGATATACTTCTTTTCGGCATATAAACAAATGAGTTTCATATATTTTATGCACATTTGAAACGTGTCGAATGTAGGGACTTTCCCTATTAGGGTTGGTTTTCGGATAGCAGTAACTCGTTTATAAGAGAGAGTTAGATCACACTAGCGATAGCGATACTTTGCGATGTGTGTGTGTGTGAGAAAATGACGCGCTGTGGTCATGGTGGTGGCGATGCTAAATGCGATATGTTTGTGAAGAAAATGACGCACTGTGGTGGCGATGCAAGGGAGACGCAGGTAGTAGAACACTTGGTTTATGTTTCCAGAAAATCGGCGATTTATCGGAGAATAGTCGCCGATTCTGCTGAAAGTCACTGAATGTTGGGCCACATGTAATGGGAATATTCCACAAATTGTGCTCGGTTATGCGCAGCGATGTTCGGCAATCACTGACGCGCATCGGATAATATTTGCCGAGCATGTCTGAAGTCTCGCCGAATATACTTTGGTCCAGACTTAGCTTTTGAAATGACATTCGTTAACCCATTTGCTCCCACGATTCCATATATGGCACGTAGGCAAACAGTGTAGACTCTGATCAGACGCCGCATAATGCGCCGTCTGATCAGAGTCTGCACTGTTTGCTGATAGGAATTTTATTATAAAACAAAACGAAAATGAAAATTTAGACCAGACATCTCTTGGATTAAAAATGGACTAATCCGTTATATAAGTATGGAAGAATCCACTGGGTGCAAATGGGTTAATCAAAATTGTACTTTCAATTCTGGTATAAATTCACGAGAATACGTCTACACTAATATTATAATAAGATTATGATTTTTTTTTGGGAAGACTAGTATTTATCATTTAATAATTGAATCAATAACAGTTGAGTTTTAGTTATAATTTAAATGTGTAATATTCTACTTGTTGAACATATTAACCACTTAAAACTCATAAAACAATTATTACATTAAATAAATGTATTTCATGAAGTGATCAGTTAGTGCAAACATGTTCACTAGGGAAAGAGTTAGCATACGTGGTTATATATTTGCAAACAGCGTAGACCCATATCCGACAGCTGCTAATCAGGATCTACTTTGCTGTCTTTTGCCTATGGAATGAAACAGGCTTGATTCTACAGTTTCTGTAGTGGCTAGATGACGCGTCTCCTTCATATGTATGTTTGTTCATGCCTTTGCAAATAGAGTAGACTAAGATCCGACGGCTTCTGTAGGAACCGTATGACCAGGGTCTGCTCTGTTTGCTTTAAGACATCATAATAGATATTAAAAGTCCACGTGTACATTTGCCATTATAAAATCAGCTAATAAAATTTATTTGCGAAGTCACTATCTCTTACATTTAGTAAAAGACTAAATGAATTTTTGTAAATACTATAGTATTTAGCCTCTACATGTAAGTCGTAGTAAAAATATGTTTATATCTTAATTCTACCTTTTGGCGAGTTTTACAGTCTTCCGTCTGTGTGAGTTTATCCAATAGGTGTGTCTACTGGGTGCCCTGCTTGAATATTATATATAAGTAATGCGATGGCCTTCGTGTCCCTATCGTCACGATATATCAGTTAGTTTCTCTTTTTAGGGATACATACATGTACTTTACCATTGATAACGGTCAGAGATGTAATGCTATCTCTATAGGCCTACTTTTTTGGTTTTGCTTACTTGGCAAACATTCCATCGACAGAAAATGTCTTCTACTACATATTTCAATTTCAAAGAAGGCTTACTAATCTGCTTATTTTTCAAAGGTGTGATAACGGTGTCAACCAATTGTGTAATTACGGTGTCCTCCAATTTGTATTCTGAGGAGACGCTCGTCGAGTTACGTGACGCCTCAGCTCTAAACTGTTCGCTACCTTCACCAAGGGTTCGCCCGTAGCAGGCTAACGGTTCGAGGGGTTATCACAAACACACCGGAGTGCCGCCTTTAATTTTCATAATCATTTAAACAAAGATGCCAGTGAGCACAAATACGCCTGACGAGGTCTTGTTCAACATAAACTGAGGTTAACATATTCACTAAACGCAAATGCTAAACGCAAATTGTAAGTGTATTTGTGCGACCTTGACCTTGGATATACATACTGGGACACACCCATGCTACTGTGGGATGTCCAGATAAACACTGTGATGTAAGTTGAGAAGCATCCAAAATTCTAAATTAAAAAGGGCCATTATTCTGTCTAAATGCTTGATTGGGTTATTTACTGTTGTCTACAATGAAGCTTCTGATGGTGGACAAGGGTTCCAAGTTTCAAAGCTTTATCTCAAAGGGTTGTGTAAATAAATGGACTTTAACAAAAACCTTAATCAAGTATTCTAAGTTAAAACGGGTCATTATTCTGTCAAAATGCTTGACAGGGTTATGTACTCTTGCCTACAGGGGAGGGTTGTGATGGTGAACAAGTTGTTCCAAGTTTCAAAGCTTTAAGTGGACTTTAACAACAACCTTAACAAAAAATTCTAAGTTTTAAAGGGGCATACTTCTGTCCAAAATGCTTGACAGAGTTGTATACTCTTGCCTTCAGATGTATGTTAAGATGATAACAAGTGTTCCAAGTTTTGAAGCTTTATCGCAAAGGGTTATGTAAATAAGTGAACTTAAAAAATGAGTTCCACATAAATTGAGGTTAACATATTTGCTTAACGCAAATGCTAAACGCAAATTCTAAGTCCAATTGTGCGACATTGACCTTGGATATACGTACCGGGAAACACCCATGCTACTGTAGCAGTCCAAATAAACATTGTGGTGAAATTTCAGAAGGATCCACCAAGCAGAACTTGAGTTAGAGATTTTACAGACAGACGGACGGACAGATGGACGGATAGACAACGCCATTCCATAATACGTACCGTTTTTTTCAAACGGGCGTATAAAATGAGACCGTCTTCATTTTCAATTTTTTTTTCAAGCTTTTAGTTTGAATGTATAAATCAAAGAGTTAAACATCTTGGTTATTGATGAAACGTTTGATATTCGAACGACGTCTCTCCATGATCCAAACCGCAAAAGGTTCTGACCAATTCACTCAATGGTTTCAAAAAGTAACTTATATAGAGGCGTCAAAAGGCGTCAATATGATGTAATGGGTTACGAAAAATCCATACAGTACGAAAAACTTAAATTAGAACAGCGCACACATTGATCAGGGGACTCCTCTAAAATCTGATCTGGATCTTCATTATTTGTAAATTTATACTAGGCATCTCGTAGGGACTCCTCTAAGATCTGATCTGGGTCTACATTGTTTGTAAATTTATACTAGGCATCTCGTAGGGACTCCTCTAAGTGTCATCTGATCTGGGTCTACAATGTTTGTAAATGCCAACTCATTTTCCGCATTCAAAGGGTTAAACCTTCTTCACATATTTATAAACGTCTTTTCATGCCTTTGAAAAACAAACAGAATAGAGGCAGATCGGGCTATTTCCGCAGGATCCGTCTAATCAGAGTCAGTCCTGTTTGCTAATGGAATTACATGTATGTAAATCTGTATAAAATACTGTGTTCATAAACACCTTCTTCCATTTTCTGGCCATCTTCGACTTGTCGAATATTTTGCCACTTTGTGGTTTGCACTTGTAAAACCCATTCCCTCCCTAATCCCCTTTTGGAAAAGTAAGTCAGGTTTTCTCAGTCAGTAGAGATTTAAATATCTCTAGTGACGGGGCAGTTGCTGTGCTAGGTGTTAGAGCGTTTCAATCTTTTGTGGTTTGCACAAAAAGACCATTTCCTGGGATCTATAGAGGATGTTTGTACTGTGTAGTTATGTGATTGGGCATATCTAGTGTATCGTGTGGGTCTGTTATGGTAATTGGCTGGATCAATATTGACTTCACTATTTACTATTTTATAGAACATGTAGAGTCCAGCTTCTTTTCTTCTTGTTTGGAGGTCTTTCCATTCGAGTTGCTTCAACATGTCTCCGACACTTGATCGGTCCCTGTACCTTCCGAGGACGTATCTGGCTCCACGTCTCTGGACTTTTTCGATTTTGCTGATTTGTGTCTTGTGGCAAGGATCCCAAGCAGGGCTGGCGTATTCAAGTTGTGGTCTTACAAGTGTTAGATAAGTTTCTCTTTTATTTCTTTGGATGATATATGAAGATTACCCTGAAGGAAACCCAGAGTTCTATTAGCTTTGCTTGTGATGCTATTTACATGGTTTACCGAATCTAGGTCATCCGAGATAGTCAACCTAAATATTTTGTCATTTTGTTGTGTTGGAGTGTATGTCCATGAAGTTTATAATCAAAGTGTAAAGGGTGTTTTCTTTTAGTTACTGACAGGACTGAGCATTTGTTGGGGTGGAGTTCCATTCTCCACTTTGTCTCCCACTTTGCTAGTTCCACTTTGTCTCCCACTTTGCTAGTCTGTCCAGGTCCTCTTGTAAGATATCAGTCTCCTATTGATTTGTCAGTGAACTGGCGTACCGTGGAGTTCAGGTTATCTGGTCATTGATGTAGAAGAGGAATAGGCTGGGTCCAAGTACTAAGCCTTGGGGGACCCCTGAGGCCACTCCTGCTGTGTGTCAGATTCTCCTCCCTCTACAGCAACGACCTGTGTACTATCGGAAAGAAATACTCTAATCCAGTTCAGAGTTTTCCTTTTTATGCCGTATCTTTGTAGTTTGTGTAGTAGAAGGCTATGTGAGACTTTGTCAAAAGCTTTTGAAAAGTCTAGGATCTGGAGGTCAGTTTGTTTTCCGTTTCCTAGGTTTTTTCAAATGTCATCAATGCATTCTAATAGTTGTGTCTCACAAGATCTGTTACTTCGAAATCCATGCTTGGAGAGGATATAGGATGTTGTTAGACTCGGCATGATTCATGATATGGATTGCATGATGTTTTCCGTTATCTTGCAGCATACGCAAGTCAGTGATATAGGTCTATAGTTTTACGGTGGGTATTTCTGTCCTTTTTTAATGCATGTGTTATTCGGGCTTTCTTCCAGTCTGAGGATACTTTGCCGGTTATTAGGGATCTGTTAGATATTGCTGTAAGAATACGTTATATGTATGTGGCCATGCAGTTCTTTTAACACAATCGGTTTTATCTCATCTGGTCCAGCGGCTTTATATGGCTTAAGCCCCTTCAACAACTTCTCAACTCCCTTTTCATTTATGGTTTTTTCTGCCATGTAGTGATCTTTTTTAAAGTCTTCGCTTGTGGCGGGATCTGAATTAGACAAGAGATGTCACAGTCACGTGACAAATGCCCCCAAAAATTATACCCTGTGACCTTGACCTTTGACCCATGGACCAGGGAGTTGACACATCGTTTTTGTGTGGTTAAAATTTGTGCCAGGTTCCTTTGAAATCCATTCACAGATAAACAAGTAATTGTACCCTGTGACCTTGATCTTTGACATATGGACCAGGGAGCTGAACGCGACACATCGTCTTTGTCTGGTGAACATCTGTGCCAAGTTATATTGAAATCCATTGACAGATAAAGATGTTACACACCGGACACAAAATTTGTGACAAAGTAATTGTACCCTGTGACCTTGACCTTTGACATATGGACCAGGGAGTTGAAAGCGACACATCATCTTTGTGTGGTGAACATTTGTGCCAAATCATATTGAAATTCATTGATACATAAAGAAGTTACAGACCGGACACGAAATTTGTGACAAAGTAATTGTACCCTGTGACCTTGACCTTTGACCCATGGACCTGGGAGTTGAACGCGACACATCGTCTTTGTGTGGTGAACATTTGTGGCAAGTTATATTGAAATCCAGTGATAGATGAAGAAGTTACAGACCGGAAACGAAATTTGTGACAAAGTAATTGTACCCCGTGACCTTGACCTTTGACCCATGGACCAGGGAGTTGAACGTGACACATCGTTTCTGTCTGGTGAACATTTGTGGCAAGTTATATTGCAATCCATTGATAGATGAAGAAGTTACAGACCGGACACAAATTTGTGACAAAGTAATTGTACCCCGTGACCTTGACCTTTGACCCATGGTCCTGGGAGTTGAACGCGACACATCGTCTTTGTGTGGTGAACATTTGTGGCAAGTTATATTTAAATCCATTTATAGATGAAGAAGTTACAGACCGGACACGAAATTTGTGACAAAGTAATTGTACCCTGTGACCTTGACCTTTGACCCATGGACCTGGGAGTTGACCTTTGACCCATGGACCTGGGAGTTGAACCCGACACATCGTCTTTGTGTGGTGAACATTTGTGGCAAGTTATATTTAAATCCATTGATAGATGAAGAAGTTACAGACCGGACACGAAATTTGTGACAAAGTAATTGTACCCTGTGACCTTGACCTTTGACCCATGGACCTGGGAGTTGAACGCGACACATCGTCTTTGTGTGGTGAACATTTGTGGCAAGTTATATTGGAATCCATTGATAGATGAAGAAGTTACAGACCGGACACGAAATTTGTGACAAAGTAATTGTACCCTGTGACCTTGACCTTTGACCCATGGACCTGGGAGTTGAACGCGACACATCGTCTCTGTCTGGTGAACATTTGTGGCAAGTTATATTGAAATCCATTGATAGATGAAGAAGTTACAGAACGGACACGAATTCCGGACGTAAGGACGGACGGACGGACGGACGGACGGACAGACGGACAGACGGACAGACGGAAGGACGGACAATGCGATTACTATATGCCCGCCTTTGGGGGCATAACAATACGGATTTGAATTGGTTGTTAATGATGTTGGCTTTACTTGCGGGATCAGTTTCTAGTACGCCATCCTTTTTTAGTGGCGATACTCCACTCTTGTCATTTTTTGTGTTTGATGTAAGTCCAAAATTTCTTGCTAGCCCCACGTGGTTCGTCTTTATCTTCTGTATTTAATGTTGTTGGTGTAGGCCCAATATGCCTGTCTTGATGTATTATTATAAAAAAACAGTTAATAAATATTCATGATGTTATTGTTCCTTTCATGAATATTCAACGGGGAAAGTGTTAAAGTGGAACTTGTCGAAAGGGTTCGCTGTACTGTAAGGCGATCAGTTAAGATTAATGGAACAACTCAACAGGTACAACACATATTTAAACTGGCAGTGGTTGTTTTATTACAATAACGACACATATACGTCAGTAGATGTCACTTTAGTGAGGAAGTATGTTGGCGAGGATAAACACCCTGAAATAAACAAAAAATGAAATACAGACATTTTATTTGATTTATTTTATTTGATACCTTGTTATGTTTTAGTTGTCAGTCTCTTAGTTGTCAGTCTCTCTGAGAAGATTTACAGTTTGACTTTGCAAATAGTGAGGACCAAGACCAGGATCTAAGGTTATGGAGTTTCTGAGTCTGAGATAATTCTCAAGTATCTGAATGGAGCAAGTTCAGAATCTGACCAATCAGATGCTTGAGAATGATCTCAGACTCAAGCACAAAGTTTTATAGTCTCGGGACCAGATGACATGCCTCAGACCCGACGTCACATCGGTATCTAACAGGTTGGCCCTTTAGAGCCTCATTACTAAGTGCACATGCCAAAATATATTTTATGGTTTCATATAAATTATATTTATCCTTTAGCCTGCTGCATGCGGATGAGTGATTGTCATTGCAAACAGTTTGTATCCAGACGAAACGCGGAGTAAGACAATCTGATTATATCTGGATCTTAAAAATAATTTGCTCGCCAGATTAAAGGTAAACAAGAATCCTTTCGCCGGCGGGACCTTTGGATAATAATTTATGAATCAGACAATGCAGATCAGGGGGTTACACTGAAGAGCCCTCTTAGCTGGGTCTACATGGTTTGCATATGCGCTTTGAACGGGACACACTGTATAAATAGGTTAATACCTACCAGTCACCTCACTGCTTTACTAAGCTGATTCTTAGGGATTACTTCTTCATTGTCTGTCCTTCAGTCTTGGTCACGTGAGAGACATCCTTTCACTTTCTATTTGAACAGGTGACGCAAACTTATCTCTGTAAACTCATTTAATAAACACATACGACGTGCACTGTAGTAGTATACTGTGTAGACATATAGAAAAATATTCCCAAATAGGGAATTAATATAATACATAAATACTTGAATCGCTCTGATCTAATATTTCGACCACTAAGGGCCTTTTTCAAAGATTATCATGTCAAAATGTACGTCACATTTTTGTTACATGCATACAGCCATATTCTCTTTGATTTTATGGCTGAATGCATGTAACAAAAATGTGACGTGTATTTTGACATGATAATCTTTGAAAAAGGTACTTAGTGGTCGAAATATTAGATTAGAGCAATTCAAGTATTTATGTATAGAAAAATAGACGGACATACAGACAGACAAATAGTGGCAGAAAGATAGAAACAGACAGACAGAAAGAAAGACAGACAGACCAGCAGACAGACATACAGACAGGCAATCAGACAGACAGATAGACAGACGGACAAACAGAGACAGAGACAGACAGATGGATAGTTAGACACTGACATGTTGGGTTAACAAGTGTAGTAGAAGTACTTACTCCTTGCAGATAGCTTTACATGTCAGTTGTTCAATCAGCGCACTGTGGAAGTGGATTGTGTCTCCAATTGATTGGAGGACGCTAACACAGTCTGTGCTCTCACACTGGGCCTCGCTCTCCGGAGTGCCATACTGATTAAGGATCTGCTTGGCCACACCAAGGACTAAATAGAGAACATTTAATTCAACTTTTGATATGTTTTTGCTTAGTTGTTATTTTCAGCTTGCTTAGCAATTTCTTTTTGCGCACATACATTCTATCCAATTTAGTTTTAACATATTCCCTCATATTGACGCCATTTGACGCCTCTGTAAAAGTCACTTTCTGAAACCATTGTGATAAATAGAGCAATGGTTTAAAAACTACTCAATTCTAAAAAAAATCTTCGCTCCTTTTCGTTAGATTTATTCAAAGAGGTTGGGTCTAAAATAGCTTATGAAGTAATGTGTTATAAAAAGGTAGCCTACATGTATATTCAATTTCTTTACAAAAGTACACACCAAGTGTCAAATAGTTCGGATTTTGATGAGGCGACGAGTCATTCGTTGTATTATGTACTTTTTATGATTTATCACTCATATCAAACTAACAGTTAACGTTTTACCCCAGAGATGTTTATACAGTAAGTCCCGCTAATACGACCACATAATATGTTAACATACTAATCTGTAAAAGCAGGTGGTTGCTTAATACTAGTAAAAAGTAATACAGCTCATATATGATTCCCTTAAATTTGATAACAACACTTACAAACTCGTGCTGTTGTATATACAATCCCTTAGTGTACATACCTGAGATACAGTGTTTGTTAATTTTTATACCGTTCCTAAAAACGACATATATTTGCAAGACTCTCTATTGTTAAGCTTGGAAACACATAATACCACCGCTGGATAACGTAATATAGTTGCTTTTAGCTGGTAACTCTAAACATTAGAGACTGGTTAAAGCTATATGACCATCTGTGTGCATATCGACTGGTACTAACTACAGTTTGATTATGTATTCAATGAACTTTCCAGGTTCACTAACTTGTATTTAAATTGGTATCGCTTGAGAAGTAGAGGACACCGCTGTTAGATCTCAAATATAACACTATGTACATGTACTGAAATTAAAGTATCAACAGGAGAATCGGTGATGTTTTAACCTACCACTATACCACAATAGCAACAGAATTTATTTTCTTCAATTTCTTCGCAGAGTAAGAAGTAATATTAAAACCTTTCGTTACTCGAACGGTAACAGATAATAATTGTCCTGTTTTTACGTAACTGAACTTTGAAATGTCTAACGACGGAGAACTAATAGGCATTTATTCTTATGAAGGCAATCGCGACCTAAAGAGATTTGAAAACAGCTTGGATCCAGATCAAATGTCGAATAAATGACATCTCACCAAGATCCAAGCTGGTTCACATTAGGAGGTATTTTTTTCAAAAGTTAAAGGGAAACTAAAAAAGTGATTGCTTCAGAATAGAGTTTGGTAAAACATCGTTGATTCAGCATGACAATGGCTCGATAAATGCCATTGTGTGACACACATGCACACGAGAAACATGGATAAAACATTGAAATGTGCATTCATGCATTTATTTATTTAATTAATTTATTATTATAATTAACTCTTTTGCACAATAAGCATATAACGTCGCTGTGCTGACAAACCCTCGTATAATGAAAATCACTACAGGAGAACCAAAAAACTGATTATTTTCATGAATTCGTCTTTATGTGACAAATAAGGTCTATATTCTGGTACCATATTAAAACACAAATTAATAGATAAAACTTTATTTATTCTATCATTAGTAAAACTATATTTTTCCCATCATTTGGTATGACGATTTTTTAAATGTACGATATATTTGTACCAACTTTTGTTCAGTTTATGTATATACGAGCTTTTACCACTTATACGATATTTCGTCGTTTATTTGTTATCCGGCGAGCATGATATACGACAATTTACATTTCGCTTCAGTTTAAGCTTTGTACCTTGACACACAAAGAAAAGGACAGACCAATGCTCTATGTACCACAATACATGCACTGGCCTAATCTGCATGTGTTTTGATATGTTTAATGTAATTGCTCCGCATGCGTGAAGAGTAAAATTTATACGGGGTTTTGATATTGAAACATTCAGACCAATAAATATATGAGGATTAGTCACGGGCGAATTTTGAACTTTTCATTAGTCGATTGGGCTGAGATTTTGACAGGATGTGGGCATTGTACATTTAAATCAGAAATTGTGAAGAAACTATTTTCGGCCAAAATGGATATACGAGGTTTTGTCAGCACAGCGACGATAAGCACAATAAGCATATCTTATGCAGTGAAACCTCTCTAACACCTCTCTAAACACGAACATGTTTTGTCACGGAAGAAACTGCAGAATCAGAGACATTCCATAAGCAAACAGAACAGACCCTGATCAAAAAGCTCCTGCAGGAGTTATCTGATATGGGTATACCCTGTTTGCAAAGTCGTAAAATGACGTATCTACGAATGTGATCACATTCGTAACAGGTAAATTGTGTTACAAATGTGCGTGTCCGACATGGGGGTTGACATTAGAATCACACGTATAAGAGGTGGAGGTCCTGGCTGACAATGTTCAATTAATGTGTATCACAATGATGGTTACTGTTCATGCCCAGTCAGGCAATCCGTCCATGCGACGGTAACTCCGACCTAAAACCTGCACCTACCAACGCTGTTCCACACGTTGCAGTCTCTGCACCCGTGGCACTTTGGTGTTGGATGGTGAGAGGGTGGTGAGAGTACTGCACGACATCTTTTTACCGAATTCGCAGAGGAACAGCCGACAGGGTTTTTGCAGTCCGTCAGTTGCAAGAGAAGTGCCGGGAGCAAATTATGGAACTATACTTTGTATTTGTAGACCTCACCAAAGCATTTGACACAGTAAATTGTGATGGACTGTGAAAAACCCTGTAGATTTGACTGTCCAGAGAACTTGTCACCCTTATTGCATATTTTCATGATGGTATAAAGGCCAGGATCCAGGAAAATGGTGACACGTCAGAACCATGTCCGGTGGTAAATCGGGGTTAAACAAGGATGTATGCTTGAACCTACACTGTTTTCCATTCTGTTTGCAGCCATGCTCACCGATGCATACAAGAATTATGACCGTGGGATTTACATCAAATTTCGAACAGACGGCAAACATTTCAACTTGCGAATATTTCCGTGACATTGGACGTCCCTGTAAACACTACAGAGATTGTCTTGAAAGCAACCTGACAGTCTGTGGTATAGATACTTCATCATGGAAAGCTTTGGCACAGGATAGGTGCCTTTGGAGACAGTTTTGTGGCAAGGGAATCAAGACCGTTGAGGCCAACAGAACGACTAAAACCAGGCGAAAGGAGAGCAGCGAAAGAATGGCACCACACTGGATGCAGATAGGACTCCCACATGAGGAAGCATACCGGCTAATTACATGTTTGCATACTCATCCGTCGAAGCGACGGGAGACTCCATCATGCGATGCTGTTAATGTGTCCCTATGATTAAATAAATATTACTTCTAAAGTTCTTAGTTCCTTTATTTGCTTTTACTTGAGTAAAACACTATGCCAAATATTTTCAGCAACTATAAATCTAATGATATACTTTTAAGAAAGAAAACCGTGGTCATTTCTTTTGTTAATATTTTTAGTTTGTTGTTAAATTTTGAACAAGATTTCATTTTTGCGATGAATGAATGATGATGATGACGATGGGGATAATGTTGTTGTTGTTGATGATGATTGGGTGGTCATGTTTCATTTCGATACTAATCATGACCTGACTGGAAATAACACTGTGCCCATAACATGTGATAAATGTCATTCATGTACACATGCACTTTTTAGCATCATTTTCTGTGTGAAATTTGTTGTGTTACATATGTGACTGTATGTCACATCAAAAATTGGTTTCGATCACATTCGTCACAAACTGTGTTACATAATTATGTGCTCGATTTCCGGATCACATTTGTAACACGTGTTACGAATGTGATTCGTTACAAATGTGGTCTAACACACCTGCATTAACATCTCAATTTGTGTTGGTTTCAACCAGCGTCATTGGTCGTTGTGACCCTTTGTTTATTAGAATAACCATTTCCCTGATCAATATTCATGTAAGAAATTATGTCTTCAGGAACATTTATCAGCTGAAGTTTTATAATGTGGAATTTTCAATGAATTGTTTTGCTTTGACATAAACTGTAGAGTCAGATCTATATCATGTCAAAAGCAAACATGACAGACCCTGATCTAGGTCTACTCTGTTTGCAAATGCGTGAAAATCCGTTAACACGAAGGGAAGGGTAAATATTCTTCTTTTTTAAAAACTTATTTACTAGTATCAGACCACATTAATATTAAGAGATATTTTACATGTGGACTGGCCACATTATGCAGGTTTTTCTCACGTACCATCAACTCCGCCGGTAAGAGTGTCGAGTAAAAAACGTTTTTCGTCTACGGCAACCCCAAGCGCCAGCGGGAGAACAACCAAAACAACAAGTGCGAACTTCATGTCTGCTTTCTGGAACGAAAGAGTCAGGCCATTAGAAAGCTACCGTATACTTTCTCATTGAAATTGTATCGGAGAGCCGATCTAATGAGTAGCAACAGGTAAACAATTACAGTAAAACCCCTCTAAACTGGACGCAAAATTATGTCTATCAGACTGGTAACCGCTCAATATAGGGTGAAAAACATGCAGAAAACTTATTTTGGGATCTTTCTGCATGTCTTTCAACCCGCATTAATCTTTCACCTGCCTAACAACCTAGATTGTTCTTTAATAAAATTCCAGTTTAAAAGAAGTCTACTGTAAAACGTTTTCACTCAATTTACTCTCCTTCCTAAATACTATTAAATAATTAAGAGCCCTGATCCAACATCCTCACCACACCAGGCACAGTGTGTTTTATCTGGGTCTACACTGTTTCACACTAAATAGCTATAGAGCCGTAAACCAGGGTCTTAGGTCAAACACAAACATCGCCATTTCTCCACGCAACCGTATGTTGTGGCACTTTTAGAGGCGTCTCTTCGAACCAATTTGAAAGGATGGTCACAGTATATTGTTAGGTGGAGAAATACAAAGAAATATGTATAAATGTTTAACTTACGAATCTTAATAACTGTGCCTCTGTTAATAAACCACATGTAGCATTTTATTATTTAATCGCGAAGTATATTATATAGAGCAGGGGTGTTCGCGAAACGCGAAAAAACACTATTTTGGTATGTTTTTGATACTTCTGACATGCGATTAAAACATAATGTATTTGTGATGGAGTTGTTGTTGTTGTTGAGGCATAGCACGCGAAGGACACCTATGAGTTAGTGTAGACTCTGGGCTCTAATGCGGAGGCAACTTAATGTCTGCACGTTTTGCATAATATCGGATGGCGTCTTTCGTCTTCAATTGCAAACAGTTCGGATCTAGATGTGCAGTCGAGTAAGGATCCAAACTGTTTGACACTCCACTGATCTCTTTTGTAAAGCTATTGAAGAAACGCAACTCTAAAACATGAAGCGAGCGGAAATGTGTCAAGTAGAGTAGTAGCTTAAGTAACACAACATTCAGGTTGGTTTTCGGATAGCAGTGACTCGTTTATAAGTTAATTCATACTGCCTCGCTTATACAAAGTTACACACAACATGTTCTTTGTCCTCGTATTGCTAAACAATCTGAACATAAAAGGCTTTTCTAAATCTTCAATTTATAAATAAAGGTATCGATTTTATTGATATTCAAAGTATATTTCGTGATAAGAATGAATACTATCGATACTATCCCCAAATATATCAACTCTGAATCACCTATCATCTATTATAAATATAATAAACCTATCAGGAATGTTATTTTTAACTACAATAAAATTGTCTCAGACTTAAATATTGATGTCAATACCCCTACTTCTTGAGATTGTAGCATTTCAAGCTTTTGCTATAAACCAGTTGGTCATGTCATTACTGGTAATTTTGATATAATTAAAGATAAATAATAATAATAATAATAATAATAATAATAATAATAATAAAGACTTTATTTAACGAGAGAACTCATTTGATAAAATCAATCTTCCATGAGGCCCTCAACAGTAACATATATACAAGCACATTAAAAACAATCTAGTAAAAGCTACATACATCTTTAAAGATACATATGGTTACTGGTAGAATGAAGGTTTAACCTAATGGTAAGCATAGGGTCTATTATATTTCAAGGTTTTACCCAGATCCCACAAGACGTCAGCGCAAAGTTGGCCCGATATCGCAATGACTTTGGGTCCAACCACAATCAGACGCTCCCGAAAGGACGTGGAGGTGTGTCCCATGCGGATAACCTCTAATATTATAGTTAACGCCATTCGCCTATGCGAGCGTCTCGGTGATCGTGACAATTTTATTGCTGCGTTAAAGACATTACCCAGGTCCATTCAATGATCCCCCCCATTGTTCTCAATAGGCGTGAAAGTAACAGTAAAAGCATGATACAAGTGTGAAAAATATGGCAAGCCGTCTCATTCTGTCTAGAGAGGCCCTGACATACAATTAGTCAAGGGGAACACACTCAAAAGACCATTGTTGGTCAGAACCCAATAGAAGTTCAACCCTTAAGAAGCCTACCACTAACAAACAAAGGGCCATATGCAAACAGGTTGGATCCAGATGAGACGTCGAGTAACCCGGCATCTTATCTGGATCCAAGCTATTTGACAGACAACATTTTCACAAATCTTTACAAACTATGAAGCACTTTCACATTTGAAGCAGACAAGCAATTTAGCAGATGAATATTTTATAAGGATTAAATACATTAAAAAAACCTGAGCGCTTATGTATATCAGAGATAAAACTCTGGACATTTGGCCTGCAGTAGAATCCATTTAACCTGCAGTGGAGGAGAGCTATAATATTTTCAAAGGCACCCTAATTAAAGCTGAGAATTCAATTCTGTCTTGTAGAGCTGGCGTTCATATATACATGCCATGTTTGTTTGTACAGTGGAGAAAACGTTATCATTTCCCGTTTAAACGTATCTATACGCAAATGCATTGAAGTAAAATGTAGAAAAATACACCTTGTTGAAATATCTCAAGATATTTTTTTATCTGAGTGGCAAACCGTTTGGAGCCTGATCAGACGCCGGGTTACCCGGCGTCTGATCTGGCTCCTAACTATTTGCAATGGAAATAATTGTTTTAGCATAAATGCGTTTAATGGGAAACAAGGTCTATCAGAATATGTAAATACTGCTCAGAAAGTTATAATTTAACCCCTGCACCATGCACTTGATCTCAATGAGATATATTTGTATGTGGAGTGTCATGAATGTAGGTTGAGCACTTTAGAAGACATTCACAGGCCGAACGGACAAAGCGGGGCCTATATGCCCCTTCTTATAGTTTCAGGGAGCATAATAAAAATAAAAACATATACTGCATTAGTGACAATCTAATCATTTCCAAATCATCAAATGTAAGAGACGGGCCTCACATGGAACGCTCCAGTGGTTCTTGACAGGCAGACTGCTATAGCTCTTACCATGTGCCGCATGCTTTTTCACAGGTTAGCTGTAAAGACCCAAGCCGGCCAAGGGAATGTCTTTAATTTCAACCGACAAAAAAGATTATTCTTACCATAATAAACCGGCGAATATATGTAGTTTCACTCTTGTCAAATGTGAGTTTCGGGTCTATCAGATCGGAGCCGACCGACTTATTTTGAGAATTAAAGGCCTGTCGTCAAATGAATTTGTCTTATAGTGGAGATTTCGTTAATACCATGTCTCAAGGCATCTCTCCCACGAAATATAAGCCATAGTTTTTGAGAATACATGGGAATTTGACAAAGTTATGACACCCGTAGTGACTGCATGCCTATTTTCTGTGGTCAGAGATACCTACCATGTTATTATCTATTACATTGATGTGAACAAAAAACCACAGATTTTTTAGTTTACTTTTAAATGTAATTTTATGGTATTTTGACAATGTTTTGACATTTTTTAGATTATTTTGGCCAATATTCAATATTTTTCTGTGTGTTGCAGACGGGAGGGGGGTGTTATGGTCGGGTAGTGGGGTAGCACACGACAAACACCTGTGCTCGGAACATGTAAAACTGTGCAATACTTTTAAGTCTGGCCTAACATAAAACAACATAAACTTTCTACTTTGTACTGAATTCCGAAACTACATATAAACCCTTACAAGGAGCGTTTTATTGCCAACTCCAGTTGTTGTATTACATTGTACCACTACTAAAATACCTAAACTTTTGACGCCCTGTCTTACTACGATCAAAGAACATGTAAAAGAGCTCTTATGATTTCTCTACACTCTATACTACTATACCGCACCGTCTTATAAAAGATAAACTGATTAAATTAATAGAAAACAAGAAATATCTTTTAAAAAGATATTCAGCGGCATTCAAATATTGACATAGTGTACAAAACAATAATGATATTAAATCTCTGCCAACTTAATTTCAATGTTTGGAGATCCTGTTAGTACAGATAACTAGATCTATGAAGGGATGCTTGTTATTATACTAGCAGAGACGCATGGGAATGACTTGGAGTAGAATAAGCAATTATGGAAATTTTTCAAGTTACTTTTATAGGAAATCACTATTTAAATGTACAATGCTAAAGTATTTTTTAAAAACTATCTGAAGTTAGTTCTTCATTTTACCTATTATAAAAATTACTTGAAAGCACGTATATTTATATTGATATGAAGATAACTAACTAATACACTTTAAATAAAGCATACAGAATTTAATTTTTGTTTGTGCAGAGTCTGTCATTACTTCAAGAACGGTATTTATCTATAGCCTGGATCAACGCATTAATTGACGTGTGTGCATCATCATTAGTGACACCATTAACTGAATCTACATGTATTTTTAAAACAATATAAAGTTAGCAATCTCAACCTACTACTCGATCAAACGCCCCAGGTGATAGAGCCGTAACAATAGCCTTCAGTAAGTAGCTTTGTATTACAGAGGGCGAACAATCAGAGCCTTAATTGGTGCTGTGGTCGGGGATAGTAATTAATACTATTAATGCCACTACTCTAATATACTAAACAACATTTATTTCTTCTTTATTTCCTATAGCATTGCCTGTGAATTATGGTGGTTTCGGCAAACTACCTGTTCGTCAAAGTGGACGTGGTCAAATGTGGTATTAAATTTATAGCAAAATGATAATAAAAAATTAATTGTGGTTTGGGCAAACTGGCAATAATGCTCAGCAATCATTACCATGAAGTGATAAGTACGATAATGGGTTAGGAACTGATATAAAGTATGGCACACCAAAAATTGAATAGTCAAAATTGATCCACACCTTATGAGGATAATAGATCTATATAGTTTTACTCAGTAATATTGTTTATGTATTATATATACTCTAGTTTTGATAATGACCAAAGTAATAAATAATTCACATTTCTTTACTGGTCATGGTAATAAACAACTATGTGACTACAGTATTGTACTTGTATTTGAATCCACCAAAACAAAAAGCATAAAGTGAGTGGCAAACAGTTTGGACCAAGACCAAAATCAAAACTGAATGGGATAGTAAATCATTAGTAATGTGTTATGTGGCCTGGGGCTGTTTAAATGACTAAACAATGTGATTATTGTATTTGAAAGCACCTCTTTATCACTCGTTGTACCCAAGGTTGAGTAAGTGTGAATATGTCACCTGCTTAGCTAATATCCTGATCTGTATTAACCAAAACAATTGGACCACATATCAATATTTAACATGTAGATAGTTATTCAATGATTTTGATTATTCAATTTTTGCTTTTTAATACAAATTTTCAATTTTGCCGAAACGTCCTAGGCCGAAACAATAGATGGCCAAAACGTCCTGGGCCGAAACATCCGGGGCGAAACTTCCTTGGCCGAAACGTCCTACATTCAGTTTGGCCATGTGTAGAGGCATTATAAAAAGGCTGTATGCCAGTCAAGGTCTTGACTAATGAAAATATGGTTTACTTCAAAATACTTGTAGGTCATATGCAAATTACAATGTAACATAGTTTCTGATTGGTGGAAAACTAGAACAAAAGTGAAAATAGACAGCTAGCCGCTGAAAAAAACTTTGCCAGAGAAAATAAAATGTCCCTTGCTTGTAATGTTCAACGTTCATTCTTTTCGAATTCAGAAGTTGAGCATTACACAATGTGGACTAGCCTTGATGTTGATCTCTTACCTTTCTTTTAGATAATATATTTGTGCGTTATGGGGATACCATATATCGTCAAGTTGTTGGTATACCCTTTGGTACAAATTGTGCCCACTTGTTGCAGATTTTTTTTTGTATTGCTATGAGAAGGATTTTACGATTAGCTTAAAACCTGATACTCATGCCGATATTGTTAATGCTTTTTATAAAACTTCAAGGTATTCAGACGATAATATGGATGGTCCTTATTTTGAGACTATGATTTCTTCAATTTACCCTGAAGAACTGTCTTTAAACAAAGCGAATCAATCTGACATAATGGCTTCCTTTTTGGAGTTGAATCTGTCCATCACAAACGATAAAGGTTCGTCCAAAATATACGATAAAAGGGAAGATTTTAATTTTAAAATTGTTAATAATCCTTTTGCTAGATGGAGATGTGTCCCGTTCTATATCTTATGGGGTTTATATTTCTCAACTTTTTCGGTTTGCCCGAGCCTATTCTTTGCTAGATTTTAACAGTCGTAATTTAGTTAATAACTGCTAAACTTCTTAAGCAAGGTTACAGTTATCACAAACTGCGGAAAACGTTTTCTAATTCTTATTATCGAAATTTACATCATTAGTAAATATAATTGCAATCTACAGACGTTACTA
Source organism: Azorinus chamasolen (assembly GCA_963576725.1). Taxonomy (NCBI): domain Eukaryota; kingdom Metazoa; phylum Mollusca; class Bivalvia; order Cardiida; family Solecurtidae; genus Azorinus; species Azorinus chamasolen. Next base: position 106,417,779 of record OY755236.1, read on the forward strand.
CAACAAGGCATTTCTCACCCAGAATTTTATGGTGATATTATCTTCAAACTTAAGGAAAATTCGGGGTCATATCCATTTTCACGATTTGTTTATAAAACGCATTAAAATCTTTGATAAGAAAGGTTATGACCCTATTATATTGCAACGCACTGCACGTTTGGTTATTGACCCCTTTATAGTCGGTAGCTACGCTTTCCTCTTTGCTTGCGCGATGACAGGCCGAGGGTAGTACTCTATGATGGTATACTCTTAAACTCAGTAACGGGATGAGCTTACCAGACTCATGTATTACTTTTCCTCTGCCGTGCTCTTAACGGCTTCCCTGCAGTTGCTCTGACTTCAGCAAAGTCATTGAGTACATATTTGACGGATTTTTCACAGTAACTGTTGTTATGCTATGTTTTACATATTGTCATGTGTTTACCGTCTTCTATGTTGTAGGGAAGTCCGGCGGGGATACCTTTATTTACACGATTTGTTAAGCTAGGGTGACTTAAGTCTTTGAGATAAGTGTGAGGTTAGGACGTCCGTAAACCGGTTTAAACCCCTGTGGTGATTTTGCTGCTGATCGTGTCTAGGCGGTACCCTCTTTGTCACCCTTACTTTTGTTTGTCTTCTCTTTGTATTTGTGTTTTTGTTCATGTTTGGAATATTTGTCTCTGGTGTTTGCGTGATTGTTGGTGTTTTCTGTGTTCATCTCATGTATGTCTGTGTGCGTGTGTGTGCGTGTGTGTGCGCGCGTGTGTGTGGTGGGGGTGGGTGGTGGTTGCCTCTTGTATGTGGCTTTGCCTGCTTGACTTTACTGTTTTTTTTTTATTAAGATCACGCTAGCGATAGCGATGCTTTGAGATGTGTTTGTGAAGAAAATGACGCGCTGTAGTAGCCATGCTAAATGCGATGTGTTTGTGAAGAAAATGACGCGCTGTGGTGGCGATGCTTTGCGATGTGTTTGTGAAGAAAATGACGCGCTGTGGTGGCGATGCTTTGCGATGTGTTTGTGAAGAAAATGACGCGCTGTGGTGGTGATGCAAGGTAGACACATGTAGTTGAACACTTGATTATGTTTCCGGAAAATCGGCGAATTATCGAAGAATAGTTGCCGATTCTGCTGATAGTCGTTGAATGTTGGGCGATATGTAACGGGAATGTACCACAAAAAGTGTTCGGTTATGTGCAGCGATGTTCGACAATCACTGACGCGCATCGGGAATGTTTGACGAGCAGGTCTGAAGTCTCGTCGAATATACATTAAAAACATTGTAAGAAATGTAGCAACTGCTACATGACCAATAGGGACCGTCTGATCAGGGTCTGCTCTGTTTGCTTATGGACATGTATAGCCATGATCATACAAATTTTGTTTAAACCAACGATTCCCTTTTAAAGGTTGCCTTATAAAACTTAAGTAAATGAATTTTATGAAGTGATCGGTTAGTGCAAACATGTTCTCTAGGGAAAGAGTTAACACACATGGTTATGTATTTTCAAACAGAGTAGACCCATATCAGACAGCTGTTAATCAGGATCTGCTTTGCTTTCGGTTTGGTTATGGAATAATAGAGGCCTGATTCTACAAACATACGTTTTCCTTGCCTTTGAAAATAGAGTAGACCAAGATAAGACGGCATCTGTAGGAACTGTATGACCAGGGTCTACTCTGTTTGCTTTAAGAAATCGTAATAGATCTAACTCTACGGTTTCTACCAATACCAAAAGTCCACGTCTACATTTGCCGTCATGAAAAATCAGCTGATAAACTCTGATACATGAATATTTTGTTAAGTAAAGGATTATTTTTTTGTAAAGACTATAGTATTAGCCTCTACATAGAAGTCTTAGTAAAAGATGTTCATGTCTTAATTCTACCTTTTGCCGAATTTTACAGTCTCCCTACTGTGTGAATGCACTCCTATAGATAGGTCTACTGGGCGTCCCTGCTTGAAGACTATATAAGTAATGCGATGAACTTTATGCCCCTATCGTGACGGTATATCAGCTGGTTTCTCTTTTTAGGGATACATGTATGTACTATACCATTGATAACGGTCAGAGACGTAATGATATATCTATATAGGCCTACATTAACGTTTTGCTTGCTGGGAAAACATTCCGTCGACAGAAAATGTCTTCTACTACATATTTCAATTTCAAAGCAGACTTACAGTATACTAGTCTGCTTCTATTTCAATTGCGTACTTACGGTGTCCTCCAGTTTGTATTCTGAGGAGGCGCTCGTCGATTTACGTGACGCCTCATCTCTAAACTGTTCGCTACCGTCATCAAGGGTTCGCCTGTAGCAGGCTAATGGTTCGAGGGGTTAGCACAAACACGCCGGAGTGCCGCCTTTAATTTTCATAAATCATTTCAAAAATGAAACCGTCTTCATTTATCAATGTAGATATCATTTTCTTCACGTTTTTAGTTTGAAAGTATAATTCAAGATTTAAAAGTCTTGGTTCTTGTTGAAACGTTTGATATCGACCGTCGTCTCACATTGGTCCAAACTGCAAAGGTTATGATCAATTCATTCATTGACTGTAGACCCACGTCAGAGGGCATCTTAACTAACCCTCTGGGTCCATGCTTATAAAGCTTTTAGTTGAGTCTGAATTTCGTTCTCAAGCTTTTGATTGGTCAGATTTGAGTTCTCAAGCTTTTGATTGGTCAGATTTGAGCCTTTGGCTCAAATCTGACCAATCAAAAGCTTGAGAACGATCTCAGGCTCAACTAAAAGCTTTATAAGCAGGGACCCAGATCAGGGTTTGCATTGTTTACTATAGCAATCAGTTTACACCAACATAGACATACATTTCTATTGCAGGAACCATTCTCATGTAAAATGGATAGAATCCAAGTTCCAAGTTTAATTTCACAACAACACCACCAGCAGCAGCATCATCAGCAGCAACATAAACAACCACAACACTAGATTGTACTGTAGAATATCGTTCAACCCTTTCCTTCATACAAACGTCTTTTCACGCATTTACAAACAGAGTACATCCAGATTAGACGGTTTCTATAGGAATAAACATAGAATAGGGAAATGTTAAGTGACTACAGTTTGAATACTTATTTGGATATGTAAACTATGGTAAAATGTGGTGTTGCATGAAGAGCGGAAGCAACTTACATGAATACATGTTGCATTTCTTTCAACTTGCATTAAACTATCGTTTGTCTAAACTATTTATTTCATATCGTTTGTCTAAACTCTTTATTTCATATTTAAAACCAGAGTATACTCTTACGAGACGACTCCTGTAAGATCCGTCTGATCAGGGTCTACTCTGTTTCCTTATGAAAACTGTACATGGAATTCCACAGTTTCTGCCACGGGTAAAACTTCCTGTTTACATGCCATTAGAAAAGCATCTAATTGGTTTTCGTGACGTCAGTATTTCTAATTCCATACATGACTATTCACGAGTAAATGGTTCAGGAAGATAAACACTATTGAGAAGCCGCTAAGAGAGTTTCACTGTGTCTCCACCAATGTCAAACAGATAGCCGCTAAGAGAGTTTCACTGTGTCTCCACCAATGTTGAACAGATAGCCGCTAAGAGAGTTTCACTGTGTCTACATCAATGTTGAACAGATAGCCGCTAAGAGAGTTTCACTGTGTCTCCATCAATGTTGAACAGATAGCCGCTAAGAGAGTTTCACTGTGTCTCCACCAATGTTAAACAGATAGCCGCTAAGAGAGTTTCACTGTGTCTCCACCAATGTTGAACAGATAGCCGCTAAGAGAGTTTCGCTGTGTCTCCATCAATGTTGAACAGATAGCCGCTAAGAGAGTTTCACTGTGTCTCCATCAATGTTGAACAGATAGCCGCTAAGAGAGTTTCACTGTGTCTCCATCAATGTGAAACAGATATCCGCTAAGAGAGTTTCACTGTGTCTCCATCAATGTTAAACAGATAGCAAGGCTATACACAGTAAAACCTCTCTGAACCGACCATTTAATTATAAACATAGGTGTATTTAAAATACGCGGTTGTTTTAACCTTTTCCCTCATAAGTACACCTTTCTACGCCTTTGCAAACAGAACGGACATCCTATAGGATCCGTCTGATCAGGGTCTGCTCTGGTTGCTTATGAAATAATATAGATATTATTCTATAGTTTCTACTACAGCCAAAAACTCACGTTTCAAATTGTCGTTATCAAAACCGATCTAATTTGCAGAATCTAATGGCAGAATATATGTACTCATAAGCAAACAGGACATACTCTAACCAGATGGCTACTACAAGAGCCGTCTGATCAGGGTCTGCTCTGTTTGCTTATGAAATAATGTAAATATGATTCTATAGCTTCTACTACAACCAAAACCTCACGTGTCAAATTGTCGTTATCAAAATTGATCTAATTTATATTCATGACGTCAGCATTTCTTTCATAAATATTCATGGAGTAGAGGGTTAATGCAGCACGACGGGGTGCTACCATCTGTCATTAAAGACCTAGACACAGACATGTTGAGTGGTCGTTGTTGAGAGGTGTTACTGTATGTTGACTTCTGCAGCAATAACTCATCTCCTTGCTGCAATAATGAAACATGGCTATTACCTCAAGAGCGACCACTTAACCTCTTAGTTCATGAATATCCATGTAAGACACTGTGGATATTACATGTGATTAGATTAGTTGTTATAACAGCACATTGAAATGTGAATGTTTGGCCATGGCAGAATCTATATACTCATATCCATACTATAATTATATCATAAACAACCAGGACAGACCCTAACCAGACGACTACTACAAGAGCCGTCTGATCTGGGTCTACTCTGTGTGCAAAAGCGTATTAAAGGCATATTAAAGGCGTATTAAAAGCGTATTAAAGGCGAATTTATGGAGTAAAAGGTTAACCCTTTCGGTACCAAATACATTTTATCTTCTGGGATTGTCGTCTGCTTCGGGTGTTTTTGAAAACGCGATTACTTTAATTTCTGTATAAAACTATGATCAGTGTCAAACAGTTTTGATCCTGAGGAGATGTATAATACAGTTAAACCTCTCTATAACGGCCACTAAATTACATCAAGTAGTTTGTGTTAAAGGCAGGTGGCTGCTTAAAGCAAGGTGAAAGTAAAACAGAACGCCCCTATAGGAGCGTTCTGTTTTGCTTTCACCTTGCTTTAAGCAGCCACCTGCCCTAAATGCGAACCAATTAACACAATTAAGTGAGCGTTATAGAGAGGGTTTACTGTATTCGGCGTCATCTCTGGTTCGCAACTGTCTGCAAAGGTAATCACTGATGGTTGCGGAAGGCGGTTTACGAATAAGATAATGTTTTATTATTGTGACTTGTGCATTACACAAATATTTCAATGACAATCAATTAAATAACAAACTCACAGGTAGCACCCGGCCCTTTATGCCTATAAGTCACGAATAACATGGAGGTCTGTACTAGCATGTGGTTGATTAACAGAACAGAACAGAACAGAACAATATATTTATTTAGACTTGTACATAATACATCGTCTTTACTTACATATATACAACCATAACAACTGTTCACGTGATATTTTGGTCAGTAACACCTTTCGTTTCGATTCAAAACATACAGGTTGACAAGTGTTATAGGTTATGGCTATTTTAAATACTTCTTATAACGTGCTTGAAATTATCGGAGAGCATTAACCTTTTCCCTGTTCTGTGTTTATTCCAAATTTCAATACCTACTGTATATACATGGAAAAAGTTATAATAAAATATGGAAGTTGGAACATTGTAGTAATTTTAGAAACTAAAGAAACATATCTTTCAAATTCTACAAGCAAACAGGGCAGATCCTGATCAGATGACCTCTATAGGAGCCGTCTGATCTTGGTCTAGAACTATGTTTGCAAATGCGTGAAAACATGTTGATATGAAGGAAAGCGTTAATACAGAACGAATTGGAGAATTTTCTACTACTCTACCACCTGCATTTAAGACATAGAATTATACTTCATAATACTAAAGGTCCAATGTGAATCGTTTAATATTCATGTAAGAAATTAATAACACCATGCATATGTATAAGCTACATTATCATTATGGCAGATGCACACAGGATATCTCGGGATTGGTAGAAATTGTAAGGTCAGCTATTTTATAATTTCATAAGCAAACAGGACAGATCCTGATCAGATGGCTCCTACAATAAGATGGAAGCCTTGGCGAGCATCATTATCCTTAATCAATCGGTTTAACCTTTCGCACCTTTGCAAACAGAGTAGACCCATATCAGATATTTTTATGAAGAAAGGGATATTGTTATTTATATGATTGAAGATAGAAATTGAAGAGACACTATATAAAGTTTTACGTATCAGGAAAGGAAACCATAATTTCTATCAGCAAGGGAAACAAATTCTACCCATAAGTACTTTCGCACTGTATGAGTTACTCTCCTTCGTTCTAATACAATAGTACATGGGGTATTCAGATTAGTCGATCGTCTAAACTTCTATATAAATTTTAAAAATCGTGTTCAGTGAAATAGTTTGCTTAATATTTCCACGCATGCTTGCCTCTGATCAGACCACTGTTCGACATTAACCAGAAATTGAGTTTATTCTAACCCGACATAATATTGATCACGATCAATAACGCCATCTTTGATACAACGGGTGACTATGGTACTGGTTCAACGAGTGACTATGGTGAGTGAATATGGTGAGCGACTATGATATTGGTACAACGAGTGACTATTTGTCAGAAGCCATAAACGGTACCTCTACAGTAGAACCGCTCTAATGTGACAACTTAATGAATAGATATCTCTATCTTTATAAGCAGGTGGTTGCTTAATGCGCGACGAAAGCAACGCAGAAAGCTCATATAGGAGCTTTCTGCATTACTTTCGTCCCGCATTAAGCTACCACCTGGCTATAAAACCCAGAATTATGCCCCCTTTTGGTGGTCGCATTAGAGGGTTTTTACTGTAATAGCTTTTTCATGTTTTTGATATTAACCGTCACCTTGTTGTAAAACTGATGTCTGCTTCAAATCCAATTTGTTGTATTGTACTTACGTCCTGTTCATTTTATTGACCGATAGTCTAACAGCTCAAGTTGTACTGTACTTGCGTCTTGTTTATTTGTTTATTTGTATTGACCGATAGTCAAAAAGCAAAAGTTGACTTGTACTTACGTCCTGTTTATTGCATTGACCAATGGTCAAACAGCTCAAGTTGTATTATACTTACGTCTTGTTCATTTTGTTGACCGTTGTCAAACAGTTCAAGTTGTATTATCCGCATGTCTTGTTCATTTTATTGACCGATAGTCAAAACAGCTCAAGTTGTATTATCCTTATGTCTTGGTAATTTTATTGACCGATAGTCAAAACAGCTCACACAACTCAGTGTGCGCTTAGCGTGGTAAGTATTAACATTGTCCCTCATATAGGCGAGTGTTATCTTTACCAACAGGGTAGATCAAGACCGAAAGGCTCCTGTAGGAGCAGTCTGTTCATGATCTGCTCTATTTGCTTATGGAATAATATAGATTTGATTCTACATTTTCTGACATAGTCCAACACTGATGTGTTCGTATGCCATGATAAATGATACTGTCATTTCTTACTTAAATATTCATGGCGTAAAGGGTGATTGTTTAAAACGTGAAAGTACACATTCGATTGTTTTTCCCCTTCTCTTGCTGAATTTTAAAATACATTCCATGTCCTGTTGTATAATTACATAAATCTTCACTGTGTACAAGTATTTCGCTGTGCTATCACTGCTATGGAGTGCACTGGTTGCACACTCAACTAAGGTCTTGTAAATAGTGCAGACCCTGACGAGACAGCTCCTGCAGGAGCTGTCTCATCTGGGTCTTCACTATTTACAGGTAGGTATATTGACGTGAAGAGCAAGCGACGGGTTAAGCAACAAAGTAACATCCTCTATAGAGACAACTGAATGAACAAGTAAGTATTGTCAAGCAATTCATTGTCTCCTACCGGTGACTGCTCATAGCATTTCTACAGTCACCACCTTTAGTTGGCTGCAGACTTTCAAGGTATATCTATTGATATCACAAGTATATAATTTATGAGTGACACTGCCTAACTTTTTATCAATGGTTCTTATACAGTGGTTTTCAGATCAGTTCATTCATTTCAAGGTGACTACTGATCTGAGTGGGCGCATGTGTCAACATGTTGCTTCCCTAATGAAATGGCGAGTCAATTTCACTGAAAAATAAAAGCAGTACTTGACACTCTGCCTTCCTATGATGCATCCACACAAAAAGCATGGAAACCGTACTCCATACAATTACAATCCAGGCAAATTTTGTGAATTTTAACTCACACTGAGGTCAAGGCCAGGGTAAAGGTCACAGAGACACACAAGTAGTATGAGACAATGTTAGGGGAAAGGTCATAGAAACACTAAAGTATCATGCGACACCATGCCTTCCCAAAATGCATTCACAAACGAAATTTCGAAATCCTACATCAAGGGGTTGAAGGTGTATCATGACAAATTTCAGATAATTTTTAAAAATTGATGTCAGGGACAAAATCAAGGTCACAGAGACACCAAAAAAGCGAAACTACTCTCCCCCTTCCCAAGATGCACTTACACGATAAATTTGGAAAATCTAACCAAACGGGTTGAGATTGTCTCATCAAAATTTCTAGCCAAGGTCAAGATCACAGATGCCCCAAAGTAGTATGCAATGCTCCACCATCTCAAGGTGCACCCAAACAAGAAACCCAAGTAGTTTAGGAGATATCGTTCGGACAAAATTTCGGACGGACGGAAGGACGGAATGCAAACCTATAGTCCCAATTCGGTGACTGGTGGGGTACTAAGAAACATCGGGGTCTGTAAGAGCAGGTGATTGCTTAATACAGAACAAAAACAATGCAGACAACTTTCCAAAGGATATATCTGTATACGTTTCGCACTGCACCAAGCTACCACGTGTCTGAAAAATGCCGAATTAGAGCGGTCGTTGTAGAGAAGTTTTATTGTTCAATTATTCATCGAGAATGTGGACAATGCTAGAGCTTAAGGAAAAACGTGTTTTAATCCTTTACCTCATAGGCTAAGGAGCATTAACTAGAGAAAAGGAAAATTTTAGAATTAAGTAGTTTGAAACCATTGTGATAAATAGAGCATTTGCTCCTACAGGAGCAAATGCTCTATCTATCACAATGGTTTCACAAAGTGACTTTTACAAAGTCGCCATAAGTCGTCAATATGAGGGAATGGTTAACCTTTTATAAGTCATGTTGAAATATAGCAAGAATCTTAGGACTGAAGAAGTCTGGTGGCATTCTTTATATTTTAATACTTTCCGGATAAAGGTTACATTATAAATACAAAGTATGCATCGTAAATGTGTATCATGTACAATAATATGTCACAATGTTGTGTACATAGAGGATCTTACATGAGTGTTCTTGATTATTGGATTTATTAAATGAGTCTTTTTAAAACGATAAAAAACGAGATTTAGCGAGTTTTTTTTATCGTTTTAAAAAGACGAATTTAATAAATCCAATAATCATGAACACGAATGCAAGATCCTATTTATAACATAACACACACAAATGTTATTTGCAGCCAATATTTCAGCAGTAACGTGGATTGTTATAAATTCTTCTTACATATAGAAATGATGAATGAAAGGTGTTATTAGGTTCGCTAGGTAACTGGGACAAAGTAGGTCCAAATTTTCCAACTTTATTTTTTACTTACTGTCATATCAACCAGGATCTAATTCAGACCTCTCTGGTATTCAATTTAACTGTGATAGTTTATGATAAAAAACATACAGAAACACGTCAAAATAATTTTTGAGTTATAGTTTTGACATACATAGTTACAAACACGTCACATTATGACGTCATTGTACACAACATGTATCTATGTAAAGCGCGCCATTTACATGAAGACCTACATACAGTCGCCAACACGTCCGACACTCACTGTCAATGGGATTCGAAATGCGCCTTCGTTTTGGTATATTAAGCCCTTCATTAGTGTTGTATGTATACACATGGACATGGACATTTCCACCGAGAAAAAAAATCTCGATTCAAGTTCAGTGAAAATGTTGGAAATGGACAAAAGATTCAGTACGAACTGCTGCATAAAATGTGTTGGAACAGGAGGAAGCTTTTCGCGATCAGCTGAGTTAGTGAGTATAGCATATTTGAAATATGTTTGTGCTGTGCTGGATTCAGATGACTATTGTTGTTGATTGATGAGATATTTGTATGAGTAGAAATCTGCATAAACAAAAGGACATGCGGTGAAGAAAATGCAAAGTTGAGGAGGCATTTTAATTTAAATGTAGAATTGATTGTATGGGTCAGAGTAGCTGGTAGGTCTTTTTTGGCATACATTTTGTATATGATTCCTGACAGCGATTACAATTTGTATTATTTTATCGAAATTAAGGCGCAAGTGCCAACAATCCTTTGCCATCTATCGTGACTCAATCGTGGACAGGTAGGTCGACCACCGTCCGCCAGTTTGTTTGTTTTGACAGCGCGTATGAATCGTTCGAATGTCATTCGGTCGTTCGAATGTTATTCACTAATGATTATATGCCCATGATTATCAAAAAATAAATTATAGTGTTACGTCACGCTGAAGCCACGTGTTATGTTATAAAATAATATGTTGCAGTGGTGTGTATACATAATGATATGTCGCAGTGTTGTGGGAAAAGGCAGATGGGATGGTAATGACAGTTGATGACCAAATTGCTATATTTACATTCGCCCTGCAACGTCCTTATATAACCTTATTCTAAAAAGAAAGTTGCATTTTCCCATGAACGTTCATTTCAATACCCGATCCGTTGAAATACAATGGAATATAAATATAAGAAATGAATGACGTGCTCCCGGTGTTCATGAGATTATGCAACGCATAGCTTTACGAGCAAAGATTTACGTGAAGCCCTTCGGGCTTCACTGACTTTGCTCTTAAAGCTATGCGTTGCATAACCTCATGAACACCGGTTCATGAGGTTATGCAACGCATAGCTTTACGAGCAAAGATTTACGTGAAGCCCTTCGGGCTTCACTAACTTTGCTCTTAAAGCTATGCGTTGCATAACCTCACGAACACCGGGAGCAGGTCATTCATTTCTTAAATGAACACAAATGATTGTCAGAGCTTGAAGACACATGTACATTAATCTTTTAAGAGATGAAAATGATTACTTTTCCATCGGTCCATTTCATAGGCATACAGCGGTCAATTACATACTATGGTACATTTGTATCTTATCTTTGAAATGACTCTTTGAATGCGAGGAACGAATGTACCGCCATTTGCAAACATCACAGACCCCGGGCTTGGGTTTGATTCATATCTGTTGTACCGGCAGTTTGCAATTAAAAATATATAAGTACATTAACAATTCAATACATATATCTACCATTATATCTACCATTACACAAACTTGATATCAATGGTTTCATTAGTAATAGGTATACATGGAGCCAAACGCAAATTTCCGAGCGTCCAAGTCGGAGTAGGCAGTTGATGTTCGGAAGACAGTTGGTATCGTTTTGTCTTTGTCTTCTACAACAACAGGATGGTCAAAGTTCACCTCATCAACAGCAACAACATCAAACTCCTCCTCATAGCAACACGGCAAACGTATGCAGAGAATCGTTAACCGGTAAAATAGTAGAAGAAGCGTAACAATATTCTTCAGCACGAAGAAAACCAAACTGTATGTTGTCAAATTCAAAGTTAAAATGATGTACAACCGCAGGCATAGAAATGGACCATCTTGTAAGAAAATACTCGTGCAAGTGACTGCAACTTCCGCAAAGTAACTTCCGCATGCACGAGTTAGTCGTTTTATCCGGTCGCTGTGTATCTCGCGGTACTTGTTCTTTCGGACCAGCACTGGGACGAACTGAAAGAAACTGAATGACCAAATGGTAAGAATGCCGTAAGTAATACCAAGATTGGACACCACGACGTCTTCGTCAAATATGGCGTATAGTTCCATGATGTCAGACGCCATTGCCAGATATTCTAATAATAGATCAGATAACGCGTCTCGCGAGACGTCGCCACGTGGCAGCATCCAGCGTGCGAACACGAGCAGATACATGAGGGATTCCTGTATCACTATTATCCAGGTGTCGTCTTGAAGACTCAGGAATTCGGATATAGTAACCTGGAAAATAAATGCTTGAAATATAGTAGGATATAGAATCTACTTGATCTATGAGAAGTCAAACAAACTAGTGATTTATTACTGTTGTCTCAATAAGTAGACCTTCTTTTTATAGCGAATATTTAACCCTTTACTCCATAAATACGCCTTTCTACGTCTTTGCAAACATTGTTGACCCAGATCAGACAGCTCCTATAGAAGACGTCTGATCAGGGTCTGATCTGTTTGCGTGCGGTATAATATAAATCTTACTCTACAGTTTGCCTGAGCCAAATATCGCATCTTTATATGCCACTATAAAATTTAGTATTCATGACGTCATTATTTCTTGCATAAATATTCACGGAGGAAAGGGTTAACGTACATGTATAGTTGTCTTTAAGAGAACTTTCTGCATTACGATCATCCTAAATTAAGCAAACATCTGTCTAAAACCAAGAAACAGACTCTTTTAGTGGTCTTTGGCACTACGTGATCTGTTCAGTATGGCAGTGCCTTAAACTCCCAACTATTGTATTTAGTGTAGCAGTACCCAAGACCCAGCCAAACCGATATATGGTTTTGTATCTTATCATACTCTTGCGTAAGAGACACTGGGGGCCAACTACGTATTATTATCAAAATGTTTTGCTACGACAATTTATATGAGTATTTTAATAGATTTGTTTTCCTACGAAGGCAACTTTGTTATCGTAGGAAAACATTTCCCAATTGATACACTGGCTTCGTAGGAAAACAAATCTATTGAAATACCCATATAAATTGTCGTAGCAAAACATTTGATAATAATACGTAGTTGGCCCCCAGTGAGAGATGGTGTTACAAATCGTCTTTTATTTTCGATGAGTTTGGGTGAGTTTTGGTTTTACGGCGCTGTTTATATGCTGTCGGTGTGGAACAGGCAAGGAACACATTTGTAAAGGTCGTCTATACATTTATATGTGAGCGCGCACTTCATTTGTACATCTTGTGTAGTTGTGGACTTTCGTGTGTCATTTCTTAGTTTCCTGATGTCTGTTTTCGTTGTTGTTTATTTCTGTGAAAGAGTGTTGGTGCATTTGTTGTTGTGTGTTCTTTTTTTTTTTTGTTGGAGAGGCCAAACCCGTTGTGCGTTCCATGTACAATAAAATTAGTTCAAACTATGAAATAAAAAGCAGAAAAACGTGAAACGCCACCATGGAACGAGAACGTTCGTACACCATTTTTATCAATCTGTATAAATCCTTCACGAAATTTCATGCACGACTCAGTCTTTTAAAAATATCAATTTATTCAATTTCTTCAATTTCTTGTATTAAAATTGAAATTTATTTCCTTAGCAAGAGAGAACCAGTTGCTATAACACACATGTATAAGCAAACACAGCACAATTTGACCAGACAACTCATACAAGAACTGTCTCATCTGATACGGTTTAACTCCTTTTACAAGAGCGTGAACACGCAGGATTATGGAATGCATATACCAGTTAAATATTTCTCGAGTTTATCCACGACAACAGTACTAGCCTTGAGGAGATTTCTAATTTGTAACTGTCAACCTCGTGAACCTTTTCCCATTCAGATAAGAAATAATGACATCATGGATATTCTTTAGTTGATTTTTATGATGACATCACGAAGTAAATACTGGGTCTACTCTTTTTGAAAATTTGTGAAATGGGTTTTTATATGAGGGAAGGGGATCTGTATTTACTTCGTGATGACATGTACACAGGAATGTTCGGTATTGGTAGAAACTGTCAAATCACATTTATATATTTCCATAAGCAAACAGAGCATACCCTGATGAGACGACTTCTACAGGAGCCGTCTGATATAGGTCTACTCTGTCAGCAAATGTGCGAAAATGAGTCTATGAAAGGCTTAGCCATTTTTCATTCGTTAAATTATCCATTTATCTGAATTACTTTTGAAGATGCGAATCGTCAAACATTGAGCACTACTTGCGTGATGTTCTTATACGAAACCATGAATGAACGGTAAAACGATTGCAGAGTGAGTAACATTTCCTACTGTTAGATAAAGAAAACATTTTCTAAATCACTTCATATATAGGCATTCAAACGCCGTTGCAACATAGTACCCACATCCGACATCTAATGTAGGAGCTGTCTGAAATGGTCTGCTCTATGTGTTTATGAAATAATATAGATCTGATTCTACAGTTTCTGTCATGGCTAAAATTCGTGTACATATTTGCCATTATAAAATCAGTTCAGTTATATTCCTAATGCCATTATTTCTTGCATGCATAGTCATGGAGTAAATTTTGTGATGTCAGAAATTATAAGTGTGTGAATATTATTTGGCTGATTTTTTGTATAATGACATTATGGACAAGGTTATTTTGATCATGTCAGAAACAGTAGTATCAGATCTGTATCATGTCAGAAACTGAAGAATTAGATCTGTATCATGGCAGAAACTGTAGAATTAGATCTGTATCATGGCAGAAACTGTAGAATTAGATCTGTATCATGGCAGAAACTGTAGAATTAGATCTGTATCATGGCAGAAACTGAAGAATTAGATCTGTATCATGGCAGAAACTGTAGAATTAGATCTGTATCATGTCAGAAACTGTAGAATTAGATCTGTATCATGGCAGAAACTGTAGAATTAGATCTGTATCATGGCAGAAACTGAAGAATTAGATCTGTATCATGTCAGAAACTGAAGAATTAGATCTGTATCAAGGCAGAAACTGTAGAATTAGATCTGTATCAAGGCAGAAACTGTAGAATTAGATCTTTATCATGTCAGAAACTGTGGAATTAGATCTGTATCATGTCAGAAACTGTGGAATTAGATCTGTATCAAGGCAGAAACTATAGAATTAGATCTTTATCATGTCAGAAACTGTGGAATTAGATCTGTATCATGTCAGAAACTGTAGAATTAGATCTTTATCATGTCAGAAACTGTGGAATTAGATCTGTATCATGTCAGAAACTGTAGAATTAGATCTTTATCATGTCAGAAACTGTGGAATTAGATCTGTATCAAGTCAGAAACTGTAGAATTAGATCTGTATCATATCATAAGCAAACACAGCAGGCCCTGATCAGACAGTTCATACATGGAATGTGGGTCTACTCTGTTTGCAAATGCATAAACTTATGTCCCTATCAATTCAGTCCTTACGGTATGGGGCAAGAGTCACTAATGGCCTTTGCAAACAGTGTAGACCATGATGAGAGGGCTCCTAGAGGACCAGGGTCTGCACTGTTGGTAATGTTACACTTTACTTTTCTTTAGAAAAAACCCCTAAATATTCACCAGAAGCTTGACCTGTTTGAATTTATAAAATTCCCCATTGAAATTGAGCATTGTAAGGGTTAAGGATTAAACGAGTTCAAGCAATATTTATCAATAATAATTTGGACATATAGAACACATATAGAACACATGTAGAACACATGTTTACTGTTCCAGTATTATCTCTGTCTCACATGCTGACTTTTCAGTTGAAATGACCGTCATCGTCTTATAGTCCATTTAGTACGAAAGCGCATGGTCCCCGAGAAGATTTAGACAACAAACAATGCAGAACCTGATCAGAGGATTCCTAACATAAGTCCTGTGGTATTGGTCTACACTGTTAGTAGATGCAATAGTTTCCACGCTTTCAACCTATTGACATACCCCAGATTATACAATTAGGTTATATCTCCTATTCGATTCAAAAGAACGATCACGGGCCGCCAATGGTTTGGATCCTGATGAAAACCCGATTAACTCGGTGTCTCATCTGGACCCAAATTATCAAAGATTATCACATATTCGCTAAAAGTATGTGAAAGGTAAAACTTGAATATAAAGTGAATTGCCCATACCTGTAATAGGTGAAACTCGATACCCATTAAACATTACCACGCTGTGAAAAAAACAATGTTTGCTCAAATCAGGAGCTGGTGCACTTTTGACAGTTTCCGATTCAATCACGCTTTTTGCAAAACTACTGACCAAGTGTAATGCCACAAACATTTGATTAACTATTTACCTAGTGTCAATCGGTTTGGATCCGTTACTCGGAATCTCTTCGTGGGCAGCGGTATAAGGATTAAATGGGAGTTATTGCTGGAAACTTGAAAACTACTTGTAACTTGTTGGACAAGCCTCGATCAAAGCGATCCTGTATGAGCCCTATTCTTGAGGTCTACATAGCTTACATATTTCCTGTATGAGCCCTATTCTTGAGGTCTACATAGCTTACATATTTCCTGTATGAGCCCTATTGTTGAGGTCTACATGGCTTACATATTTCCTGTATGAGCCCTATTGTTGAGGTCTACATAGCTTACATATTTTCCTGTATGAGCCCTATTCTTGAGGTCTACATAGCTTACATATTTCCTGTATGAGCCCTATTCTTGAGGTCTACATAGCTTACATATTTCCTATATGAGCCCTATTCTTGAGGTCTACATTGCTAACATATTTTCTTCAAGCAGCGCTTTGCGTAATTACGGTTATACTTTCTTCTGATCAAAGTCTATGTCATTAAGATGAACGTGTTTATAAAGTAAACCCTTTCAATAACGACCACACAAAACCAGTATATACCTCTTTACAACGACCACGCAAAACAAATATACCTTTATACAACAACTACACAAAACAAGTATACCTCTCTACAACGACCACACAAAGCAGGTATACCTCTCTAAGACGACCACGCAAAACAAATATACCTCTCTACAACGACCACACAAAGCAAGAATACCTCTCTACTGACCACACAAACAAGTATACAGGCGTACCTCTCTACAATGATGACACAAACAAATATACCTCTCTACAACGACCACACAGCCAAGTATATATACATATGGGTCTTTAGCGCAGGCAGCAGCTTAACGCAGAACGAAATATATGCTGAAAGCTCCCACAGGAACGTTATCTACATAATGCATCGTCACAATATAGGACTAATTTCGCACATGTGCAAATTCAAACTACTGAATAAATATCACTGCTTTCAAATCCAAATATGATCATGAGGACAGAAAAAAGCACTCAAATAGTGAGTTCTACATTCAAAAGATCTGTGTTGTATTTAGTGAAATTTCTTTTCACTTCTGAATTACTATTATGATTAGAATCCTCCCAATTCATTTATCCACTAGCTGTGCAAATATTTGAAGACGAATGCGAGCATATAAGGAAGTGTTTTATGCATACAATGTAATGTATTGCTTCGAAATCCCCTAACAACATCATCTACAATTAACCCTTTCACTGCCAAACTCTGTCGTCTGCTAACTTTGTCGTCTGCTACAAATTTTCATTCTTTTGGTTTCCTTCATTTTCGTTTCAAAAATATAGTAACAGTAACAAACAGTTTGGATCCTGATGAGACGCCGAGTTACTCGGCGTCTCATCTGGATCCAAACTGTTTGCATAGGTAGCGAAAGGGTTAACGCGTGCCCTGTTCACCATTCATGTAAAAAATAAAATAAAAATATCATGAATACTTATTAGCTGACTTTTTATATTGGCATTTGTTAACAGGCTTGTTTTGGTATTGGTAGAAATTGTAGATTCTGGCCTATAATAATTCATTTATGCAAACAGAGTAACCCCTGGGTCTTCTCCGTTTGCAAATACGTGAAACACGTTTATATGAGGGAAAGGATTAAACAAAATCCGTTGCCATAGAATATAGATAAGATGCGTACTGAATTTTTTTTTTCAGCCAAAGTCTACTCGCTGCTTCTCATTAGAATTGCCTAGGAGATGCGATTCTAATGAGTAGCTGAAAGCTGGGATTTGCATGAGAAATATAAGAAGAACAACATTTGACATAGATATCCTTATATAAATAAGCATAACCTCTCTAAACCGGAGTTTTAGTGCAAGAAAATTCAGATCTTTTAAGGCAGGTACCAACTTAATGCAGAGTGAAAGTCATGCAGAAAGCTCACAGAGAAGCTTTCTGTGTGACTTTCACCCTGTATTAAGCAGCCGCCTGTCTTAAAGACAGGCGTTGATATAATTTTAAATGTCCAATTTAAAGGGGATTTACTACATGTATATTTTTTCACTTTATTTAGATTTCCTCAATGCTCAGTTAACCTATTGCTTTCTTCCTATAAGGATATAAGATTGATGGACTCACTCTTTAATATGTGGCCCTTCAGGGCCTTTTTCAAAGTACTGTTAAAAATGAAGAAGGTTTCTGCATTTTTACACGTATGTTAACCAAGGAATTCAAATATTATGACAAAGACACACTGAATAAACACAGGTATGATTACACGTTTCTAAGAGTCCCCCTGATAAGGGTTTACACTACAGTAAAACCTCGATTATTCGAATTTTCGGTATAGAAGAATTTAGACCCTTTTAGGCAGGTGGCTGCTTAATGCATAGTGAAAGTCATGCAGAAAGCTCCTAGAGGATTTTTCTGCATGATTTTCACCATGCATTAAGCTGCCACCTGTCTTAAAGATCGATAATAATACGTATTTTAGTATTCGGATAATCGAAGTTTTACTGTATTTGCTTTTTAACTTATTTTTCAAAGGTCACATAGACAAAGGACCTCGTGTATAACACCCATAACAATCCCCCTACGGTTAAAATGCCACCCACTTAAACTTCGATATACAGTAAAAACCTCTCTATAACGACCACTAAATTGTTTTAATTAGTTGGTATTTGGGGCAGGTGGTTGCTTAAAGCAAGGTGAAAGTAAAACAGAACGCTCCTATAGGAGCGTTCTGTTTTACTATCACCTTGCTTTAAGCAGCCACCTGTCTTTAACAGAAAATATTTGATGTAATTTAGTGGTCGTTATAGAGAGGTTTTAATGTATATGTTGCAGTTTTTGCCCACTTTCGAATAATTCAAACTTTTGAGAAACCATTCACTGAGTGACAAACCTCCTGGATCCTGATGAGGCACCAAGATACTCAGTGTTTGATCTGGATCCAAGCTGTTTGCAAGTGCAAGTCATGTCACGTTTAGAAGGAAAACACGTGTTAACCCTTTACTCTATGAATATACATGTACGAAATAGTACATCATGAATATTAATTAGATTAATTTTTATAATGGCATATGAACACAGGAATTTTTACCATGACAGAAACTACAGAAATATATATACGTATATTGTTCCATAAAGCAAACAGAGCAGACCCTTACCAGACGGCTCATATAGTAGCCGCCTGATCTGAGACTTCTCTATTTGCAAAGGCTTAGAAAGGCGTATTAATTGAGTAAAATGTTAAATGAAAATTATATTCATTCAAAATACATATTATTCTGACGTGTTTTGTAAGAAACACAGGTTAACTCACTCTTTACGTGTTGAATATTCGTGTAAGAAATATCACTGATATAAATTATATTAATATTTATCATGATACGTGGGCATAAGGATTTATGGCCATTTCAGAAAGTGTAGAATTCTATCTATGTCATAAGCAAACAGAGCAGAGCCTGATCAGACGGCTCCTATACATTTGTAGGAGCCGTCTGATCTGCCTCTACTCTGTTTGCAGGGCGTATAAAGGCGTATTTATGAGTAAAGGGTTAACGCAGGACAAACGTAATAAAGAAAGCTACCAAATGGGCTTTCAATACTTTGCTCCCATGAATTAAGCAACCACCTCCTTTGACAGACTCCTGTGTTAATGGATTATGTGGTCGAATTAGCGAGACTCTTTTGTACTTCCTCCAGCAAATGGATTTTTGTAAGCTGTCAGAGACAGGATATTAAGTATCCTTAAGCTATAATAATTGACGCTCAACGTCTTATTCGGGTGACATAATATACAGTAAAACCTCGATTATTCGAATTTTCGTTATAGAAGAATTTAGACCCTTTTAGGCAGGTGGCTGCTTAATGCATGGTGAAAGTCATACAGAAAGCTCCTAGAGAAGCTTTCTGCATGACTTTCACCATGCATTAAGTTGCCACCTGTCTTAAAGATCGATAATAATACGTATTTTAGTGTTCGAATAATCGAAGTTTTACTGTATATGAATTATAGCGTATCCTATTGCTAAGATGATCTCTCTAGATAAATACTTAATTTAGAAAGTCCTCGCTTTTCATCCTTTCTGCGTCATATAAAGTTCATGTCCTCAGATTTTTATTTACTTCAGGTTTCAAAATAGATATTTCTATTATTTCTTTTCAAAAACAAATCGGATTGCAAAACAGTCGCGCCTCGTTATGGTAAAAACTGTTTGCCAATGTTATCACGGGTTCGTCTATGACGACGAAAGTGTCAACCTTTAACAAAGGTCTTGTCATGCAAATTTCAATTTAGTAAGAACAGGTAGTGAAATTCAACGAAGAAATCCGGTAATCGGGATTTGAATGTAACTTAAATCCTTCTGACGCTATCAAAACTTATGTCAGCTGAAAAAATCATTGTAATCATTTTAAAACATTTAGCCGGTTGACTTTATTGTTTGAGAGAATATTGGCTGAGTGGCAAACAGCTTGGATTTGATGGGACGCCGGATTGCTAGGTGTCTCATATGGATCTTAGTTGCTTGCAAACGTTAGTCAGGTCGCGAGATCATAAAACTTTTTGCTTGAGTCTGAGATCATTCTCAAGCATCTGACCAATCAGATACTTGGGAAAGATCCCAGATTCAGACTCGAAACTGTTATAACCATGGACCCTGGTAGCGGATAGCATGAGAATTGAGAAGGGCAAAGTAAGCTCCGGAGATGTTGCACACAGGATCGTTAGCTACCAAAGTGGCACATATCAAGTTTAATTTTAATTACCAAGTACATCGGATCTTGAAGCACGCTATCTAGGCACATACAGTAAAACGACGTCCAAATAAATAAGACTTTCGGTGAAAGTCATGCAGAAAGCTCCTTTATGAGCTTTCTGCATGACTTTCACCCTGCATTAATCAGCCACCTGCCTAAACGTCCCTCAATTATTCTCTAGTAGAAATCCAGTTAAGAGGTGTTTACTGTATCAAGTTTGATTTCAACCGGTAGGTCTAAAACACGCAATAGGGAAATGGGACGCAATGGAAACAAAAGATGCAATGGAAATTTAAAAGTCATTTCTGGATTGATTTTTATCATGTTTTCAAGCACTCGTTCAAAGGAGTTTATCTTATAATAATCATAAGACCTACAAGAAGGAACATCCCAGTCGAAACAAAGTGTATGGCTCTGAGACGAATGAATGACGTCACACTTTCACTTACTTTCATACACGTTACGAGATTTTCTCCTGCAAGAGTAATCTGATCAGGTTCTACACTGTTTGCTTATGAAATGCCATGAACTTGATTCTACAGTTTCTGACATGGCCAACAATCCCGTGTTCATTTGTTAATTAATTTAATTAATATTAATGATGTCATTATTTCTAACATGAATATTCATGGATTAAAGGAATAAATGCCCAAACAATGAAATTAAACTTCGTAAGTTAGAAAATTCACAGAACGATATTCATTTAGAATTACTATAATGATATCTTCCCTACTGACGTAGCCGAATATTACAAAACGTGTATTCGCTACGATATAACCGATGGCAGATAGTTAAACTACAGTAGAACCACTCTAATGCGAACACTTAAGGAATAAACGTGGGTGTCTTTATAAGCTGGTGGTTGCTTAATGCAGGACAAAAGTAATGCAGAAAGCTCCTATTACTTTTGTCCTGCATTTAGCTACTACCTGTATCTAGCACCAATAATTATACCTCTTTTAGGTGGTCGCATTAGCGGGGGTTTACTGTATTAGGAAATCTGCAGAATAGTAAATCATGGTAACTCGCATGTTATATAAGTATGCCCCGTGGAATATTGATGGAACCATGATACAAGCTTGAGTTCAGGTTAGGTGTACCAATTAAATAGTGTTCGTGTTATAATTGTCTTTTTATATTATCATATTTTCGCCTTCACTTTTAGGAATAACATTATTTTATCGCACCCTTATTGTATGACCGATACAATTTTTGTCTGTCTGTCTGTGTGACTATCTGTCTCTGTCGCTGTCGGTGTGTATCTGTGTGTCTGTATGTATGTCTGTTAGTTTCTCTGTCTGTCTGTTTGTCTGTCTGTCTGCCTGTATGACTGTCTGTCTTTCCGTCCGTCCATCTGTCCGTCCCTCCCTCCCCTCTCTCCCTCTCTTTGTATTTCTTTCTGTCTCTCTGTCTGTCTCGGTCTATTGTTCTGTTCGTCCATCTCTTCTCGTTCTCTCTCTCTTTCTCTCCCAGTCTCTCTCTCTCTCTCTCTCTCTCTCTCTCTCTCTCTCTCTCTCTCTCTCCCTTCCCTCTCTGTATTTATTTTGACTCTGTCGGTATCAGTCTGTCTCTCTATGCCCCTCTCTCTCTCTCTTTCTTAACACACACACACACACACACTCTCTATCTCTCTCATCAATTGCAAGAAACATCAACAGATCATACTTGCAGGCTATAACTACATTGATTGTTAAACGAAAAGAAAAGAAGTTTACCGGTGTTTGGTCGCCTGCCTCTGTCGTCATATTGACTGCTGGTGTGGTCAATGTAAGATTTGTAGAATTTGACAATAATGGGTTTTCACTCGAAATGTCTTGTATCAATCTTTGGCTCTGTGGACCCAGTGCTACAGTGTCAGCATCCGGGCTAGCAGTAGCCTTTTCATATTGTGAAAGCTGGAGCAGCCATACTGCAGGAAGTGTCGTCACAAGGTACGACAAGAAGCATGGACACCACCTGAAAACGAAATAATTTTTATAAATGGTTTAGTATTGGTTATCTTCGTTAATTGGAAGCTACTTTGGAAGATATTTTCCGCGGAACTTGACTGTCAATACTGGCTTGCCAATACAACTGATTTCTTCAAATATTTCAAGATGTTATGCATGATATCTATCTGCATGAAGGCTGGGCATTAACGTAAAGTACAGCTCTTGAATTTTGAATCTTAAATTAATATTACCATGACTGTAAGTCATGCTGTAGGCTATTTGCAAGTGGTTTATTCACGCCTGTCCTGGTTTATAAACCTGAACCAAGCAGCTTTCGTGATAAATAGTTGTGTAAATAAAGTTCGCTTTATCCAATGTCCGTCCTAAAATGAATGACATTCGGATATTTTCTTCAAAACATCCGGGTGGCATTGCATAACTATTTTGCTGTAAAAAATAAACAGTGTTGAACCTGGTTAATAATTTACTCCATGAATATTCATGTAAGACATAGTGACATAATTATTAAAGGGGCCGTCACACCATGACGTTCTGCCAACGTTCTCTGAACATTTCAATCGTTCAATTTTTGAGCGTTCTAGAGTGAGGATGACACATCTGGCGTGTGATAAACGTGTACCTAACGCATGACTAGCGTGTGCCTTACGCGAGAGAAGCGTGTAACAGCGACCAAGTAAGATACCCCTGAAAACCATTAGCATGTGCTAACGTGCCACTGGCGCACAACGAACGATTTGTGAACGTTAGACGAGCGTGTTGAGCGTGTGACTAACGTTTGAATAACGACAGAATTAGGGGATAACCGTTGCGTATTTGAAGATTTGCAGCAGTATATCGGTGGTTTATATGTCGCAAATTTAGTTTTACATGCGACGCGTTAGCGGAGCATGTAAAACGATTATTTGCGACATATAAACCACCGATATACTGCTGCAAATCTTCAAATACGCAACGGTTATCCCTATTCTAATGAAACCATAGATCCAGATGGTAAAAAACAAACAATACTTTAAGTCCTTTGATATTTTCTCTCTGTCGTCATAACATGACGTCATGAAACACCGCATATCTCCGCATTACGCATATAGAAAATAGTTCTCCCGGAACCAAGCAATTGTGCTTATATTTAATATACCAAGAACTGGTGTTTTCACTTGATGCTTTGATTTTCATAAATGAAAACCGTTAAGTCATGGTCCTTTGAATTTCTGACGGTAGGTCCATTTCAAAACTACGAAAGATGAATCAAATTTGACCTCGACATTGCTCGAAATTCCACAATAATTGTGCACATGTACAACGGAATTATTTATTTTTAAATTGTTTGCAATGTGGAACTGGTTGCATATTCAAGATACTTTGGCTGATTGTTGTATTTGATGAGAATGATGATAGGCATAGTGGACGTGCAAATGGAAATTATCAGGAGCGACAATCTACAGGCATGTTTGGAATTTGCAACGAGCCCTCGAGTGGTCTAGAGTGGGTGGGGCGAATTCTCATTATGGGACTGTCCTTGAAGAATTGAAGAATACTGCCGCTTCTGATTGTCGGACGAGTCGGTATTATAGCTTCGGACACTGGCTTCATTCTGATGACCGACCGGACTTTTTATTATTTCCCTGGTTTTGACACCAGCATAGGCCAACAGCTAGTGCATGATTGCGGTCTCTCGGACACAGTGATTTGTGTTTTAAAACTTTTGGCGAAACAAGCAGAAATTGTTTTCATCATTTCGTTCAGCACACGCTCACCAACAGGCCTGGATGTGTATATGATTCTTCATAATCGACTGAACGTTTGGGTTACTGAATGAAATGGTTCGATCACGGGTGCAGTTTTATCAGGTATGTTTTCAGAGATTTACAGGACATATTTCCTGCATGAATCATAAATTGTACTTTTGCCAGAGATCTTAGGTTTTCTATGTATACCAAGAAGAGCGAAATACAAGGTTATGTCAAACCACTTTTATTTGGAAAGATTTGTGATTTATGGCAGAGAGGAAACCTGAGTTTTTTAGTGTTTTCAGATCATTGTCTGTAATCGGTTGGTAATGTTTAAGTGTTGTCAGGTCCTTCTTAAATAGTTTCAGCATGGATATAAATCTCACAGCTACATGGTTATATACCTTAAATCTTATATTTACAGGGTGCAGGTGCCACAAACACATCAAAACAGAATAGAGGAAGAGAAACGTTTGTTCAAGGACAGTGAATTAGATCAACATGTGAAATAAATGGACTCGGGATCAACTTGTGGGATTTTGCCATAGATATTTGTGTAGAATCGCCAGACTCACATTGACTACAACCATAATGTGTGTTGAAAACAACAAGCAAATTGAAAACATTTCACATTTCATTCAGCCATTGTCTTCGTTCATTCAGACCCATTCATTCAATTTTACTACGAATGCGCGTAATAATATTTCGTAGTAAATTTTCTAGTGATTCGGTTTCCGACAGTATATTCATTTTTCCGACAGTATATCGGTGGTTTATATGCTTCAAAATTTGTCACGTGGACCAATCAGAATGCGTGTTACAAAAATGTTGCATTAGAATAGCGTTTTGACGTTCGTTTGACTTTAGTCACACGCTGCGTGCGCTAGGGGACCGTTCAGCGGTCGTTGACAGGTCGCCAGTGAGTCGTTCACTGCAAAGCAAACGATTAGTAACAACCAAGTAACGCTAGAGTAACGACTGACTAACGATATCAGAACGCGTGCAACGCTCATCGAACGTTAGTAAACCGTTCCATTAACGTTCTTAAACGTTCTTCAGCGTTTAAAATCAAACGTTGAAGAACGCTGGTCTCTATGAGAACTTTTGTGCATGTTCAAAACTTTTTTCCGGACCAGCGTTCTCACCGACGTTCACTAGCGTTCACAAACGTTCACACAACGCTCTTCTGGCGCTATCCCAGCGACCATGGGCGACTACCAACGTTTCCTCAAACGCCAGAGAACGCTGACCAGAACGTCATGGTGTGACGGGCCCATAATATAAGTTACTTTAATCTTAAATATTACCTATAAACACACATATATTTAATCAATACAGAACGTTTTAGATAAGATATATATTATGCAGCAAGTAAACATAGTAAACCCTGATCAGACGGCTCGTGTTCTAGATCTACTCTGTTTTCAAAGACATAGACAATCGTATTCATTGAGTAAAGGGTTTATAACTTACTCAAATGATATTTATGTAAGAAATTGCAAGAAAATTACAAAAATATATTTGAACTTTCTTTTTACAGTTACATATGAAAATGGGAATTCTTTGCTCTTGCAATAACTGTAGAATCTGATCTATAGTGTGCCATAAGCAAACAAAGCAGATCCTGTTCAAACGTAAAATGGCGTATACATGTATATGGTATACAGAGTTAAAAGCGATGTTTCGTCTCGTTCTACATTTACACTGTTAGCAATGCCTAAACATCAGTCTCCGTATAACGGCCGCATTTCATCGAAAAGAAGAAGCCTGTATAATCGTGTTTATATGAGTGTCCGCTTTACCTGATGAATATTAATAAGAGGTTAAAACATGGCCTAGGTGTGCCTTCTGGCCATAATGGCACACCTGGTGCCATAATAGCCCGAGGGCTTTAGCCCGAGGGCTATTGTGACACCAGGTGTGCCATTATGGCCAGAAGGCACACACAGGCCATATTTTGACCTTTTTATTGAATACCTTAAACATTTTACTAGATAGATCTATATGCCACCTATTCATTTCAACACAATCTACAGTAGATGTAACATCCCAACAAATCACAGACATAGATCTAGAGATCTATAATTTTGCAAAAATAAGGAAGGAATAGTCATACTTTCATGGGGATTCGAATCCCCGTCGAAAAATATGTAGTCCGACGTAATAACCACTAACACTAACGATGACTTTACTTTTGACTACACTGTTTTAACTTATAAGTTTGTTTGAGAACTTCCGATGGATGACGTGAAATTATGACGTCATAACTCATTTTTGAATAACATAAACAAAGTTAGGTAGTACCGATCGATACAAATAAAGAAATTGATTTTTAATAGAATTTTACGATTGTATAAACTTTACAGATTTCCAGATCTAGAATACGATTTGACAACGACGTCAAACCCCTTTCTCCGGCCATGTTTGAATAGATCTAGATCTAGAGCTATGTTGCTAACGTCAACGCATTGCACGTGAAAAAGATCGTGGGCCGATTATGGATAATCGACCCGCCGGGATATTATGGCTTTGGTCACATGACTCCGTAATGACAGTTTTCTACGGCTATTTTGTTACTATTTATAGTAACGGTATTCAATAATGAAAAATAATGCCTCTTTGAGTATTAATTATCCGGGGTTTTATAACGATATCATGCGCCATGAATGCTTTGGCCATGGCAGAAACTGTTCTAATTATATCTGTATATGTTTCATACGCAACCGGAGCAGTTTCTGACCAGACAACGGCATCTAGAAGGGCGAAGTTTAACCCATAAATACACCTTTCTACGCATTTTCAAACAGAGTAGACCAAGATGAGACGACTCCGGTATGAGCCCTCTTATCACGGTCTGCTTTGTTTGTCTGTTATATAATATAGATATGAGTTCTAATTAATATGCATGACGTCATGATTTCTTATATATGAAATTTCATGGAGTAAAGTATTAAACTATTAACTCCCTTATTATATAAGGTAATTAAAGTTGAATTTCAGAATCCATTCTTTTTTCATGAGATGTATTACAATACAAATATCCTTTGATATTAATCCTTTCGCTGCCAATGCCGGATCTGTGATTACCTATGCAAACAGTTTGGATCCAGATGAGACGCCGAGCAACTCGGCGTCTCATCAGGATCCAAACTGTTTGTTACTGTTACTATGTTTTTGAAACAAAAATGAAGAAAATCAAAAGATGAAAATTTGTAGCAGACGATAAAGTTAGAGCAGACGACAGAGTTTGGCAGCGAAAGGGTTAACTGGTGCATCAAACAGCACATACCCAGATCAGGGAGGGGTCCTTCAGTGCCTTTGTTTGTCTGTGTTCTACAGGATAGAAGGAATTCATTGGTTGATATTTATTCTGCTTTGCAAATTACGTCAATAGAAAATCTCTCCCGACTCATACTGTGAAGGAGAATGTTTCTTTCATTTCTTTTCAAAAATGTTTAATTAGAGTGTCAGTTTTACCCTGATGAGATGTCGGCACATGTGGGCCTTTACTAACGTGATTACGTAATCAGCACGCTAAAAGTAATCTAAATAACACAAGTATTCGCAAAGAAACGGGTCTAACAAAATAGTGCTGACCCAGATCAAACTGCTCCTGGAGGACCAATTTGATCAGGGGCTATGTACACTATATGCTACTATGTCAGTCAAATACAAAGTTATAAAAATGGTTCCCAAATAGACTTATTCGTCTTTATAAACCAATGGAGAAGAGGGATTGGGTAGTCGAACAATTTGGATAAGTAGGGTATGCTGTAGACCTGTCTTAAGTGGCCACTCATTTATTGCATATATGAGTGATAAAAACAGATGGTTGCTTAATATAGGGCAAAAGTAATGCAGAAAGCTCCTACAGGGTTTTTTGCATTACTTTTGACCTGAATTGAGCTAGCACCTGCTTTACAGACCCATAAGTACACCTCTTTTTGATGGTCACTTTAGAAGGTTCTACTATATAGACCCTAGCCTGATCGGTCGTTGACCTTTATAGCGTCTTAACTTAACCCTTTCAGTGCTGACTTTTTAAATGGACTATTCCAAAACAAGTCAATCATACCGTGAATATTCGGAAGAATTGTTTATAAAGACAAGTGTAACAAGACAAAAAGTGCAGACCCTGATGAGAGGGCTCCTCTAGGAGCCCTCTCATCTGGGTCTTCACTGTTTGCAAGTGGCACAAGTGTCTCGTTTTCCGCATTGAAATGGTTGAGAATTAATGTAATGGTACATGGTTTTCAATGAAACGTAAGATTAATAAACCCTTTTTTGCTGATAGCGACCTGACCTGTATTTGCAAACAGCATGGGCCCAGACAAGAGGTCACCTATTACGGGGTCTAATCAGGACCCTACCTGTCTAACACCTGCTTAGAAGTTTCTCAAATGCTTGGACGAATCGGGTTGAAACAAAAGAAACTGCAACAGTTCGAAATTGAAACAGACATCGTTTTTAGGGCATACTTAGAGTAAACCTTGTGGCATTTGCAAAGTCATGTTGTGCTCCATCTTTGATATGTGATAAATAAAAAGTTCTATGAAGTATGCAATAAGATAATGGCTTACATTCATCACAAGAGTCAACTGAAATACCAACAGTGTCACTGATACATTTAAACCTTTATCCCACACATACGCATTTCTACGCCTTTGCAAACAGAGTAGACCTTAATCAGACGGATCCTATAGGTCTGTCTGATCAGGATGTGCTCTGTTTGCTTATGAAAGTATACAGATCTGATTCTATAGTTTCTGTCATGGTCAAACCTTTCTTTGTCCATGCGCCACTATTGAAAATAATCTAGTTCATATTCGTGATGGCGTTATTTCTTACATGCATATTAATGGAGAAAAGCGTTAGCCTTTAGCATGCTATATATGCGAACAGGAGAGTGTCATTGCAAATACAGTAAAACCGCTCTAAACCAGAATTATTGTAGGCTACAGAAGAATCTAAATACTTCTAGGCTGGTGGCTGCTTAATGAAGGATGAACGCCATACAGAAAGCTTATATATGAGCTTTCTGCATGATGTTCATCCTGCATTAAGCTGCCACAACGCATACTTGGAGTTACGAAAACGAGTAGTATTTTGTCTTCAAAAAGGACGATATAAATGGGCTAGTTAATATTCGCACCATCATTATTTCGCACATGAATATTCACGTGGAAAAGGGTTAACACCTCAATGTTCATTGACTGAACTGTATTCATGAAACCTATTTATTACACCACTCGGAACTAGAGTATTTATATAGAGTTATTTCATTTACGCTCGGGATTCCATTAAGGTCTGGTCGCAATCCACCGTGCGTGTTTTAGCAGGTACGTTTTTTGGGGAGGCCACGGCCGCTACGTTTTTTCCTGAAAACGTGGGAAAGGAGTAGCAAGTGCAGTAAGGAAATACGTCACCGCACGTCACACGCACGGTTGCGCAAGGTGTAAGTACGTGGTACGAACGCCACGCCTCACCCTGGTCGCCCTGGTCGGTTGTGTACGTTGCACACGTGGTAAGTGAGTTGAAAGTGCTTACAACGCGCTCATAACGTGCGATCTCCGTGCGATTGTCGCATTATCGTACGGAAGCCGTACTTAAACGTGCTGCTCACGTACGGTCCACGTGAGTTTTTGTCAGCTCATTGGAAGTAGAACCTGGGAAGTGCCGAGTGAGCACAGACCACGCACTTATCACGTGCGCAACACGGACGTGCTAAGTGTGCCGTCTGTAGAGCAAGTGACTGTGGGGAAAAAGATTAAAACACTCACGGAGTCAGTGCGTTGTGCGCATGTTAGCTGTAGAAGGCACAAGCGTTACCCGCACGTCGGTGAATCCGTAGCCCGAACGCACCTCGAACGTAGCGAAAATTTCGCATGCACTAAAAGTGCTACGGCGTGTCTGCGTGCTCCTAAATCCGTACGGAGGCGGTACTCACCACGTACGGATCCCCAAAATTTCCCCACGTTTTTGCACTTAGACAACACGCACTTGTACGTACGACGGGTTGTGACCACCGCTTAAATGGGACATAGGCAAACAGTGTAGACCAAAATCAGTTTTTCACCACTAGCACGAGTATACTGAAATCGTCTAGAAGGTCCAAGCTGTGTGACTAACGACCATTATTCAAATTTGCTCAAGATCAGAGTTTTGAGCACACAGATGTTTTCATCACTATAAGTTTTAAGATCTCTTGATTGACATACCGCAATATGACGTTCTGAGATGCTTTCCACTCAACATTGAATGGTATAACTCATTTAAAATCAAGACCTTCATATAAATGCCCCTTGACGCATTTGCAAACAGCTTGGATCCAGATGAGACACCGAGTAACTCGGCGTCTAATCAGGATCGGAGATGTCTGACTCTTGGTCAATGGTTTCTCAGAGGATTGAGCGAATCGGCAGTCAGTGAAATCTTGAAACCTTCTGCAAATCAGAGACTGAACAGACGTTATTCTTTCAGCATTAGAAAGGTTAAACAAACAAAAAGTACAATGTGCACTCGTGTGGGACATCCCTCTTACAGATCAGTGTGTTTACACTGTGCTACCCACACACCTCTGTTGTTACAAGTAGGACACGATTTCATGAAATCGTATTATAAAGAAGAAAAATCCTTGCCAATTATTGAGATTCCGAATTTGAAAAAAATAAAGCTGTTTAGTGACTGAGTCTTATCAGGATCCAAACTGTTAATATTTGAAACAAAACTATTGAGAAAAAAACCTCAACAATGAATTTTGAAGCAGACAATAAATTTAAACAGAAGACAATACATTAAAACGTCTCTTTACCGGAATTCTAGTTGAGGAAAAATAGATACTTTTAGACAGGTGGCTGCTTAATGCAGGGTGAAAGTTATGCAGACAGCTCCTTTAAGAGCTGTTTGCATGACTTTCAGTCTGCATTAAGCTGCCTCCTGTCTCCAAGACCACTGATCATACTAATTGAGCGTGTGGTTTAGAGAGGTTTTACTGTACGTATAGGATTCTTTCTCAAGTAGGGTAAGAGTTGTATGAGGTATATGTATATAGATATGTCTTTAAGCTTTCTGCATTACTTTTGACCTGCATTAAGCAACCACCTGCTTTTTAACACCGCTTTTGAATGACCGCTTAACACAGGTGCCACTGTAGTTGTCATCCGGTACGCCAGTATCATGCTGACAAAAAAATATCTGATCAAACTCACATCCGTTTGCACAACTTACTTATATCAGATTCGTCAGAGCTTTTGAAAAGAAACTACTGATCTAGTGCCTCATAGGCCGAGTTCTGATGAAACCGGATCCAAGCTGTTTGCAAATACAGGCATGTCGCCATTAAGGTGTCGCATGATAAGGGTTGAAGATTCAGCGGAGAACATTTTTGGAATTCGGTAACATCATTTGTGTGATTAATGATCCCGGAATAGGACACCCGGACTATGTGCTGAATACATTGACAGATAAAACCCAAGTAAAAAATGGCCAAGATTAATAGCCCGATAGTGTTTGAAATGAAATATACATACAAGCTGCACAGGTGTAGTTCGTGTTTCAATTATCCTTTTTCTCTAAAATTGAAATATCCTAGATGTGCATATACTTTACTGACGTTCAATTTTTCCCACGATGTGTACCAATATTGAACGCCTCTAAAAACAGTTTGAATCCAGATAAGACACTGAGTAGCTCGTCAGGATCTAGATTGTTTGACACTGTGTAGCTCTGTATCTCGTCGGGATCTAGATTGTTTGACACTGTGTAGCTCTGTATCTCGTCGGGATCTAGATTGTTTGACACTCTGTAACTCTGTATCTCGTCGGGATCTAGATCATTTAACACCGAGTATCTCTGTTTCTCGTCAGGATCTAGTTTGCTTGACACTCGTACATTGTATTTAAAAACAAAATGAAAGAAGCATATGTTTTTATTATACCTCAATTTCATTTACAATGTTAATTTCCAATAGGCCACCGTGACATAGAAATACTGTCAGGCCCAGCAGGAAAAAAAATACTGTCAGAAAAATACTGTCTCCCGCTACAATAGGCACGGAACATCTAGATCAGTGAGCGCTTATTAAATTGTGTGCGTGACGTCATCCGACTGACGTCATTTGACGCTTGCAATTTGATCAACGAACGTAATAATGACAATTGCTTTGTTTTTGTTCATATGTTTGAGAAATGTCGTGTTATGCGACTATTTCGGAGGAGGATCTGTCAAGATTGAACAGTGAAATAGACTCCACAAGTACTTATAACGTGTAATGAATAGAAATGTGAAGCTGTTCCGCGACTTTTAAGCAACGAGTAGCTCTATAACTTTTGTTTAAAACTGTTTATTGTTGCCATTGAATAATTATTTTTGTTAAATTGATTGTGCCGTTCGGTATAATAAAATAAACATCACATCCTATGGAGAGCGAAAGCACGTACTGTCAACCCTCGGTATGGTCATGTCCACCTCGGCTAACGCCTCGGTGGACATAACCAACCTCGGGTTGACAGTACGTGCTGTCTCTCTCCATAGGATGTGATATTTATATAATAATTGAACAATCTCACTGTCAAATATCGTCGTCTGATTATGTTTTTTTTTAAATTCGCCTTTTTTGTTTCCAAAACACAGTTTTAATACCAAACAGTTTGGATCCTGATGAGACGCTGAGGTGCTCGATATCTCATCTGGATCCAAACTCATTGCATAGGTAATCACAAATTCGCCATAGACTTCGAAAGAGTTTAGCAGACGACAAGTTTAGCAGATGACAAGTTTAGCAGACGACAAGTTTAGCAGATGAAAGTTACAGTAGAACCCTTGTTAAGCGGTCATTCATTTATTGAACATAGGAGTCTTGAAAAGCAGGTGGTTGCTTTAATACAGGGCAAAAGTATTACAGAAAGCTCTAGGAACTGTCTGTATTATTGTTGACCTGCATTAAGCTACCACCTGTCTTACATACCCATAAGTTACCTCTTTTTTGATGGCCGCTTGTCTTAAAAGTGAATACGATGACTGCCGTTCCTGCTGGCCTGTTTTCTCACTTGTTTACCCTTTACTTGCTGATATTCATGCACGATTACTCTCATTATGAATAATAATTAATTTAACTTTCAGATAAGACAATTTAATGGCATATACAGAATATGCGACATACAAGAAAACAGAGCTGCACATGATCAGACAGGTCCTATAAGAGTTGTCTGATCTGGTTCTACTCCGTTTGCAAAAAGGCGACAGACTTTGTCTCTATAAAGTAAAGGTTTTTAAAATTTAAAATTCTCTGCACACTCAAAATTATCTTCTGCCAATAAATGTCGTCTTGTCTCTGCGATTTATCTAGATCCAAAAGGCATAGGTTAAAATAACAAAGTCACTGCTAGAGAAGCCAATACACAGTGGAACATCTTCAAATGTGCACTAAGGCATTTGAAATATACAACTTAGTCACTCTACAATAACAATTATATAATTACATGTATATAACAGCTCAAAATGAGCACTATTTAGCGTTTTGACTATGCAATATAACCTCTCTACAACGACCACTAAATAGATAATACCATCTCAAAATGGACACTAATTCATCTGAAATATGCAGTAAAACTCTCTATAAAGACCACTAAAATGTTACAGATAATAACATCTCAAAACGGGTACTTAATCGTCTGAAACGTACAGCATAAACTCTCTACAACGACCCCTATATGGATAGTAACATGTAAAAAAGGGTGTCTGAAATATGCAGTAAAACTCTTTAAACAGATAAAGTACACGTTAATTTCTTCAAAAGCAGGTGGTTGTTTAATACAGAACGAAAGGAAGACAGACAGCTCCTCTGTGAGCTTTCTCAAAAACGTTTACCCTGTATTAAGCAGTATCTAATACTCCAGGATTATACTTTTTGGTGGTCGTTAGTTATAGAGATGTTTTACTGTGTATTGTAGCTTACTGCAGGCTGAATCAACTGCAATAAAGCCCCACAAGTTAGGTATATAAAAAAAAATTAGCATAGCCACAACGAAGGGATTCTCAATCGTATATTGGATTAGTCATTTACTTATACAGTAGAACTAGTCTTAACCGGCCATTAAAAATAGGTATAATTATGGATCTGTAAGGCAGAAGGTAGCTTAATGCAGGTAAAAAGTAATGCATAAAGCTCCTATAGAGGTTTCTGCATTACTTTTGCCCCGAATTAAGCAACCTTCTGTTTTTAAGACTCCTGTATTCAATAAATGAATGGTCGCTTAGGACAGATTCTGCTGTAATTATATCATGACTGTTGACTAATTTACCCTGATGTATGAACCCTTTACCAGATGAATATTCATGCAAAATTTCACTAATCATGATTAATATATATTTAGTTCTTGCAAACCTTTTCACCGCCGATGTCGCATAAATGCACCACGACAAATAGTGCAGTCCCAGATCAGACGCCGCCTTTTCAAGGCGGCGTCTGATCAGGGACTACACTTTTTGTCTCAGTCTGTAGTTCTGAAGCTGTGCTTTTTTCCTTCGAAATTTGCCTTTATGTATCTTATTTCCTTATTGTACCGAATAATTTAACAAAATTTGGATTGCAGACGACAATTAGAAATTTGGCGCCGAAAGGGTCAAACTGATAAATAACGAAAACTTATTGCCATGGCAAAAAGTACTGACTCCGTCCGATAAATCATCATAAGCAAAGAAAGGGAGGGGTGTTGTTGATGTTGTTTTCTAATGGATGTTTACCTGATTTATAAAAGATAAAGTGTTTGCATTATAATTCGCAAAGAACATATATTTGAGTACACATTTAATCATTCTTCTATTAATTGTGATCTGACTCTCAGAGTGGGTCTAGATAAGATACCATGTATTCAAGCGTCTAATCTGGATCCAAGCGGCTTGACACACAATTTCTCAAAAGTTTGATCGAATCTCAAGTAGTCAAAACTGCACGAAATTTAAGCAGACACGATGTTTTACAGCGGAGAAAAGATTAACAAATGTGATTACATATTTCAACCTTTAACCTGCTGAGCAAAACTGTTTGACATCGACGTCATAGTTGAATTTCTTGCATTTCTTTTAACCCTTTACCTGATAGAAGCGGCTTTAAGCGAGTTTAATATATTCCTCCGCTGAAGAAAATAGTTCCAATTTTTACAATAATGAACATATAGCATCATAATTAGTTTCTATATTCTAGGAGGTGGTAGCTTAAAGCAGGCTGAAAATAAAGCAGAATGCGCCTTCTGCTTTACTTTCAACCTGCTTTAAGTGGTCATATGTCTTCAAAACTAGAAACAGGCTATTGGGTAAAGGGTTAAACAACACAGAGTAGTATCTAACGGTTTGAACCCTGATGAGACGCTGAGTTACCCGGCGTATCATCTAGCGCCAAACTGTTTGTATAGGGAATAACTTATACGCCCGTAGCAGGCTGAAGCTGAATCATCATGGTGGTTAAAATGTAACTGCTGAAGAAAATATTTAGATAGCTATATAATATACATATATCTATCTTTCCATGTTTGTAAACTAGCATCAAAACATTTCTCCAAAGAGGCTGAAACTCTTTGTTCATACAATAGAACCGGCCCTGTCCTAAGTGGCCATTCCTTTATTATAAATAGGCATTTTGGTACATGTAAGCAGTTGAAATATTAATGCAAGACAAAAGTAATGCAGAAAGCTCCTATGTGAGCTTTCTACATTACTTTTGACCAGCATTAAGCTACCACCTGCCGTATATACCCATTATTAGACATATTTTGATGGCCTGTTAAGACAGGTTCTACTGTACATTAATTAGTGAATTAATTGGTATAGACAAGGGTTTAGTGTTAGGACGATCACATATACTACTGTTGTAAAGAGATAACCGATGACTCAAATAGTTATGCAGGTATTAGGAAGTCGTTGTATGTTTAATGCAATAAAATGTTGTAGTCGTTGTAGTTTAAGATTTAATCTGCTGAATTATTCATACTCCTTTTTAGAATATTAGATAAGAAGATGTGTAAAACATTATCACTGAGCAAAATTATTTGTATGACAAATAGTGCAGACCCGAATCAAAGTGCTCCCTCGGGAGTGCTTGTGTCCGGTCTGCACTATTGGCAAATGTCTTATATACTCGTTTCTCGCACACCAAGTGTTAAATAAAGACTTCACAAAGGCTGGTACTTGTCAGCTCGTACTAAGTCAACTTATCCTAACTGTCCTTTACACCAAATCTTTCCCTCGTCATGTGTTTGTAAAGCTGTCAGAGTCAACTTAGAGTCAACATTGCACCATTTTGATTACTTTGAATGAGACTGACTGTAGCAAATCATGTAGACCCTGATAAATAGCTAATTCGGGAGTAGTTTGATCTGGATCTGCACTGTTGTCTGTCTGATTTTTTATGGTATATATGTTCATTTGTTTGATTTACAGTAGGGTCTATATAAAGCTGTCGCTTAACCCTTTCGCTGCCAAACTATATCGTCTGCTAACTTTGTCGTCTGCCACAAATTTTCATTTTTTTTAATTTTCTTCATTTTTGTTTCAAAAACATATTAACAGTAACAAACAGTTTGGATCCTGATGAGACGCCGAGTGGATCCAAACTGTTTGCATAGTTAATCACAGATCCGGCATTGGCAGCGAAAGGATTAATGAGTACACATGAATGTCAAAGACGAAGGCTCGTATGAGTTCCGTCTTACTTAAAGTTTCAATTGCCCCAACCCTTTACTTCATATAAATGCCTCTTCACGCATTTGCAAATAGAGCAGACCAGATAAAACGGCTGATCAGGTTCTGCTCTGTTTGCTTATGAAAATGTATAGATTTGATTATGCAGTTTCCACTCCTGTGAAAAGATATCGTTCTTCATGTTCCATGTTATTGATTTGTCCATAAATATAGATCAGCTATGAACAGATCGGTATACAGTGTACACAGTGAAGTGTACACTAGGAACAATGAATAATGTAAAATAAATAATTGGTCATTCTTAAATCCCTTACTCCATATATACGCCGTTTTCATGCCTTTATAAACAAGACTAACACAGGAGATACTCCTGTTGGAGCCGTGCGATCAGGGTCTGCTCTGTTTGCTAATGAATTGATATATACCTGATACTATAGTTTCCGCCATGTCCAGATACTCATGTGTGGATATGTCATTGTAAAAAATATACAAATAATATTCATGATGTCAATATAGAAAAAGGCAACATATAGGTACATAGGACAGGGATGTCCACACGTGTCCTAAACTTGTATATATAATATAAACTAGAAATTGGAACCATTTCATTTTTCCCGTTGAGAGGTTCCTGCAGTACAGATATGCGTATTATGGTGAAAACACTGACATCAATTGATACATAAATACTTGAATTGCTCTGATCTAATATTTCTAAGATTATCATGTACACAGATGAGACTCAAATAAAGATATATATATATATGTTAATGAATTATGTTTGATAATTAAACAAAGTGGTTAAGACAGGTTCTACTGTGCATTAATTAGTGAATTAATTAATTCGCCCTTAGTGGTCGAAATATTAGATCAGAGCAATTCAAGTATTTATGTATTACATGTATATTAATTCTCTTTTTTGGAATAATTTCTTCATTGTAAATTGATACAGCAAACTATGCAGGACTTGATAAGAGGGCTCGTTCTAGATACCTCTGAATTGGGTCTGCACTGTTCGCCTGTGTCCCATTTATTGGATTCCGGGAGTAAATGTGTTAAAAATGAACGTCCGACTAATATCACCTTTGATATTCCATATTGACATTCTATTATGTTAATTGGATAGATATTTAAGACTTAATTAACACTTTCGACAAAAATACAGTAAAATCCTCTTCATGCAGGACGAAAATAATGCAAAAAGGCGTTTTACTGTATATATATTTTCCCATCCGAATTCTGAAGACTAATCTGTAGTTATTTTGATTTGATATGACTTCATCCTCTACACACAAAAGTTCAGACAAAGATAAAGGTTATTGTTTGCAGCGCATGCATGCTATGATACAGTAAACCTCCTCAAATGCGACCATCAGAAGATGTCAACGTCTGGATCCTAAATGCGCGAGGTTGCTTAATGCAAGACGAAAGTAATGCAGAAAGCTCCTGCAGGAACTTTCTGCATTACTTTCGCCCCGCATTAAGCAACCATCTGCTTGTAAAGACTTATACATGTATTCCTAAAGTGGTCGCTCTAGAGGGGTTTACAATATACCAAAGTTTTACTGTAAGTATCGGTATTGTGTCTTGCAATTTAACCCTTTCCCTGTTGAGCCATTTTAGAAAATAAAGAAACAGATCTTTCAAATTCCATTAGAAAATAGAGCAGACCCTGCACCGACGACTCCTATAGGAGCCGTCTGACCTGGATCTACTCTGTTCGCAAATGCGTGAAAACACGTTTATATGAGGGAAATGGTTAACTCGCTGTCAATGTAGCATTTGTAAACGGGGTTTTGGGTCCAGGTGAGACGCCGAGAACTGCGTTGTCTCATCAGGCCAGGATCCAACATGTTTGTTACTGTGAAAATGTTTTCGCAAAAAGGGAAGTAAATTAAACGAGTATTGTAGCAGATGACACACTTTGCAGACGACACTATTTGGCAGCGAAGGAGTTATTAGGACAGCTGACCATTCCGATGTTCGGGTGAAAATAGAGAAACAAGAAATATTAATACCCACCACTTCCATTCGTTCCCGCCATTATTTTTCACTACCATTACAGCTTCCGCTACGGTGAATATATTTCCGGCTGCTAGGCCCCAGAATCCAGAACTGCCCCTCGTCTCCACAACCCTCCAGACTGATAGACAGTTGTGCAGAATCAACACGGTGCGTACCATAAGGGCCACGAAGATCGTGGACACCTTGTACTGCACCTTCCGTTCCGTTACCATTGTATATCTTCTGTTCAGAAGACAAATCTATTCACTTCACAAAAATGTCTAAGTTCCGTGTTTGAAGATGGTAAGCTATTAAACACTCCTCTGCATTTACATTTCTTCACATGTAATATGTTAATTCTTGTTCGGAATCGAAACTCCCCTGTTATTTATTTGAATATTTGTGGAATATGTTTAACTCTGAAGGCTCTGAGCAATTTTTGTTTGCAAAATGTGTCGGCTACAGTTGTGCGTTAATAAGTCCAAAAATGTTTAGTTTTCATGTTTCGTTTAAACAACTATTAAGATTATGATGAGACATCGATGTATTCAATGTCTAATTCTTGACCAAACGAGAATAACAAAATTCATTAGTAGCGTGTTTCGAGTGAACGCTTTCCCTAGTGAACATTTTGTAGAAATTGATCACTTAATAAATACTTATCAACTTAAATTTTACAATAAAAAATGTCAAATGGATTTTTAGCTGAGACAATATCTGTAGAATCATATCTATATAATTCCATAAGCAAATAAGCAGACCCTGTTCAGACAGCTCCTGATCAGGGTCTACTCTGTTTGCAAAGGTACTTAAAGGTGTTACTCTGAGGAAAAGATTTAAAACATTTCGAAAATAAATATCGACTCGGTACTACTGTCAACATGTGGTCTTGCCTCTACAATTGTCCAAACAAGAAGACCCCTTGTCTAGACTGTGGCATTCACTTAGTTATAACCCTTACCGGACTAGGAAACAATCAGTGCCTGCTTCTTCGTTTTCAAGCTTCATCCGATTATCTCCATGGTGTTCTAAACTCAAGACCGAGTGAGTGTCAAACAGTTTCGATTTTGATCAGGTCATGCCCTGTCTGGATCCAAAGTGTTTTCGAATATGTATAAGTATAATACATGTTTATGAAACATATTAAGGGGTGGGTTGTAATTATTCCTATTTGAGAAGATGTTGAAAAGAAGTGGGGATATTTGATAATTTTCATAATGAAAACTTACACAAAACTGTGTTGACATAACTATTAATTCTGAAATATTCTACAAAGGAAATTGGAGAAAAACTCTAGATTCTTACACTTGTTGAGTTTAATTGAGTATGAAGGGCTGAATGCGACTCTTTTCACCATGTATTTGAAAAACTGAGACAGGTTGTCGGATAGTTGAGAGTTGGACATGGGAAATACCCCGTTAATTTAACCTTTTGAATGCTAAATACTCAAAGCAGCACGTGCTGATCAGTGTTTACTTAAAATCCATTCAGTATGAATGGCTTAAATTTGCTACAGAATTTTGAATGACAAACAGTGGAGACCATGATCCAAGGGTTCTTCTAGGAGTGCACGTGTCATTGCACCGTTTCCCGCAGACAAATGGTTAAAGCCTTAACAGGCTATATAGTCAATCAATGTAGCTCTGTCCTGTAAATCAGTTTGGGTCCAAATTAAACACCTGGTAACTGTTATAGTCAATCAGGGTAGCGCTGTTATATAGTCAATCAGTGTAGCCCTGTTATATAGTCAATAATGGTAGCCCTGTTATATAATAAATCAGTGTATCCCTGTTATATAGTCATTCAGTGTAGCCCTGTTGTATAGTCAATCAGTGCAGCTCTGTTATATAGTCAATCAGGGTAGCTCTGTTATATAGTCAATCAGTGTAGCTCTGTTATATAGTCAATCAGTGGAGCCCTGTTATATAGTCAATCAGTGTAGCTCTGTTATATAGTCAATCAGGGTAGCCCTGTTATATAGTCAATCAGTGCAGCTCTGTTATATAGTCAATCAGGGTAGCCCTGTTATATAGTCAGTCAGGGTAGCCCTGTTATATAGTCAATCAGGGTAGCCCTGTTATATAGTCAATCAGTGTAGCTCTGTTATATAGTCAATCAGTGTATCCCTGTTATATAGTCAATCAGTGTAGCTCTGTTATATAGTCAATCAGTGTAGCTCTGTTATATAGTCAATCAGTGTAGCCATGTTATATAGTCAATCAGTGCAGCTCTGTTATATAGTCAATCAGTGTAGTCCTGTTATATAGTCAATCAGTGTAGCCCGGTTATATATTCAACCAGTGTAGCCCTGTTATATAGTCAATCAGTGTAGCCCTGTTATATGGTCACTCAGGGTAGCCCTGTTATATAGTCAATCAGTGTAGCCCTGTTATATAGTCAATCATGGTAGTCCTGTTATATAGTCAATCAGTGTAGCCCTGTTATATAGTCAATCAGTGTAGCTCTGTTATATAGTCAATCGGTGTAGCTCTGTTATATAGTCAATCAGGGTAGCCCTGTTATATAGTCAGTCAGGGTAGCCCTGTTATATAGTCAACCAGGGTAGCCCTGTTATATAGTCAATCAGTGTAGCTCTGTTATATAGTCAATCAGTGTATCCCTGTTATATAGTCAATCAGTGCAGCTCTGTTATATAGTCAATCAGTGCAGCTCTGTTATATAGTCAATCAGTGTAGCCCTGTTCTATAGTCAATCAGTGCAGCTCTGTTATATAGTCAATCAGTGCAGCTCTGTTATATAGTCAATCAGTGCAGCCCTGTTATATAGTCAATCAGTGTAGCCCAGTCATATAGTCAATCAGTGTAGCCCTGTTATGTAGTCAATCAGTGTAGCCCTGTTATGTAGTCAATCAGTGTAGCCCTGTTATATAGTCAATCAGTGCAGCTCTGTTATATAGTCAATCAGTGTAGCCCTGTTATATAGTCAGTCAGGATACCCCTGTTATATAGTCAATCAGGGTAGCCCTGTTATATAGTCAATCAGTGTAGCTCTGTTATATAGTCAATCGGTGTAGCTCTGTTCTATAGTCAATCAGTGCAGCTCTGTTATATAGTTAATCAGTGTAGCCCTGTTATATAGTCAATCAGTATAGCCCTGTTATATAGTCAATCAGTGTAGCTCTGTTATATAGTCAATCAGGGTAGCCCTGTTATATAGTCAATCAGTGTAGCTCTGTTATATAGTCAATCAGTGCAGCTCTGTTATATAGTCAATCAGTGTAGCCCTGTTCTATAGTCAATCAGTGCAGCTCTGTTATATAGTCAATCAGGGTAGTCCTGTTATATAGTCAATCAGTGTAACCCTGTTATATAGTCAATCAGTGTAGCCATGTTATATAGTCAATCAGTGTAGCT
Source organism: Azorinus chamasolen (assembly GCA_963576725.1). Classification (NCBI taxonomy): domain Eukaryota; kingdom Metazoa; phylum Mollusca; class Bivalvia; order Cardiida; family Solecurtidae; genus Azorinus; species Azorinus chamasolen. The sequence continues at coordinate 106,460,442 of OY755236.1, forward strand.
CTGTTATATAGTCAATCAGTGTAGCCATGTTAAATAGTCAATCAGGGTAGCCCTGTTATATAGTCAATCAGTGTAGCCATGTTATGTAGTCAATCAGGGTAGCCATGTTATATAGTCAATCAGTGTAGCCATGTTATATAGTCAATCAGTGTAGCCATGTTATATAGTCAGTCAGTGCAGCTCTGTTATATAGTCAATCAGTGTAGCTCTGTTATATAGTCTATCAGTGTAGCCATGTTATGTAGTCAATCAGGGTAGCCATGTTATATAGTCAATCAGTGTAGCCATATCCTGTCAAACAGATTGGATTCAAATGAGACACCCAGTAACTGTTACAGAGACAATCGGAGAAACCTGATAGTTTTGATCCAAATTAGACAACCGGTAATTGTTATAGATGTAGTTCTGTCAAACAGTTTGGATTCAACTGACACATCCCTGTCAAACAGTTTGGGACCTAATAAGACATCCGGTAACTGTTATATACTCAATCGATGTAGTCCTTTCAAATAGTGTGGGTCCAATTGAGACAGCAATTGTTATTGAGTCAGTCGATGTAGTCAAACAGCGTGGGTCCAAATGAGACGCCCAGTAACTTGCTGTCTCATTAGGATCGAAACATTGAAAGGCAAATCTGAGATACATGTATGTACAATAGGCAGTGCAATTTGTATAAAAAAGAACAGAGCGATATTTTAATATTTAGCCTGATACAAGCTGATTCATGATTACCTTTACAAACAGTTTGGATCCAGATGAGACGCCGAGTAACTCGGCCTCTAGTCAGAATCCAAGCTGTTTGATACCCTGATTGCATAGATAGGCAAACTAAATATAGCTTGAACGTTGTATACATGTATGTAGTGGTTGAAATAGTTTTAAAAGTAATTTACTCAGCAGAATAAATGTTAAGCCGACAGCAGTTTAACTAATTCACACGCAGGGTCCCTAAAAGGGGCATCGGCAAACAGTGTAGTCCCAGTTCAAGGTCTGCACAGCCTTTCTCGCAAATTACTATGGTTCACATCGACAAAACAAGTTCTTGCAAAAACTCTCCTTAAAAATGAAAATTCAAGTTATTAAATGAGATTTGCATGGGTTTAGCAGACCAAAATCTGTGATTACCTTTTCAAACATAGTTTTGATCCAGATGAGACGCCGAATAAGTTTTATCATAACCCAAGCTGTTTGTTACTGTGAGTATGATTTCAATGGAAACTGTACACTTAACCCACGAAAATGTCAGCAAACTACACTACGTGTATGGGAAAGAGTTAAATAGACACATTTATTAGCGTGAAAAGCGTTAACCCTTCGCATACATCCACCATGAATATTAATTAGCTGAATCATTATACATGTAGATTAAATGTAGCCACTGAATTGTCAATGCAAATAGTGCAGACCCATATCAGACAGCTCCTCTAGGAGCTCCTCTAGGAGTTGCCTTATATGGATCTACAGTATTTGCAAATGTAGACATGTACGCTAATAGCGTTGGAATGGTTAATAGGCTATTAATGGGTTCATATTTACTGGGCTCAGGACTGCTATATTTACTGGGCTCATGACTGTCATCTGCCTTTTGGGTGTTTAACCCTTACTCTGCAGTAAAACAAACTGACATCTGCTCATTTTCTGAACTGGGACAAGTCTTATTTATGTCCAATGTGTGCAAGCTTTTGAAAAGCTAACGACCAAAAGTCGAACAGTTTGGATCCTGATGAGACTTGGATTTATTCGGCGTCTCCTCACGATTCAATCTGTTCACCCATTACCGCATAGGCTATTTTCAT